>VZTE01000949.1:1003877-1329649 GCA_013397775.1 Eulacestoma nigropectus | reverse complement strand
GGAAGCCGAGGGAGCCAGCGCCGGCGGCAGCAGCGCCCGCCGCCCTCCCGCCGGGATGCGCCCCGCTCTCCGCTGAGGCGCAGCCCCGCCGCGATGCTCTCCCCCGAGCGCCACCGCCACCACCGCCACCCCCCGCCGCCGCAGCCGCCGCCGCCGCCGCACCACCCGCCGCAGCCCAGCCATGTCGTGGCCACCATCGAGAACCTGCCGGNTCCTCCAGCGTGCGCCAGAGGATCAGGAAAGTGCTGAACAGGTGAGGCCAGGGGATGGAGCGGGGCTCTGGCGGCACGGCACGGTGCCGCTCGCCCTGGGGCGCGCAGGTCCCGAGGGCGGCCGTCGGAGGGGCCCCGACCCGGCCCGGCCCCCTCAGCGGGGTGGAGCGGCGGAGCACGAAGGCGCCGGCGGGGTGGCTTCGTCGGCTCGGCTCGGCTCTGCTCGGCCGGGCTGGGCTGGGCTGGCAGCGCCTTTCCCCACGGAAGCCCCCGGCGGCCAGGGAGCGACGGCGCGGAGCCTCCCCCGGCCCATTGTTGCCAGCCCGCGCCCTCCCCGCCGGTGCCGGTGCCGATCGCACCTGCCGTGTCCACAGGCACAACCTCCGCAGCGGAGCCCCCGCGCCTCCCGTCGGCTCCAGCCTTCCTGGCCCGTCACGGACAGGCTCGGGGCGGCGGGAGGAGGGAGCAGACATCCCCGCTGCCGCAGCCCGGCCGGTGGCGGAGGCGCCGCCGGGGAAGTTGGAGCGCGGACGGCGGGCGAGAGGGCGGCGGGGAGGGGGCGGCTCCTGGGGCTCCCGGCCGGGGTCCGCCAGCAGCGGCCGGGCGCGGCCTGATCCTCCGGGGTGCCGGGTGGTGTCGTGTGGGATCTTTGCCCGGTTCCGAGCAGCTCTCGTGCCCCGGGAGCGGCACGCTGGGGCTGCTGGCGAGAGGCGAGCCGCTCGGTTCGCCCCTTAGTGTGGCTCACAGTGGTCAGTGCAAAGATGGGAAAACTGCACGGTACTCGGAGTAAATTATTTCACCGAAGGCACAAGAAAACGCTGGAACCATCTTAGTTAATCCTTTACGCTCCCCTCTCTGCCGGTTGTTTCTTTTGCGCTGCATTTGATGAGGGCAGAGGGTTTTACAGAGTCCATCCAGTGCCTGAGTGCTTGCTCTTCTCTAGAAGGAGCTCCTGTCTGAAAAGCCAGCTTTTCTGCCTAATGACTCTTACATGCTAGACAGAGCATTTGCAGCAATGGGATGGTGCGTACCAGCGCTGGCCTCATTGTCCTTTAGTTTCAGATTCGTGTGACATGGACGAGCTACTGAACCCAGCTCTTCTAAATGGTTGTATTAGGTTTGAAGGTGAAGGTCGTTGACCCTTACAAGCTTTAAATATTAGAAAATTACAATTCCTACAAGTGTTACATTGTTAAAAATGCGTGAAGCTATTTGCTCTCAGAACATCCCTATTACACGCATAACTGTTACCATTCTAGGAGGATTCCCCAAAGCTTCAGTAACAGAGGAAATATTTATCTTTTGTTATTTGAGCATGACAAAGGTTGAAAAGAAGTTGTAACGAGCTGCTTCAACTCAATTACACATTTTCTTGTACATATGCATTTTGCAACTTTCAGTATAGTACGATTGACTCAATTCCTTAACCCGACAGTCCGATTCATCTTACGCGTCCTGTGCTTGCAAGATCCCACCCTCCTTCTGCTTGGTCATCCCGAGGTGCGTGTCAGTCCTGAAACAAGACACTAGAGAAAATATGTTTTCCCCGGGGTACCAAGAGAAATATGAAGATGTGGTGAAGAGATCACAAACAAAAGCAATAGGCTCTCCTGCGCAAGGGTGGTAGTAATGACCTCTGGGGAGTCATCAAAATGCCCACAGTCTTCATAGGAGGTGTTGGATTAATTTGTACAGTTTAAGTAGTTACCATGCTTATGCATGTATATGACTGAGCTGAAGATAAAGAGTCAATATTTAGTGTTCTTTATATATGATTTTATGATTGAAATGAGAATACCTAGGTTGTGGTGGGTTTTTGTTTTGTTTTGTTGGGGTTTTTTTCCTTTTTTCTCTTTTTTTAAAGGGAGAAAAGGTAGAAATTTTCTCTGGTGACCAAAGTTCAAATCTGTTCTGATTCATAAAGTTGACTCTAGAAATGAGATCTCCCATAGCCCAGAAGAGCACCCTAAGGAACAGAAATCAGTCACTTTTTCATGATTGTGTTCTTATCTCCTCCTCAAACACAAAATAAGAGTAAAATTTTTCCAAATTTATGTGATTTATGGAGAAGGAGAAGACTTGTTACTGAGATGTTTTAATTATTAGCCAATCCCACATTGTGTATCAGTGGAAATTTTGCACAAGTTAGATTTCCTGAAGTTTCCTTCAACTTTACATGGGATCTAATGTCTCCATGTAACATCACAGCTTTCATCAGTATTTCTGTAGATACAGTGAAATGAATGCTAACACAATGTTTATATTTTCATCTTCTATGGGAACAATAGCATGCAAGTACATGTGGAAAGAAATATGTATGCCATCTCCCTAAAGAAGTGGGAGACCAGAACAAAGCAAAGATAGTCTTTTCCAATTGTTTTTCTCCTGGAAGAGGGTAATGCTTTCTCTATGCTATCTATACTTCATGTGCACCGTTTGCTTGAGACCCATAAGCAAAAGGTTTCTGACCAACTCATTGTGCTTCTGTTTTCTGCTAGACAAAGTAGGGGATCTTCAGGCAGACATCAAAATAAAAAGGTTGACAACAGCTGGGACTGCCAGAAACCTGCTTATGGCTGGTGAAATCATAGAGTGGTTTGGGTTGGAAGGGACCTTTAAAGGTCATCTAATCCAACCCGTGCTGCATTTAGCAGGAACATCTTCAACTAGATCAGGTTGTTCGGAGTCACATCCAACCTGACCTTGAATGTTTCCAGGGTTGAGGCATCTACCACATTTCTGGGCAGCCTTTTTCAGAGTTTCACCAACCTCATCATAAAAAATTTCTTCCTTATATCTAATCTTTTAATGGAAAACCCTTGTCCTGTCTCAAGAGGCCCTGCTAAGAAGTCTGTGCCCAGGGAGGGGACAGACTCTGGTGTGGTCAAGAAGGAAAAAAGACAGCAGGAGAAAGGAGACAGACACAGGCAGAAGCTGATCATTGTTTCTTTCTGACTTTCTTTGTAGCAGTTTGGTTACCCAGGCACTTGCTGGTTCCTGAATTGCTTTCTGTGGCAATTCAGAAATTAAAATTAAGCGATTAAAACAAATTAAAATTGTTTTACAAGCTATGGAAGCTTATTTTAGCTTCACCTTCCAACCTCTCCTCTCTGTTCACTCGGTAGATCCCGAGGTAATAAAGAAACACTGGAACAAACCCTGCAGGGTATTTCAGAGAGAACACACTGAAAGCAGAGCTGATTGCCTGTAAAAATCTATTTCAGTGATCACAGCAAACACTGCATTCTGAAAAAAGTTGTCCATAACAAGAAAGCAAATTAAAACACAAAAGTGAATGGTTAGAATGATGAAGGACTGGAGATGCTCAATGAAATTATGGGATTTACTGGAATAGTTTGTATACAATTTCTGGGCTGCCAGTGATGGTGAACAGGACCTACTGCAACAGGATCAAACTTGCTGTTTTCCTCAAAGTAGTTGTGGTGCTTAGGCACATGGTTTAATGGTGGACCTGGCAGTGCTGGGTTAACGGCTGGACTCAAGGATCTTGGAAGTCTTTTCCAACCTTAATGATTCTATGGTTCTGAGTTGGGAGAGAATGGCTTTGAGTTGCTGTTGCATTAAGGGGAAATGTTGTGGTGATTACATACTGCAGATATGTTCCTGGACCTGTGACTCACACCCATGGTCCATAAATCCCATCTGCAGGGCCCTCTCCGGTACCTTCCTTGTGACATTTGCTGAGCAGGTATCCCTGACTGACACTGCCCCGCTATGTTGCAGGGGAGAGCAAGAATAATGATGGCTGCTTGATTGCTTGATTGCTTGCTTCCCCAAAATTCTGTGAAGCCAAAATTTGGCTCCACCAACTCTGTCTGCTTGTAGACGACCACTTAATAAGCAGTGACTCACCTGCTCCTCATTGACTCCCACCTATAGTGAGAAGCAAGAAAATAAATCATGTGGTTTGGAATTCTGTGGTTCTCTGCACCTATGTATTTCAGAGATACCTGTTGGTGTCTTGCTCCACCTTGCTGTATTCCAGCACAAGAGGTGGCTTGTCTCCCCTTTCTTGGACTCCCTGGGTGATCTGAAAGGCAGAGACTTACCTGGCAGATGCTGCCTGTGGCCCCTGAAACCTTTTGAACTAATTTACAGGTTGATCTCAAGTTGGGAAGTCTGATTATCACCTCTTGAGAGGAACTGGACAGACAATAAACGTTGCTGAAACACAGGGGGAGCAGGTTGCCAAGTAATCTCTTTGGGAGGTTCTTGCAAATTGTCTCTAAATGAGAGCTAACAAGTGAGATACCTGCTTATACATGGACATTCTCTCTGCAGTCCTGGGCAGCAGGACAGGGAGGGAAAACAAAGTTTCTGCAAGCACAATGAGTTAATATCTTCAGATACTATGACAAAGTTATTTTAGCTAAGTAAGTGAGATTATTCTTGGGAACAAAAAATACCATAGCTGTGTCAATGAACTCAGGTCTCCAGAGAAATGTCTAAGGTACTGCTATTGTATTGCTTTCCTTGACAAGGACTTTTTTAGAAAGCTGGATGGCACATGCATTTTTCTGGGTTTACGCACTTCTATCTCTTAGTGCTTCCTTAAGGAATACTAGCTATGAAGTCTAGCTGTGCCTTATCTTGCTGTTTCAAGGTTGTCTTCATGGGGTTTTTCTTGCTGGCAGTTGCTGAACGGCACTTTGTAGAAGAAGAAGAAGTTTCCTAAAAATCATATCAGAATATTAGAGACATACTCAACTTGAATCAGAAAATGGAATAAGAGTTATTTCAGCCATTCAGTCCCATCTCATCTCTTAAATAGCTTTGTAGTTATGTTCTCTGCACTAGTGAATTGCAAAAGCTGTCTATGGAGCAGTGTGACTTTCTCTGCTTCTTTGCTCACTTATTTACTTTTATCAAATAAATTTCAGCCTTGTGCATAAAGCCAGTGCATGGTCTAATTCCTGTTAGGAAAAGGAAGAAAAAAATGTTTCTAATAAGTATAATTCATTAAACTAGGCAGTGATTTATTGAACAAAATTATCTGAAGAAAAGCAATTTAGATTCTTTTTGAAAGAAAGCTTGTCTGTTTGGGTGCAGTCTGAGCAAAACTTGATTTTTTAGTATGTTACCAATTCATTCCCAATACTGGAGTTGAGGAAGAGTTTGGCCCACTAGCTGGCTAACTTTGAACTTGAACCATGTGTCAAAGCTACTAACTCTTCAGAGATGAGAGCTGTTTAAATGGCACTGCAAATATCAAAAGCTATAACCCAATGTGGTTTTTTTTCTAATAATGTGCACCTGCATAATAAATCAGACATAGGGAATTTATGTACTAAAAAGACCTTGGAGCTGAATAATAATAAAACTGAGACAATGTGTTTCATTGCCCCAAAGCAAAAATGTATTTCAGTTGGCTGATCAGAGAGGCAAACAAACCAAATAATTTATGGCATTTTTCCTTAATGAAAAGCAAGTCAAAGATCAAACATATCATTTTTGAATCCAAAAAAAGAGTGAGTATTCATGACCTTCAGTTGCTTTGCTTTCTTCTTCAAAACAAAAGAATTTGCTTCCTTTGGTATTTTTATTCTTAAAAAGTACAAATAGCTCCTCAAAGTCCACCCAGAATAACAGTGACTGTAGAAAAATGAGCCCGAGTTCAATTCAGATAGCCATAGTTCTCCTTTTAGGTAAAAATATTTATACCATTCTGAAGTCAAAGAAAATGAGATCAGAGTATAGATAAAGCAACTAGGTTGGCTTTCTTGTGCCTGTTAGTATTATTCTTTTTGGTCAAGGAAGTGGGAAGGTCATATCTACCCATAGGAAAGCATCCTGGTGGAGGATAAAGAAATGAAGTGATGAAAAATTGTCCACTCTTTCCTTTTCTCATTAGTTCACTTGTAATCGCCATTTCATAAGCAAATGACTTCTGCAAATTAGCCGTGTTCCCAATAATTTGGGCACATAAGGGAAATACCTATAAAACGGGAGAAAAAGATGCTCTTCCCCTTCTCCAAACAACTTATTTCAGTGAATACACACTTGCTTACTGGCATGCCATAGTACATTCAAAATGCTTTAGGAGTGAAGATCAGCTAAAGTACAAAAAGCTTCCATGTTGTTGATGTAGCATGCACTGGAAATCTGTGCAGGTTTGGATTCAAAGTGTCTGAGTGTCATTTCCTAACAGGTTTAGAAGCCAGGATTGGAAAGCTTTGTCCCTCGTGCCTTGTTTTTGCTCCTGAGAATTTGCACTTTAGGAGATACAAGCCTTGCTGATCCTGTTCTGAAGTAGGAATTGTTTGAAGTGGTGTGATATGGTAAGTGCACTGTAATCCAAACCCAACAGCCCCATTATTGATTGGGAAAAGACTTTCCCTAGGAGGGGCAATTCGGCAAGGCAGAATATGTGAGTGTCTTCTGTCTACCTATGACATTCCAAGTGCCGGTGCTTACTGGGTGCCTGCCTGTAAGTGGGAATTTTTGACACTGGCTGTGCTGTGGGCTTTGGGAAGGGGTTACTGCCTCTTGAACTAGGGGGGTTTCAAAGGAGCAGCACCATAAATGGCTCCATAGAGAAAGCGGGAGGAATGGACAGAGTGGCTCTTATGGGATGGACAGAGCAGCTTTAATGTGCTAATAAGGGGAAGGCCAGATGCCAGCAGCGATCAGAAGGGCTCTTTGTGGCTCTGTCTCTTTGGAGATGGCTGGAGTCTCTGTCCTTATCGGGGTTGTTTCTGCAGGCAGAGGGAAACACTGGGGCTATTAGTGAGGTGTTCCCTTCCTTTAAGTCGGCAGATAGCCTTACAGATTAGCACTTGAATACTGATTAGGGCTAATTACCAGGAAAGCTTAGGAAAAAGAAGTTGCTGAAAAAGCTTGACATTAAAAACTACAAAAAATCAGCCCCAAGCCCAACAACAACAGAAATCTCATACTCAAAGGCTTGTGAGCTGAGCTCAAACTCAGCTGAAATCACCTGTTGCAAGAACAGCTGCATGGGCACTCATAAATTGCTATGACTGTAAAGTGTGTAAGTATTGGTGGTTGTGAGATTCATGTTGTGAAGTGCCTACTCTACCTGTCTATGCTTATTTATGTCTGTCATCCATCTAGCTGAGATTTTTACTGAAAACACTTCAAGTTTTGAAATTCGTCTTTCAGCTTTCTCTGACTTGGTTTCTCTTGTGATTTAAGAAAGCATTTCTTCAATACATGTTCACTCTCAGTCATTTTTCTCAGAGACACCAAACGACTGAGGTAGCAGGTTTGACTCCCATGCATCACCTTCTCCTCAGTGCAGGAGGGAGTGTCCCCACAGCCTGGCCGTGCTCGGTGAGCGCACCTGTACAGCAACACTGTGCCGTACATCTGCAAGGAGTGTGCTGGCTTTTTGGGATGTGCCATGGCACACGGGAATAACCAAGTCATTTCCTAGAGGAGCTGGGTGACCCTTGATCTTACCAGAAAGGTCTGTCCACAAATGACACCATGCAGACTCCACAGTAAAAAATAGGGACACTTATTAAGCCAGTCTTCTGTTTGCAGCTGATACAGTAACTTCAGTCCATAATTTCACATTCCCTTTGGTGTGGTGGTCACTTTTGCTTCCTTACACTGCCTGTTCCCCATGTAGTGTGAGAGGTCACACTCCACCTTCAGATATGTCTGACCTGTGGCAACCTGTAGGAACTTCGGAGCTGGATAGCAAATCTTTTTTGCTATAACTTTTTTTCCTATTAGAAAATGTTGATGAGTCAAAACTTTGTCAAGAAGGATTGGTCTTTCTCAAGACTGCCTCTTCAGTAAGGTTTCTGATGTCCAGATGAGATATTTTGGGATGGACAGCAAGTACAACTTAATGGTAATCTGGTGATGAGAGTACTTACGTAGGAGACAATGTTTGACTCTGCTTTGCTGCATCCCTGAAGGCTGCTGTGAACACTGTTGGTGGCCAAAAGACCAACACAGAAGATAGTAACAAGCATCTACTCCTTCAGTGGGCTTCAGCCCTTTGTTAACCTACAGCACCACCTTTTATACCTTTCTTCCCTTTCTTCCTGTATCACTCACATGCTTCTTGTTACAGAAATCAACACACACCTGCATTCCAAGTTGTTTTTCTTTTTTCCCAGGGATACAGCTGTAACCTATCAAAGTCAAGAATGCCTGCAGCCCATTCTTGTATCCCCACAGAACACCACATGTACTGTGAGGTTCCCTTGGGACGAAGAACCTCTAAAGGTCATGGTTTTGTCCTAATGCAAAACATGAGAATTTTTGAAAATTAAAAGTTTAGAGCTAGAAGATGCTTTTTTTCTTTTTTCCAGCCCGTCTTCCAAGGCATTTCAGGCGTCAAGGTGTTCATTTACAAAAGCACACTACACTTGAAACAAATTGCTGCATCTCTAATACAGATAAATTAAATAATTTATGTCCAATAGCAAGACCATACCCCTAGTATTAATTTCAACCTGTAAGCCAGTATTAGCTGATAATGGAATGAAAACAAAATTTGAAACATTTATAGTGATGGCCATTAGTTTACTTAGTCCTCTTTGGTCTTCATTTGTCAAAGAAGCTGTTGTGTGTGTGTCCAGAAGCTTCACTGTGTGTAACTCGGCTGCACTGATTTTAAAAGGGTGCTGTCTTCTCTGCCACATTTATGCTTATTAGTTTTCTCATCTGGCAAGTGTTTTTGTGATGGGAGTTGGCCTTCTCTGCTTTCATTTGATAGAAATGGAATATGAGTCAAGAGGAGTGTAAATGTTTCCCCCTCTTTAGTGAAATAGAGAAGAAGCCATTGATATTGTAGGAAGGAGATACCAGAATCTGCTCCTGCTCTGATACCTCTTAACCAACTCTTTGAAGCAGAAGAGAGCTCCACAGCTCTACTCCTGGATCTCTCCAGCCTAATAACTAAAATTCTGATCCTTAATGTAGCCTTGGAGTGGCTATCTCAGAGCTTTTCAGGGGAAGGGGGAGTTTGAGGGAGCTGGGATGGGCTGAATGAGAGTGGTGGCTGAAAGGTAGAAGCAGGGGAAGTTCTCTCTCCTTTTTTTGAAGAGAGGAGGTAGATGTCTAACTCTTCAAGAGGAGGCCTGAAGTGAGTCACTGAAAGGTAGGGGCCAAATGGTCCAAGGAGGGGTAAGGCATAAACTGTACCCTGTCCCATGCTTTCTGGTTTTCACTAGGATTTCAGTCTTTGTCTACCCAGGTGTCTCTCTGTGGCTTTCCCAGGGTGCAGTATTATTCTGCATGGAACTTTTGCGGTTTTTTTGCCCCATGATGGTGAGACAAATGCTAGAAAAAATGTACTAAAATTAAATTAATTACCTTGTGATTATTTTAAGCCCTGGTATTTTATGGAGTTTAAATAGCTCTGTATTTCCAGTGGCTTCTGCAGCCTGATTTGGGCCATTTGCCTTCTGAAATCTCTTCTGACTAGAAGCTGGGCACTGTAATGAAACTAAGGGTTTCTTACCTGTTGCTCCTTTCCTTTTCTCTCGCTCCTGCTGCTGCTACAGACATGAAATGCTTTTGATTATGTTTTTTTTAACTCCCTGCTGCCAGTATATTGAGGTCTGTAGGGATTGTCCTGGGTAGATTGAAAGTGAGGAAGGACAGAAAATAGCAAGTAGGCTGGGAAGAGTTGAGCAGGGAGCTGGAAAATATTTTAATGGGTATGGGATTTGATACTTGAAGGAAATAAAACTTTTATGTTGTAGATATAATTTTCATCAGGCTGGGTATGAGGATTAAGTACCCTCAGGCAGAAAAAGTTTCCAAGCTTCATCCAATAAAGTGGGGAAAAAGCCATCACCCAAATATATGTAATGATCAACTGAAGTGCCTCTTTTTCCTGCATGACCTACCAGACATGCACAGGTAATTTCCAGTCAGATTTTGGATACCTGACCTCTGTCAGGTGCCTGATTTGCTGAGTGGGACGCTTTGTAGAAGAAAGGACTTTCACCATTTGCAGAACTGCTGGCCAGCTGGCCTCATAGCAGACAACACCCGTGGGTAGCTCTGGAGACCTTGTTCCATTGCTGCCTCCTCACGTTCTTCTGCCAAAGCTGCTTTGCTTTGATTTAGTGCATTTTTTTCACAGTATGTGTCGGGGGTTTTTTTGGGTCCAGTTTGTGGTGGGGGAATCACGTCTTCAAAGACATTCAGTAAATTCCAGAACGTCTGGAGGATTTAATCTAGAAGCACAGAGGCAAGGTGGTGTCATGGTTATCATACACGTATGAAGGCACCTCTTACTGGTGTTGAAAAGGAAAATTCCAGGTTTTCTCCCATTTAGACATAAAGGTGACAGCAGAACAACTGTTCAGTAGCAGAAATGCACTCAAGGACTGAGGCAGAGTGGTCAAGGTAAGGTGCAGTGCCATGCAATGGTGGTTGAAGGGTTGCCAGAAATGGAAGAGTTACATTGGATTTATATTAACTAAGCAAAATCTCTGGGATTCAGAGTTGCTTCTGCTCTAGAGAGGTTACTTGAGTTTAAGATACCAAGTAATACCCTAGTAATTCACTTGAAAATTTCTGTCTGTGACTGTGTGTAAGCATGTGAGATCTTTTAGTTATCTAAAATCAACTTCCCATTATAAATAAACTAATCTAGCACATTCCAACTTGTAGAAGAATTTCTGTTAAATTTGATGTCCAAAATTGTTCATACATATTGATTTGGTATGCATTACTGTGTTAATGGAACTTATTATTACTCAGCTAGATTAATTTATTAGATTTATCCCTACATTACAACCTATAGCTGTATTGAGACATGAGCCCACAGAATCAATACCAATTTCTTTTCTCATTTATGAATGTTCTTACTAACAACCAAAACACTGTTACACTCAAGAGTATTTAGCTGCCGTTTATTGTGAAGCATTACACTCTGACAATTTTAAATGTCTTTTTTCTTTGTCTTTTAATGATTATTTTTTTCCATTTATGTGTGCATTTGTTTGAACGAAATGCCATGCATCAAGCATTAAATGAGTCATGATCATACTCCAGTCTTTGGGACTAGCAGCAACTTAGTTGTGTAACATTAGGGCTCTGAGACCAGACCAATCTTTGAGATGCGTTTTGGCTGCTGTTCTGTGTGGCAGGCCCAAAGCGGGAGAGGGAACAAAGGTACAAATGTAACTTATCCTAAGTTGCCTGCCAAATGTAGTGTATTTGCACATTTTTCTTTGAGCAGCGGCCATGCGTGCATTTATCTTTCAGAAGCAGCAGTGTTTGGCTGAGGAGAAGTTGCAGAGACAGCTGAAATGGGTAACTGATGTGGAGCTCATTCACTTGCTTCCAGAGCTTGAGCTGTTGAAAGCTCATGGTGGGAAGTGAGGGGAGTGGGGTCCAGAAGAAACATGGGGTAACAAAGCTATTTGATCACCTCTGCCTCTGCTGCAGTTGAAGACCGGTAGACAGCGCCGATAGCAGGGAGAGACAAAGTCTTCAGACAGTCCTAACACTGGCATTTCTGTTCCCATCACACCTCCAGTGGTGCTTGGGGATAATGTCCTTCCTTCCTCTGGATGGACCAGAAATGTTCTGTAACTCTCAGAAAGAAAATTGCAGAGACTGGTTGGCCTCAGCCCAGCCTTTAAATGCAATTCTAAACAGCTCACCAAGCATTTATTTGGAGAAATCTCCAGCAGCTGCATATGCACAGAGATAATGTTTCATCCAGTGGTCTGTAAGGTGAAACTCTGTAAAACTCACTCTTCTCCAGACAGGCTTTCTTTCTTGTTTTCCAGTAAAGGTTGCTGTATTCACTGAGTATACTGCTTATCTGACCAGTTTTTGGCTTGTATTTAACTGTTGCTGGTGTAACTGCTGCTTGTACACCCCTGGAATTACTGGGTATTAAAAGCTCAAGCCTGATAAACGAAAAACAGCATGCACAAAAGGATCAGCCAGGTCATAAAGGGAAACTGAGGGAAAAAAATCACCCCCAAAAATATCACATGTAAGTATGATGCGGAAGTAGGCATCAGAGTTAGAGAAATGGTGAGTTGCACGATACTGTCTGCCTGATCCAGCTGTGGGGTTTGGGACCAAAGCCACAGCGGGGTGATTTGTGTCATCCTCACTGTGCATGACTAAAAGTTACAGGACAGCTGGTAGACAAAATGCAGCTTGACCAACCCGTGCAGTGCAGGACAGGGAGGAGTGGGACTGTTTTGTTTTCAGGAGAAGCTGTATTGCAGCAGCAGATCAGGGGAAATACTGTTTTAAAGGACTTGAAGAGAAGTACATACAGTAGCTCCTGATTTACAGCCCAGAATTGGACACCAATTGGTTTTTTGGCCCTGGGCAAATCTCTCAACCTCGCTGGGTCTGGTTCAGCACCTGTAAAATGGGGACAATTAAACTTAACTACCTGGAAGAGTTGTTGATTAGTTAATGCTTGTAAAATGCTACATAGTGCTATAAAAGAGCATAGTACTCAGAAGCATCTGGTTTGCAGTTACTATAGTGCTTCTCTGAAACTTTATGGGCAAACTTTGCCAAGAAACAAAATGATTAATGTGTGCAGTACATCTAGGCATTGGGAGATGAGGGAGAGACAGCTTTTCAAACGCAACTAACTTTCCTGAGGGTACCTCTTGTCAAAATACAAGAGGAGGTTTCCCAACAGCACCTGAAGTAGCCTGGCACTGAAAGCAGTGTCAGGTGAATTTGGGGCTGTAGAATGAGGCTCTGGCAGGTGGCAGAAGAGCTCCTTGCTCCACTCCTATCTTCTTGTTCTTATTCTTGACCCTGTCCCCAGCTTCTTCCCCCTTTGTTTTGCTGGTGGAACTGTTTGCGCAGTACCATCAGAAAACAGGTTGGTGGTTTGATTCAGATGGGAAAAAAATGGGAAAAAGTTTCTGCCATTGTTCATTTGTACTTCCAGATGGATCTTCTCTCCAGTGTAGTTTATCATGTGGCTACACACACATGGACAAAGAGGCTGGTACATGGGTGAGAACAAGTGGAGTCTGGGGCAGCTGAAACTCTCCTGACACTGGAGATGTTACCCAGACACAAAAATGTTGCCATCACAGAGCTTAGAAGGTGTGTTAGTGAGCTAACCCTTTTTCCTGACTCCAGAGACAAGTTACACCGATTTCATTGGAGACGGGTATGGCAGCAGAGAGCAGTAATTTGGTGAAAAGCTGATCCTGGCTGAAGCTCATCGCATTGTGTGTGAAACTCTGCTAACAAAAGGGAAGGAGCTAAGAATGTGCTAGAGATAAGCTTGCAATAATTTCTAAGATTTGCATCTTGACTATTTTTTGAGATACTTACAGTGTGAGTATGTGCACTGTATGAATAATGCACGTGCATACACATATTGATTTGGTTTAATAGGAGACTGTTAAAAAAAACCAAACAGAAGCAGTGATGGAGGGAAGAAACCATTTCCAAATCCATCACTCCTTCCTTGATGCCTAGAAATTGTTAAGAGAGGGTCACAAATTACCTTATGTGAAGATTCAACTTCTCAGTCATTTCACAGAGCTAGGTAAGATATACATGAGCTAAGGCTGAGGAATGAGTTTGTTCTTAACAGACTATCATGAACTGACAAAAGGACGTCGAACTTCTGTCTCTTCCCTGCTCCTGGCCAAATTGCTCCTTCTGCTTTGGCTAAGCCAGGTCTGGTTTCTGTCACAGGCAGCTCACTAAAATCACAGATCATTAACCTGGCTGAAAAAGGTTGCTGTTGTAGCTGGGTTTTTAGCAAACATTTGATTAGACTAGCCTGGACTGATGATGAAAGAAAGGAAGGAGGCTGTGAGCAAGGAGCAGAGAGGAGCAAGAGCAGAGGAGGTGAGGAAAACAGGGATGGGAGGTAAAAGAAACTGGAAGGAAGGACAGGAAATATCTTTCTATGGTCTCAAGCTTTTTATTTGACTCATCTGTGTTGTAATAGCCCTGTCTGAGCTAACTGCTTATTGCCAAAGTCCTCAGCTTCCTCCTACCCATGCTGTCCTGCCTTCTCCATTGTTACAAACCTTAGTGCTGATGTTCCTGAAAAGATGAACACATGTGAGACCTGCTGGGCATTGACAGCTGGTAAACAATCAGCTGTAGCCAATTCCTCGCTCAGGTAGGGGGGAAGCAGTGTGAGGAATACACAGAGAGGAAAAAGAAGGTTGCCAGACATCAGGTAGCGTGACTCCGAATGGAGCTGGTGGAAAAATATGTGCTGTTAGACCTGTAAGTACTTGCTGTTGGACGTGATGGTGGAGGTGTGATGCAGCCCTAAATTGACAGTAGTCTTCTTTGTTACAGGTTAAATTTATTTATTTTTAGGCAGGCCTGAGTGCAGTGAGGATAGGCATTTGTGGAAAACAAATGCCTATCCTCAAAAAAACAAAAACAAACATGCATGTATAAGCATGCTCTGTGTTTCCCTGTTGCTAGAAAATGGAAGAGGGGCCTTATCCATGAAGCAGTTTCTTTCACAGTAACTAGAAGAGGAGGCGCATGTTCAGCAGGTCTAAAATCATTATATCTGGTATGCAGCAGTGCTCCTGTGGGCTTTGTGACTCACTTTTGCCTCTGCCAAGGTGTGCAGTAACTGTGGCTGACTAGAAAAATAGCCAAAGAGAGGTGGCCAAAATCAGTGGTTTGTCTCGGTTTCTGTGATGGCGTGTGATGTATTATAGCATTCTCTTACAGTACAGTGTGAATAGCTATTTTTATTAGGCTGATGTGTTCTTAGAGGCTTATTGCCATTCCTTCCTTCCTGGTTCTTTCTTCCTGGTTCTTTCTTCCTGGAGCCAGCAGCCATGCACAAGCTTTCCCAAAACTGTGCCTCTGATCTGCAATCCCGTAGCTTCAGTTACCAAAATAATTCCTTAAGAGCAAAATACCCACCAATTTGGCCACCTTGGGAATGGTCACAAGATTGTACTGACATAGATAGTTTTCTGGAAGCATTTCTCTGTTAGTCCTGCTTCCCAAATTGATCCTGTATCCTCTTAGCTGTGTATTTTCACTTGCACTACTGTTGTATAGAGGTGCTGCACAGTTCCAATGTATCACCTCACAACAAGTTCTCTCCTGCAGGAGAAAGCTGTTGAATTTAGAGCACCAAAAGCACAGGTAAGGAGGAAATGGAGTGATCATGTTCAGACTGGGAAGGTGTCTATTAGCAGCAGTACAGGCTCTGTTGATTTTTAAAGAAAACAAAATAACAACACCTCACCCCTCCCACCCCCAGGAAAAAAAAAACCAAACTGCAAAAGAACAACAAAGCAAAACCACACAAAGAAATACCACCAAACCCAGCAACCTTGCTACAGTGCATTATGCAGTGATTTGTGTTTTGATACTAAAATGAATGAGCAGGAAGGTAGGGAAGAACCTTTTGGGTAAATTCTGCCAGTGTTTGAATCCCACTTGTTGGGAGTGAAGAAATGCAACACAACAAAAACCTCCATCTTACTTTGCCTGTCTGTGTTCAAGTATGCTTCTGTGGCATAGAAATAAATTATCATGGAGGGAAGGACCTGCTTTTTGCTGTTTTGGTATTTCCTGATGACCATGGTTCTGCTCTGATTTTAGGCAGGCAGAGACGGCCAATGAACTAGCCTGCAGGTGTGTTGTGGTATAACCACATTGGCTGTTTTTATAAACTCAATGATAGTGATGTGCTGAAAGAGGCGGGAAATTAGTTTTATATGAAGGACTTATGGTATGAGTAAAGAAAATACATCATCAATGCAGGGAAAAGTGGTACCTCAGTTCTTAAGATGAATTCCTAGCTGGACCCCAAAATACATGATAACCCCCCACTTTGTTTCCTTTTCCTGTCTGACTCTCTCCTTTCCTCCTTCTCCCCTAACATGCAAGCTCCCTCCACAGCCACAGCAGCACCATGGTTTCAATGTTTCCTGTAAAGGAAGGGGGAGTAAGGGGAGAGTCCCCTATGCCTGGTTAAGAGGGTCTATTATAGAGGATTAACTGTGCCCAAACAATGAAGCCCCTCGAGGAGCCCGTTACCCTTTTGAGATGTGTGTGTGGGTAAGAGGGCACACTGCTGTCCCTGTATCCCAGCCCAAGTGTGTGTGGTTCCATGCCCTGGTTGCTATGACAATTAATCGCGTGTTTTAAGGGCTGGTGTTGACTACAGATCCCTGTAAATTGCCTGTAAGACTAGTTAAAGCTGCTCCTTAGGCACCTTTATTAGCTTTTACCCCAAAAAACGGGATGGAGAGGTTTTTCTTCTTCCTGCTTGTGAAAAAAGCCAGAGTAACTTGGTATATGCTTTTAGACTGGCTTTCACTTTCTTGAACATGATGAGACATGGAATTTTTCTGAAGAACAACTGCAAAATAGACAGGCATATGGTGCCTTCCAGCTCTGTGCATGCAGTCTTCATGTGACCAGCAGCTTGTGCATGCCTGGGAAATGTAAGAAGTATAGTCTTCAAGAGGTGAGCATGGATTGTTTTGTGTTTGGTTGTTTTTACTGGAAGGTTTGCACTAGGCAGTTAATTGGTGTGTCTTTGGCTTTTCTTTGTACCTTAAAAAGAACAACAGGGAATTACTGTGGTGTACCAACCTACAGCAAGACTGCACTCTGTATTTGCCTGTTTGCCTAGGTAGTGGGAGAGAAATAGATGTTTCCCATGTCATTAGTCCAGAAACCTGAACAGTAGTGAATACAAATATTCTTAAAAGTCTTCCTGTAGGTTAAAGCCCCGTTCATTGGAAAGGCAGTCTTAACTCCCTCAGTACATTATTAGAATGGTTGCAAAAATATGTCCAGAAGTTTGAGAAGGTTTTTTTTCTTCTTTGAAGGCACTAAAGTCTCTGCTACCTTTAATGTTGCTTCTCAAGGAAGAAAAAAACACCAAAACCAAACCCGATGAAGGGAAAAAAGTTTAAAGGGCTAAGTTATCAAATGCACAATATTCTCTCTTAGCCTTAAACAAAGGAGAGGTACGATTCAACACAGTCTCTCTTTATTTAATGAATGTCACCTTGATACGAACGCATTCGTATACACAACATATGTCTGAGGAAACTTACAATTACTTTTACTGGAGATAGCGGGCAAGATGTTGGTGTTGTTTGGTATGTCACATCAGAGTCAAATGTGCTAAAATAGATTAGGTAACTTTGATTATCAAAAATATTAATAGCTGTGTGCAATCAGTGCATGCTATATATCCTAGTTTTGGGAGACTGATTTAGTCCCACTTGTCACAGAGACATGACAGCTACAGGAGAAGTAATCAAAATGGACCCAATTCCCAGTCTATGGCTCTGCAGCCATTACTTCTTTCCCTTATCAAAGAGTTTTAAACTGGGAGTGTGCAGGATTGCTGCTCAAGGCCTGCAGGCTAAGGTCTTGTTTATTCAGTTTGTATCCTCCAGGATCAGCTTTCCTGTGTGGAAGAACAAGAACCAGTTAAATAGCAGTATACTCCCTTCCTTCCTTTTCATGGTGCCTGTGGAAAACTCTTTCCCAAGTCTACATTCTTCCTGGTCAGCACAGGACTGTGAAAGGCCCCAAGACAAGGTGGTATTTTCGAGGCTGTACCTGTTCCACTTACTAAGAGCCCTGGAGGTACTATTCTGAGAACAAATTAATATCCTCTGGCCTTGCCTTGTCATTGACAGTCAGAGCCCCCTCTTGGCATCCAGAATGAGGGCTTGCAGGGGATGTGAGACAGAGCAGGTTTCAGTTCCTGCCACGCTTGTAGTGGCTCTGCATCAAGGATGATTGCGATCCAGACAAAGACCTGAACTTGTGTATGCCCACACCCATGCTGCTGCCAGTACTACCAAACTGTAGCCTCTTGCTCCCTTTGTCCCATTAAACTCTGTTCAAGCCAGTATCTTTTAATTTTTTTTTTCCAATACCATGTGTTTATTTGGGTTTTTTCCCCTTTAATGCAATGTAATACTACAATGGGTGCAATGTAATACTACAATGAGCAGTGCTTGCCTTGAATACGTCAGTGCGATTACACGGGCCCTGGTGTTGTGCAGTGCATCCTATTCAGCCGTCACTGTGCATCCTTACAGAAGTCCTGGAACTTTTCTTCCTCCTGCATCCATTGCAGTGCCAGGACTCCCCTTTGTGGAAATGGTGGGTCAGGTTCTCAGGGCTTTTCTTAGGCGACATTCCTTCAGGTCCCAGTGGGATTGTACAGGGAGGCTGATGGAGGCTGGGAGGAGATAGCCTACTGTGATGGCAGAAAGCTGAGATTGCTCTCCAGCTGCAGGATCTTGAAGCCCAGCAGAATGATGTATAGCAGCTTCTTTACCTCTGCTGGTGATGCAAGAAGAAACTTGCTCTTGTTTGATACCCCCCTGAGTTCTCACTACTAAAATCCCTGGGTTCTCGCCACTTTGGGGCCACCAGACATCTGGCAGGAGCCACCGTGGTGCATGGCGGGAGCTGCTGCTGCCACCTGTGTCACTGCTGCCAGCCGTGGCCCTGCTCCTCTCCCGTGGGGTGGCTTTTGTGCAGAGCCCTGCAGCATTGTGCCGGCTCCACCTGCCCTGGGAAACAACTGTATTTTATTTTTGCCCTTTTAATTCTTTGACTTTTGTGAAGCACTAGTTAGTTGTCCCTTTTCCCCTGCTCCCTGTATGGCTGCTGTTCCCTTCACCTGCAGCTTCCCCTTCTTTCTTCTCCCCAGCCTGGCTGCCTCTTTTTCTTGCCCTTCCCACAGAGGAAGATATTCTTAGGCAAGGGTCAGATGCTCAGGTCTCTTGGGGAAAGTACTTTAGGGTTCCGAGACTGAAATAGCACAGTGCTTTTGGTGCCTGCTGGGAGAAGTCACTAGCCTGTATCCTTTCCCCCAGCTTCTTTGGGGGTCTCATGGAGTTATTTGGCCCTACTTAAATGTGCAGGCTTGAAGGGGCTCTGAAAAGCAGAAGTGAGCTAGGTCTGTTTTCCCATGGCTTTAATCTGTTTAGAATGTCTCATAAAAGCAAAATGTCTAATTCAAAATAAATGCAAACTTACATTAACATTTGATTTTTGTGATTGAAATCGTTTGATGTGGCAACCACTGGATTGCAAATGATGTCTTTGTGGCAGCAGCCTCACTTGTCATCACACGCAGGGCTTTGCATTCCTGTTCTGGCTTAGTCTGCTCAAGGCTATGGATCTTTCACCTGCAGAGAAAATCAGGTGAGGCACAGCATCTTCTCTTGTGGAGGACCAGTTTTAACATAACAAGGGTATACATAAAATCAGCCATTTGTAGCTGGATAGATTAATGCTGTAGTGGGATAATTACAGTGCAGTGGTATTAACAAAGAAAAAAGCTTCTTCAGTTTTAACCCATGTTCTGACATGCAGTCCCTTCCTTTTGAGCAAGGCATTTCCCAGGTTTGCTTCTGGCTTTCCCCCTTTGATGCAAACACTGTCCCTACATCAGGAGACTTGGACTATTTAATGAAAAAACAGGAAAGATATTTATAGATGCTTCTAATTTGTATTGTAAATACTGGCTGGCAAGGAGAGCAAGAGGCTAGAAAGGCCATGACACAGATATGGGAGAGTCTCTTCCATCTCTCACTGCAAGCTCAGAAAAACATAAAAGGGCAATGTAATTGGGATGCTGTTGAATTATGTATAATATTGGCATCAAGTTCTCTATCAGTTTAATTTTGGTAGTGCTTTCTTTCTTGCCAACAGAATAGTCTCTGTAAATAAGCTGCCTCCTTGTTTGCTTGCATGGCCCGATTATATACAATTATCCCTTGACTGTTATGACTTTTTAAATTAATAGTGAGCTCAGCTGGGTAGGTATTCTCTAGGATTTCATCTCAAATATTCATTGTTTTAGCATGACCACATAAACCCAGATGGTTCAACCCCAAAAACGGGAAAAGCCATTCTGCTGACAGCTTCACTGCCTCCTTCAGTTTTCTTACCACTGGAATCCCTTGCCACAATAAGACGGACCTCCATGATTTTAAATAGAATGTACCCTCTTAACAGAGGTAAAATTGAGAGTATACTATAAACATAGTATAGCTTCTAGAGCTTTTACATTTTAAAGTTGACCTGGTAACAGTAAAACAAACCTGGGCAGAAGGTTTTTGTCCAGCCTCAGATCCAGATGTGTCTGCAAGAGCATTTTTTTTGCCTACTTTGCAACACATCCACATCCTTCTTAACTTATGGAAACCTCTGTTCTGTGCCTCAGCTCCACGTGTCTGCAGCATTGTTATCTTTACTGCTTAAGAGATGGAACACAATTTTCTTCCTTGTCAGAGGGAAATAGCCATCTACAAATGCAACAGTCTGCCTGTGATATGATAGACTAATACGTGTATTCATAAGCCCAGATAAACTAGATCAGGATTCAGATTTCAGGGTACAGAAATTTTCTGCAGACTGTTATTTGAACAAATAGACAACAGTTGGCAAACTAATGTTAACTGCAGTTAATGAACCTGAAATTTTAGTTTTAAATATTTGAAAAAGGTTGTCTTGAGCATATAGCAAATAAAGATCAACCTGAAGCGTGTTAGAAAAACGTGTTTTGTAGTGAAACTTCTAGTGTTTGGCCCTGCAGAGCTTGGAAAAATCAACACTTGCATCTTATGTGGTATCTGAAGAAGGTAAAAAATCAGAATATAATTCTCAAGTGTTTTGGTTTCTGTGTGGGGCATACTCATGAAAACTAGTTTCAACACAAAATTTGCTTGTTCATCATGTACTATAGTAATAAGCTTAACACAAGATTTATTAACTTCCTAAATAAAATATTACTTCTCTATATTTTGAGTTGAATTTTGGTGGCTGATCTAGAATAAAAATTAGCCCCAAAATGCATTGAAAGAGATTTGTACCCTCCAGTATGTCAAAGATTGATTTAGCCCCCCAAAGCTCCTTAGTTTTTAATTAACTTTTCTCCTTGCTCCCTTCACTAGAAGTTTTTGTAATACCATCTTTTTCTGTGAAGTCCTAGCTCTGTTTTTTCTTGCAGTGTGCTCTTAGAAAAAAAGGTTATATTTATTTTTGGGTAGGAACAGTGAAGGATGTGAAAGAACATGTACAAACTAACATTATGTGCTACTTGTTGTAATTTTTAAGGGACAAAATCTGAAAGTCTTACTTCTTTCAATGCTGTAGCAGAAGGCTTTTGGGACATGTCAAAAAAGATAATAAGAACCAATAGGATAGATACAAAAACTAGGTAGTAGAAAACAGGATTTGATGGAGGTATCTGTTTGTATGTGGACTAATCTTTCAGAAGAAGAGATATAATCCAAACTAAATCATAGAAAGCCCTCCCAAACCCATATGGAGGAAATAATTCTCTGCTGATGGGAGGAAGAGAGAGGTACAGATGATATAAAACATCCTTTGTAGCTTTGATATCGATATTTTTTTAGCTCTTTGTCAAAACTGAAATTTTAGAGTTATTAAAGAGAGGGATTAAAGAAGCATCAGGTCTAAATGTGACTGTAGTGTGCGATTTTCTGCTTCCCTTGGCACTGGAGGGAATTTGTCACAGGCATCCTCCCTGTGCGCGGGCAGGTACAAGACCCTGAGCAGTGGGCTCTGGCTGTCCCCCCAGAGACCCCCCCTGCCCTTGCCCTGGAGCAGTGATGGGGATCGGGGTGTCCTCCCCGCGCGGGCTGGCTTCCCCTGCAGGGGTTTCCCATGTCGGGGAGCGGAGCGGGGCTGCCCTTGGCGGCCGCTGCCGGCCGGGAGAGCGCACATGGGAGCGGGCACTGCTCATCCTTTGATGTGCTGCTGGGCTGCTTTCAGCGGCGCAGGCTCCTGGTCCCCCCTTTGTGGCACCTCAGCTGCGATAAAAGCCTCAATGAGTGTCCCTCCGCTAGGCAACGCGGGGAACAGCGCCTGGAATCCGCTCGGTTCATTGATAAAACCCGAGCCTGAAAGAATGGTGATGCCTTTGTGCGAGTGCATCCAGGCCTCTGCAGCGGGCTGGCCGCCGCCAGATTCCGCTGCCCCAGCCCTCTGTCGCTTAATCTGAGCTGCTGGGAAGTTGCCTCTTAGGACTCGCTCTGGGGTTTTAAATCTCTTGTGTCAAAGTAATGTATCCTCACAAAACACTGCGTGAACTCAGGGGCCCTTGAGGACTTTTCCATAGAGTTGTGAGCATTGGGAAGCAGAAACATAGTGGAGACCTGCTGCATGAGGAAGTGAAACAGCATTCTGTAGCTGCTTTGAAAGATTAAAAAAACCCCAACAACCCACCAGACAAAAAGTAGTGTGTTGTTTGTTTTTTTTTTTTTTTTACCCCTGAACACAAATGTGAAACAATGGCAAAGTCCTAGTAGCCAAACAATAAATGAACTGAGTGTGAGGTACATATTTCTTTGCCTACCAGCCTGAGACCAAATATTGCATCTAGAACAAATGAGTGAAATTCGACTTAATTAGCAGAGAAGCGCTGTCCTGAGGTCTCACTCTCCCCACTCTAATTATTATTTCTTATGGAAGCCCCAGTTGCGCTCCAAGGCTGTGAATGAGTGGAATTTTTCTTCCAAAGCAGATAATCCTACTGCTTGGCTATGAATGGTGAATTGCATGTCTTTCAAATTACCGCACAAACTCGCAACACATGATGATTTTCTGAGATTTACAAGTGGAACTCTTAAATTAGTTTGTGATTTAAAAGGAATTTTAAATTTTGCTCCTTTGAGACACCTCTGGCTGCTTCTTTTTCATGTGCTAAGCAGAAAAATAATGCAGAGCTTGCACTTTTTTTCTTCCTCCCCTTTTTGTTTTTTCTTTTTTTTCCACACTGTTGTAGGACCTGAATCCATGATGCTTTTGACCTTCAGCCTTACGGTTCTGATGGATAAGAGGAGGCTTGAGAAGTTTTTCATGTAGACATATTTTTGTTGTTGTAGATGTAGAATTGCTGCTTAGAGTATACATCTTTGTTCTGGAAGAGAGGAGGAAAACTTTAGTTCCCCAGAGGTTAGCCAAAACAAAAGAGGGTGGAGAAGGAATAAGTGTAAAGGGAGGTCCATTTTTTTTTTGCTGTCTCAAGATGCCAGCTGTGGTGCAGCCATCAGTTTTACCATCCATTCTTCTTGGTGCAAATGTTGTGTTTTTCACCTAAGCAAGCTCAGCTACCTGAAGGAGACTTGTCACAATCAGAACATGAGTTATTCCTGTAAGCTGGAAAGTGCTGAAAGCTGAATAATTTTCATTGACGAATTGCCAGTGCGATTTTTTTTTTGTTGTTGTTGTTTTAAATTTATGTACTCTTAAGCTCTGAGTTTAGGTAAGTTTTTAAGAAATACATCTGCCTTCCCCTCTTCTTTGTGGAAGAGTGAGAAGTGACCTGAGAAGTCATGTTTTTTATGGCTTAAGTTAGATGGGATGCATTCTATTCCTAAATTAATATTAATTGGTTGCTTCTGTCTTTTGGGGGGAATCAAAAATCCTTGACAAATTCTACTTGATGAGACTCAATCTACTTCCTCCCCAACACCAACACAAGGAAAACCTGCATTATGCAGGAGAGCCCTAAAATTAAATGAAAGTGCCCACTGACACACACTCACCCCTATCTGGGAACAATTGAGTGGTGCCTAGAACAAGGTTTTGTCATGATATCTAGAGTATGTTTCCTTCTGTGCTATTTGAATTGGGGAAAAACACCTCATTGGCTTTAGCAGGAGTATGAAAGGGTGAAATGATGCTGGCAAGAGCATAGAGAATGAGAAAGAAGATTGGTGTTTTTATAAAACCTTTTAATTGATTTTAATGTGTTCCTTTTAATGGCAGCATTTAAAAGCCTTTTAGCAAATAATCTCCTCAGTACAGACATTTATTTGGAGAAGAGACATCTCCATGAGAGATTTTTAAATGACAGTGCTTCATGCCATAGGTAAATCAACTAAATGGTGTTTTAAATACCCATTGATTTCCTTCTTTCAGCCCCTGTACTTCTGCTATATTTCATGCTGCCTTGCTGTGTGATAATATTGGGCTGTTGTACAGTTAATACAATCTTACTGCTCTGAACAGCAAAAATAAACCCATGTTTTGCCTCATACTTGGAGACAGATGAGGATCTTTCCAGTGCTGGTGAGTGAGTTGTTGTGGAAAGCTGTCGGACCTAATCCTTGTTGCTAATAGGTAATGTGTTCCTTCAGATTTAATTTCTATCAATTTTGGGTAAGTTTAGGTGAGTGTGTTATGGAGAAGCACCAGTGAGTACTAGACTTATGTCACTTAATAATTCTTGTCGTTTTAATGGGGGTCTCCCATCAATAGAGCCCTTTAGAGCTTTCATAATACTGAGTTGGTGTGGAGGCTGAGTGACACCATCCCCTTTTTTTTGGTGAAAACTTGCACTAATTTGGCCAACAGTCACCCATCTAAAAAACCACAAATCACAATGAGATGTCCTACAATACAGCTTGTGTCTGACAACATGCCAGACTTAAGTGTACATCTAGTAACACACAAATCTATCTTCTACTTGGAAGTGTGGTAACAAAGATAACACCATGAGAGTACAAAAAGGAAAATACATTCAGATTTCCCACAGATAAATAAAAGGGGTGGAGGGGGATTTTTAACAACATACATGATAAAATTTTCCATAATGTGAAAGTACCATCCTCTAATGGTAGCAGTACACCTGCTAATGTAAAGTCTAGTATCCTGCAAATAAGCAGCAAAGCTGCATAAAGAGGATGGGTGCTCTACAAAATGGCTAGATAAAATTAATTCAGCTGCTAGAAAAATAAGGCACATATCTTTACCTCAATGGCTTTGCAGTAATTACCCTCAGCTACTGCCTGCTAAATCTTGGTTAGATCTTAATTGACGTTCTCAATTATAAAACTATAAATTTGGGAGAGGAAAGATCTCCCTTGTCTTTAGCTGCAATAATGTAGCTAATTCTAATAACAGTTTGTTATCTGGCAAAATACATTTAGCAAAAGATTTTTCTAATTGTTTAATGTCCCTACAAGAAAAAAAAGAATATGCACAATCTCTGAAGAATATAAAACATACAATCGATAAGTTAATCAAATTAATCCTGTCAGTCAGTGGGGAGGAGGTGGGGTCTCCTGCTCTCTTGCACTGTAGTGGCTGCAAATGTTGATAGCTAAAAAAACAACTGTGCAAAACCTGAGCTGTGAGTTGGTAATGATGCTCCTTTTAGATCTTGAGAAATTTTGAGTTCTCTGGACTCTTATTATGTTCCATTACAAGTCTTCCAGGTTTGCAAATGGGATTTTCTTTAATCTTTGTCTTAAAATAAAACCAAACACCAACCAGCCACAGAAACAACAATGCTAAAAAAAAAACAAACATGAAATTTGTTGAGGAAGTGTAAAACCTCGTTTAAAATTTCCACAGAGGTCCTGTAAAATGTAGTTGTTACCCTTCAGAATATTTAGAGCAGCAGTTTCTATCTTTAACAAAATTGAGTACTATTTAGTCTCCAGAGGAGCGTGCTGCTACCAACAGCTTTGAAACCTTTCCTTGGAACTTTGCTGACACAGGGTGCTTGTTGCGTGTTTTGAGAAAAGAGGTGTAACAGATCAGACTATTTTCTACGTTGTCAAAATGTTCGAAGTAAAAAGTTGTGATTTCCCCCCTCACTCCTCCCCCAAGGAGGGGGACTGTAACTTAACCCACTTGTTGGCTCTTCTCCACTGAATACAGATCATGTGGTGTAAATCCTACTGAAAGGGAAGTTGTCATTTATTATAAACACATTTCTCTGAGGGGAGTAACTAGTGAACTGTAGACACCTGGATGTACAGAGTGCGTGACTAAACGTGTCTCTGTGTGCCTGCATACAAATTTTGGGTACTGTAAAGATCACACAGCAAGCCTAAATAATCCATTGTATCATTTTGGGGATCAGCATTGCCCAGAGGAGGTTTAACAAGATGAAACTGGCTGCTGCTTCCATCTGCACTCAATGTGCATGTGTTTTAGAGTGCCTTCTCCAGGCTGATCTCTCCAAGTGGCAGCCAGATGAGGCTTTGAACTACTCCCCTGCTCTTTCTGTCCTTTGGTTTTGACTCTTGTGAGTCAACACGTGGGTCAAAGTTTGGGAGTCGTGCTGCCAGGCTTCAGTGCTGGTGTATGAGGTCCAATTCCTGCCAGCAAAATCCCACCTCCAGCACTGTTCAGGAGAGCTGTCAGTGCTGGTACCTGTAGTGGCAGCCAGGGGTTGATGCAGGGATATGAGCAGGCCTGCAGTGGTACTGATAGAGCAAACCAGTGGGTGGGCACTCATGAAAGTGCTGTGGGCAGCATCCCTAGCGAAAGCAGTAAAGTAACTGAGTGGCCAGAGCCTCTGATGTTAGACACAGATGGGCTATGGGCTATATTGGATTCTGGATCTGATTTGTGCTTTCAATTTAAAATAATGTTGCTACAGCTGCTTTTTTCTTCTTCTTTTTTTTTTTTTTTTTTTCCTTTTTACATCTCGAAGGACTACATAGGAGAACAGAGATTCTTTTTTACTGAAGTTGGCATCACCCTTTTTTTCCCCTGCTTTTCTACGTGATTTTATACAACAACCACAGCTGACTTTCACGTGAACTGGACAGAAGCAGGAAGAAATTCTGTCTCTGGCAGTAGTAGCTGACTTCTTGGCATGGGAAAATAAGAGAGTGTGCAGACCACTAACACAGGCAGTATTTCTTGAGATGAGTTTGAACAGGAGCAGCATCTGATGAAGTGGAAAAATGAGCTTTTCTGTTCCAAAGGTTTCATACTTTCTAGGGCAAGGCAGGAAGTGTTCTCTTCCAGAGAGAACGGAAATAGAAGGGAGGCTGATGAAGTGATATGCATGCTGACAGAGGAATAAAAAATAATACTTCTAAGAAATATTATAGACCCCAAAGTATATCTTTGTGGATTTTTTTTGGTAGAAGTGATTTACTCTCTTTGATGCTATTAAAATGCAGTAGATGACCACATCAAAACCTGTGATCTGAAAGAACAATTTACTTCCCGTTGTTGTTTCTTCCTATGTTTGATTTTATGTTCAGTTATGTGTTTTGTACCAGAGAAGAGAGAATTTGAGCTTTGTAAGCAAAGACCATGTGTGCAGGAAGCACTTGCCATATTGCAGTAGTTGTCAGCAATAAATACAGTATTGCTAGAAACTTTTATCAACTGCATGTTTCTCTGCCTGTCCAGTATCATTCCACTACTTGTTTGTCCAGTGAGTTCTCAAAAGCCATGCTTTGCTGTGGCTGAAGTGATGCAGAATGCTTTTATTTGGCATTAAAGCTGCTAGGCATTGAGGTTGCTTGGTCTGCAGCTAATGCAGGTCTTCAAGCTGCTATAAATCCTGGGGCATCAGGAAATCAGCCTGCACCAATGAGAAACAGTGATTTATTCTCACTGATACCTTTTCTGAATAGTTAGCCATTTCATAAAAATGTCTAGATACACAGCAGCATTGGCTCCCTGGGTTTGTAGCTAATTATAAAATGCCCTGCAGTTCTCTTTTAAAGCAGAATGAATTTAAAGTATTTATGTCTTAGTTTTTGTGCAAGGTAAGAGTTTAAAGTGCTCTCAGTTTCAGGAGCGCCTGAAGAGACTTGCAGAGGCAGCACAACCAGTGCTGTGGGGCAAGCAGCTGTGACAGGGCACAGGTCCCATCACCTGGATAGTAGCCCAGGGCAGGGTCCTAGTCAGTACCTTTTGTTTCTCGTGCTTTTCAGATTTTATTCATTGTAATTTGAAGCAACAGCCATTTCCTTGGCTTTAGTGGGGTTGAGATCAGGTACAGTGTGATTTGCTCTTTCCGTGGTGATTGCAGCATAGGAAGAAGTGATTCTGTGCTCAGGGTCCAGCCAGGACAGGTTGCAGGTGCTGGATGTCCCTTTGTCAGGATGCAAATAAGTGAGAGTGGGTCAGTCACTTGGGCTCTTACTTTGTCAGAGAAAACCCCACCTGCTGAGAGAGAAGATTGTCTCTGGTCGGTGAGGAGAACCTTCCCTGGGGTTCCTCCCTGCTCAGCAGTAGAGTGAACGTTATATGGGGCATCGTGTTCCATCTCCGTTTTCTTTCGGATGTTGTACCTTTTGGTTTTCTTGTGAACTCCTGGTCTTGACCTGCTTTCTGTGGGTTTTTTTTCTGCCTTTGTGCCTGGCTTTCTACCTCTTCCTAGGTTCTCTGGCCCTTTCTGTCGTGCTTCTTAATCACCTCGTTATCTTCGTGCTTATCTTCATGCTTCTCTCCTTTCAGTTAATGAGTTTCTCATATCTTGTTACTCTCATACACGTGTCCCTTTGCTTTACCAAAACCAAGCTGTTTTAAGAATAATAATAATAATTTTTAAATAAAAACCAAAGAACAATCCGTCTCTCTTGCAGATTTCCCATAACTTCAGTGCATTTAAAATGCACACAGAGGTATTCTAAACTACAGTTTCTGTTTTTGAAGGATGTAGCTTCTAACTCTGCTGGTGAGAACAATAAATAATTTTTTCCTTTGTCCTGGTGATAAATATAATCCCTGTCCATTTGGGAGCATTTGGAGGCCACCAGCAGCAGCTACAGCTGTCTCCCAGCCTGTGTTCCTTTGTTGTCTTAAAGACTGATTATATTTTTAATCATTGATATGAAGTGGGGTTACTCAAGATTTTATTGTTTGTAATTTATGGATTTGATTGAAAGGTTTCTGAAGAAGGGTCTCTCGATACATGTGTAGAGCTTCACTAAAATTCTCTCCAGAGTGCTCACACGCACAACATTTGCATCATTTTCTCTATAAATGTAGGAAGGAAAATGAAAACAAGTTAATATTGCTGAATGCAGCTTCAGGGTAAGAGGATGCATCTCAATGTACTTCCTGATGCTGGATTTTGGCTAGGACTCCAAGCCAATAGACTACTGAAGCCCAAATTATATGGTTTCTTTAATGATCATAAGTAATCAGGAGATTTTGCATTTGCATTTTATCTCGGAGGCAAGCGTTAGAAATAGGTGTAACCAGCTGTCACATAATCCAGCGTGGAAGAATGCTTGGCTTTCCAGCTGCATGGATGCCTTGCTGGCTGGAGGGTTTTCCTGCTCATTAAAAAAAAAATAAAAACAAAACCAAAACAGCACCTGTCAATAGCATATGAAAAGACTTCAGTTTCTTTAATCTCAGAACTGTCTTAAACTGTATTTTAGGGAATATCTGGTAGAGATAATTGGATTTTTTCCCCCTAAATACACACTAAAGTGTTGCATGAACCACAATGCAAAGCTGATTTTACATTAATACGAGTTGCTTGTGAACCTCTGGCATTATTTTTAACCTGGAGGTGGAAATGGTGTATTATGTGTGTTCCCATGGTGTTTTCTTTGGCTTGACTTTACCTTTTACTACCGAGATGTTTCATCGATGCATGTTTCAAATGCACGTCAACTTTCTGTCAAAGACTGTGGTGAGAAGGAGAAACAGTAGATTTTGCAGGGTTACAGGTTTATACACCTTCCATCTTGCAGTTAGGGAATTTATTGTATATCCTATATTTTTTCTTTTCTTGTCTTTTTTAGGCTTATTTGGATGAAAAAAGCTGGAGAAATGCAATGTGTGTATATATAACATAATAGAGACAAAAGTCAATATTCAATGGAGATCCAGTTTAGCTTCTTTTCTCTGCAGTGGAGTTGCCTTTGTACCTTTGCATTGCCCTGGCTTTACAAACAGTAAGAACAGCCCTTAGGTCAAGCCTCAAGTCTTCAAATAAACTTTTTTAAGTCATCAATTTATTATTTTTTGTTTTAGTGTAGTAGAAGTACAATTTTTATTCTTCAGAAAGCAGCTAGTTTTCAGTCTAAATACTTGGCTTGTCTTTGCTTTTCTTTCATAAGGTCTTGCTGATTCAGAATGCTGATGTATTTGTAATTTTATTTTCATCTGCAGGATAAAATTCTTCCATAACATGCAGCTACAAATTAACTTATCTGTGACATAAATTTGCTTTGTTATATGGTTATCTCTTTGCAAATTTTTAGGCCTGGCTATGACTGAAGTGATACAGAAAAAGCCTTGATTTGGTGGGAAATGGGATATTTCCCAGCTTCTTCATGTAAACTGAGAAGGGGCCTTACTAAGTACTTCAAGAATATGTACTACAACAGCATATATGAATTTTGGTTTTGTCTGTATTTCATTGCACTGCTTGTTTTTAGTAAGCTGTAGCACTAATGGCTAATTATGTAACTACTGAAAAGAAAAACAACGAAGGGATGAATTTGCTTTTCTATAGCAATGCAAAATCCTACAAGTCTGGTTTTGATGAATGTATAATACTCATAGGAAGGTACTCATTACCCTTCACAGTAAGGGATTATCCATTTACTTTTAGAAATGCAGGTAAATCTCCCTTATGCTGCCACCAGGTGTATCCAAGAATCCCAGACTTTAAGGCTGTCCTTTAGCTCCCCATCAGACTCTTCCAGTGGATGCCCATACTATTTGAACTCTGCTCTACTCCTTCAACACAAGCTGTTTGCTCTAACTAGCACAGAGTATGAAAAGGGAAAAAAAAAGGGAAGATAAAGGTATTTTTTAAGGAGGCAGAGCTTCCACAAGGCTGAAGGTACATTGGAATGACTCTGAAGGTGTGTTGGTTGGGGCTGATACCTCTGCCTGTGGTGGGGGCCTGGCATTTGTCCCCCTTAGCATGATGCTCATTTCTGCCCTGGGGTGACATATTTCCCTGCCCCTCCTCACATGTGGAGAGGATGTGATGTAGAAGACTGGAAGAAACTGGTTTTTTGGAGCATGAGGGCAAGTGTGAGACAGACTATGGGGTGATAATTTGTTGGGGAGATTCGTATGAAAATTAGAAATCAGATAATATGGGTGGGTGTGGGAAAGGACAGAGATCCAACAGCAGGAAGGAGGAGATGGAGACTGGGCCCAGGACAAAGGTAAGAGTATAGGAGGAGTTTTGTTTTCCAGATGTGGGCAGAAGGATACATTGGCATGGCAGTACTGTTGTCCAGGTCTGGAAGAGGACATGATGTTTCTGGATCTCATTGCTGCTGAGCTTCCATCTAACTTGAAATCTCATGGTGGAGAGCGTTTTCTCTTTGCAATGGTGATCCACTGAGAGAATGACAAGAATTTCAGTAACTTCATTAGCCTAGGTGGCAGATCAGTAAGTTCCCACTGTGCCAGTGAACCTTAGCAGCATAGCAGGATGGTCAGTGAGGGCTTTTTGGGTTTGCAGCTTGTTACTGGGAATCTAAATGATTAATTGCAATCACTTACATGGGGAGGGAACTTCACATGTTAGGGTTATGTGATATCTCAGTTGCCAGAACAAGTGACCTGTAAATGCTGAGTTTGCTTCCCCTTTCTACTACAGCAGAGCTTCTGATAATACAGGCATGTCCTGCAAATTGCCTACCCTGTCAGTAAGCAGAAGGATTTGCTCAGGACCACGCTGGGTACTGTGCTACAGCTTTGTGGTGGCTGCTGCCTTTTCAACCCAGTCCCAGGATCAGAAACTGGAAAACATGCAGCAAAGGAGGGAATTTCAGGATGGCAGAGGAATGCTTTGGCAGTTTGGACTGTCATAGGCTGCCTTGAAGGATGAGTCATGCAGGATTCAAAGTGACAAGCATTCAAGTACTTATGGATTTAATGTTTTAGCTTGTAATGTTAAAATACAGAGTCAGGGTGGACATCTGTTAGGCTATCAAAACCTTGTGTTCAGGCAAAGCTGCTGCTTAAGAATCTGGCCAGAGTGAACATGAAAAAAACAAAAAAATGCCTTCAAGACGTGGAAAGTTAGCTTAGGCAATCAATAATGAAGCATCTTTGAAGTTTCTGAAACCATAGAGAATAATTTCCTAACAGAAGAGAATTTCTGTGCTGCTTGTGACAATATCTGGTATCGAAAGATAACGGGAATTTTTATCCTTTGATCAAAATTTAATAATACTGTGAGTAGGCACGTAAGCCTGTTATACTGTCAGGTCTCCAAAACCTCTCTGGGCAACCTATTCTAGTGTTTGACCTCTCGTGCAATAAAGTTGTCTTAAGATGTTTCAGTAGGTGCCCACCGCCTCTTGTCCTGCCAGTGGGCACCAGGGAGAAGAGCTGGGATGCAGCTGCTTGCCAGTGGGATTGTGCCATTCACACTGCAGGTTTCAGCACACCAAATTAAATAGATGTTGCTGTTTTTCCTTTTAGTGGTGATTCAGATTCAGTCTTGTCACTTTTAACTCTCCTTCATCTCCTATGTTGCCAGGGAAGGCTTACACCATTTGGCATGGTTTCATATTGTCAAACAGGTTACAAGATGTCAAGGGCAGGTACAGAATTTTTGGACTCTATGAAAAAGCACTGGTTTGACACTCATTTCATCTGTACATCTGAAAAGTTGCTTGATTCCTTTGGAAACAAATATAGTAATACTGACTTTCAGAATTATTATTTTAAAGGAGTCCTGTCTTTCAGTGTTGTAGTTTTCTGTTGAAATGGTGGCTTTTTGAGTTGCTTTTTGGAGTTGAATATTGATGGTACACGAAGGCAAAATACTTTTGTACGACACAGGTTGACACATCCTGTGTAAGAAGCCCCTTGTTTTTTTGTGAAGATCTCATTAACTTTAAGCCAACTACTACTCCACTTAATTAAAAAAAAAAATATATATATATATGTCCAAGAAAAATCATGTATCATGCAGTGTATCAGAGTCATGACATGAAGAGAGGTGGGCTCCATCCTGTGAGGTGCTGGCACTTTGGTCTTCCCTCAGCAGAGCGCTTTATGTAAGTAGCACACACTGCCGTGCTTTGCTAGAGAGGGGCTGGACACTCAGCACCCCGCTGTATCGAGCCCAAAGAATGTGCTGCATATTAGAGGGGAAAGAACTACATTGTACTCTAAAAATACTGCCTTTTTGCAGGTCATATTTCCTCTCTCTGTTCCCTTTCAGGTCTCTGGTACCTGATATTATTCAGTGGTGGTAGATAGAGAGGTTTGCTGGACAAGTGCAATGCTTTTATAGAAAGAGTCATTCTGCGATTTCAGATTGCTCAAAGCTTTTTCCCTTCGCTGCACTTATTGGGAGGAAGGGAATCTAAACGTACGAGGGCAGAAATAATTTCCCTTTTCTTTAACAATTGCACCCATGATGTCAGCTGCTGCTAGTAATGTAGAGTGATAAATTGACATTGAACTTGAACAGAATTCATGGCGTGCTGGAGACAATAACGACCTCTGAGGAAATAATTATTTTGCTGCCAGGAGCTCATGCATCTCAAATTGGTTGGTGCGGGGACTTTAGAGCAGCCTGCCTGCCTATTGACTGGAGTTGAGAGCTGGTACTGCCAGCTCTGTGTTAGTGCAAGAACTTAGGCTTTGTGGTTTGCTCATAGCATGTCAGAAAAAAGAAAAGAGAGTGACAAAGGTCTGATGTTGACCACTTTTGCTTGCCTGCTTGCAGGGAGAGGCAGTGGGTGTTGAAAACCAAGTTCAGGAATATGTTTTTTCCTGTGAATGTAGCACTTTGGTACTCTCACACCAGAACTTAACTTCAGACACTTGGGTATAGCACGATTCCTAATGAGTGGGAGGTCACTTTCACACTGCAGCTGCTAGAATTCTATTTAGTGTTCATGGGCTCCGTCGATTTGGGGAGGGCAAAGTGCCTCTGATCAGGTGACAGTTGTTACCGATTGGGGTCACAGTAATTAAATTTCCCATGAAAGTAATTAGTTTGCATTGTACACAACACTTTGCTGGGTTGTTTTGTTTTGGGGGTGGCAGTTTTAACTAAAAAGCCCAATCACGCTGTTCTTCTCCTACCCTCATTAAAGTCAGTTTGAATGTTGAGGATGCTCCATGATGGCCTATAATTGCTTTTCATTAGAATAAAACATAAATGACAATCTGGCACTGAGTTCCTGTTGACTTTCACTGAGAATCAGGCACTTTGATGTCTTTTCTGACTTCGGAAATTTTACTCTCTATTCCAAGGTCATGTGCTTGCAGAGAAACAATTTTTCAGCATGTATTTTAGTTTTCCTCTAAGTATTAGTACCTGCAAAGGACAAGAAAATATAACTTCCCAAAGTTTGTAGCTTTCTTATATCTCAAAGAGACTTTTCATTTCAATTTTGACCTCTTAATTCAAGATATGTTAATTTGTGCAGGTCATAAAGTTTTGGAAGGTTATAAATTAGTGCACTTATTATGCCCTGTCTAAATAACAAAACTAACAACATATAAGCTTGCATTTTCATAGAATAGTTTGGGTCAGAAGGGACCTTTAAAGGGACCGTCTGGTCCAACCCACCTGCAATGAGCAGGAACATCATCAACTACATCACTTTATTCTGAGCTGCTCTTGTAATATGCATAACAGAACATGGATCCTTGGTGTCATCTTGGCTCCTGATTTGGGCTTGGCTACAACTAACAAGCCTCCAATATATGAGACAAGCAAGATAAAATTTTCATCTGTGAATATCAACATCATGCCTACAATAACTTTTAATAACAGTGTTACACTGCTGTGTTTTTCCAGTGTACAATTTTTAACAATGAAATTGACAGACACCCAGTGTAGTGTGAAACAGCAGCTTGGACAATAAGCTTGATGTCATCTACTGAAATGAGGTTGAAAGCTATGTCTGAACCACCAAAGGGCTGATATTTATTACTTTGATATCTATAGTTTTTCAGTGATGCATCTCTGGCTTTATTTGGTTTATTCGATCCCATCGGTTATGGTGTTACACTAATTAGGACTAACTTTTTGGGGTCTTTTTTAGGCATGTATAAAATCAAATGTCATCAATATGTTCAGCGGTGATGCTTTTGCTGTGACAATTGAGGTCAGTCTCTGGAGTGACAAAAAAGGCCTCCCAGTAACATCTGGGTCAGAAGAGTACCATATATTTAATCTCTGACCTATCTGAGGAGTTCTTTGCTTTGTTTGGTGCTTTCAGAGAAGAATCCTGTGTTCAGTATCTTTCTTGCCTTTCTTTGTGGCACTGAAATCTTTAAAAATGGAAATGTTTCATAGTTTATTTACCAAGGTAAATGGTATAACTAAACTAAGTAATAAAATGTAAAAAAATTAAAATTACTAGTACCTCATGTGCAGTGAGTTGGTTTGGTTGCCTGCTGGTGAGGCAATGTGAGCTGGCTTGTCTTGCCTGCTGTAATCTAGAATTTGATGTTGACACACGAAGGCATGAATGAAAAGGTTAAAAAGTCTGTAATAGTTTCACCCAACAGAAGTGGGCCATAGTACTCTTTTTTAGGAGAGTTTTGGCCAGTCTTTGGGGGAAGAAGGCTTTGATGCTACCTGTGCTGCAGGGCAGGACTTCTGTCACTAGACAGTTTCAGCGTGTCCTATCCATTTTTTCAGCTGAAGCTACAGTTCATAAAGTGATCTCTTAGTATTGCTTGGAAGTCTGTGCAGTATGTAGTGGCTTGATTTTTCTGTGTATACAGCTCCATGCAAACACCCTGGGGGAATTCAGAACAGGAGAGTTTTAGTCACTAGATGATAATAAGCAGAGAGAAAATAAGAGCTTAAGTATTGTGTATATTACTTGGGTTGATGCAGTATTTATAACCACTTCTCTTTTCCTTTTAGCAGTATCCCATGTAATGCCAAAGTCATAAAATGGAAAGGTGAAAGGCTTCCTTGTCCTATATAATTACTAGACCTTAGCTCCTGTTCACTTACTCCTATTGTAGGAATGCTTTGGCTCTGGTTCCCTGCACATGTTCTCTAATGAATTGCTGGCATTTATACTGAAGACAAAAAAGGAGAACACTATCTTTTAAAACTTTTCTTCTATTTTCATTTAATTAGTGCTATTTACAGAAGTAAAAAAAAAACCACCTAAAAAAATCCAAATCTGCTAGTTTTTCCTTTTCTGATGTGGTAATAAATGTCTGGGATGCAAGACACTAACTTCACTGATGCTGATTGGAAATCATTTGTTTGTTAGTTGACTCTCTGGTTATCTGTTCTTCAGACTTTGAGGTTAAATTTCTCTGGAGAGTCATTGGTGACAGGATTATAAAGAGTTTTTGCACGCTCCATTGTACTGACCCATAAGTGTGTGCTGTGGCTGCTGGGTTTCTAAAGAAGCAGGAGTGGGCTGGATTCTTCTCATTTTTGCAGGGGAGAGACAGCATGTGCTAATATTCAGTTCTTTTTTTTCTGTATCAATCAACAAGTGTCAGCGGCACAGATAAATAAATGAAAATGTATCCATAGTTAGCCTATGAGATCTGGATATGAGATGGAAGACCTGACTGGTCTTGTGTTGCAATTAAATTCCAGTTGATCAGATTTTTTTTTTTTTTTTTTTGCAGCAAGAATCCAAGTGCTGTGATTATTACTCAGGCGACCTAGTTATCTGAGAGACGCCTCTTTTTGGCTTCTCGAAACGTCTTTAAGCCGTCCCTCCTTACCCTCAGCAACCTGACCTCACCCCTTTCCTGGCTGGAGTCAGCCTCATCTTTTCCTCGCGTTTGCTCTCCTTTTATTAGGGGCAGTTTTGATCAGCTGGAGACTGCTCATGAGCAGCAGTTCTCATTCTCCGCTTTGGGGTTTAATCTCTGTAGGCCTGTGTGTGCAGCTTAGGTGTATTTTGGAAGTGCAGCAGGCATTGGTGGTGCCACGAGGTGAAACGACCCCTTCCGCTTGAATCTCCATGTTTGTTTTGCAAAGATTTGTTCCTTTATGATGCAGAAAATGTCACTACCATAATACCATCTGAGTGCTTTTTCCATAGAGGAATGCAGGTGAAATTTAACACTACGGTTGTTCCTATTTCCCAGCAGTTAGGCATTTTGAAACCCACTTCATTCTTTTCATCAGTTCTGGGCAGAAATTTCAGTTTGAGTAACCAGTAGAGATTGCTATCCATCTGGGAAAGAGAAAGATAGCCAGAGACAAACCAAGTGGTATGGAGCTAAAGGTTTGATGTGGACCCTGGATGTCACAGCGTTCAGTGTCAAGACTCCAGGGGAAATAGCAACACAAGGTAAGAGTAAGAAAAAAGAAGGTGGCCACTGAACTAACATGCATGGCAAGGGGCAGAACTAGCACTAGGCAGGTCAGAATGTTGAATGAGGGAAACTTTATACAAAGCAAAAAGTCATTGTATTGTTTTGATAATAGAAGATAAATCACCTAGCCAGCTCTCTTTTACAAACCGTTAATGTGGGTTATTTTTGCTCCTGGAGTTGTGGGCCTCCAATTTATGTTATGATTGAAGAGCATTAATCATACTTCTTTGCACAGACTTTATTCCTGAACAGATTCCGGTCGATTAAATTTTGCCCCATTACTGCTTTAAGTAATGACTGTGCTACATTTAGGGTTTGTTAGGGGAAGAGTGTTATACTAATTGAAGTTTTGTGTGGTTTTGGACATGCTAGAGTGACCTGAAGGCTTTTTGGTAGTTGACTGTGATTTACAGCATAGAAGCAGCAAGTGCCTTGTGCTGCCAATTCAGAAGATGCCAGAAGTGGATTTTGGTAAGGAGCCTGGTCATGTAACTTATGTGGGTTACAATAGTATAAACTAGTGATTAGTTTTTGCCTATATCTAGTGGCACAGGGAGTTCTATTCTTATCTTCTCTTAAGTATAATGCAGCTCAAATCTAAAGCAGTGTTAAGCTACCAGGCAGCACAAGTGAATAATATCTCTGGGTCACTGTTCAGGAGATAATGACAGTTTTACCTGTGTTTAAGTTGGAGCAGACCAGCAAGTGGTATAATCCATATCTGCTGCATCGTTGCCCTGGCAGTGGTTAACAGCTGCTCTTGGTGGCTCAGACAGCACATCACCTGTGGTATATTAAGTGATGTACTTAAGGCTGACAATCAGGGCTACAGTAGACAGATGTCTGTGTCATTGAGTTGTCCCTGGTTAATGTACATTGTTACAAGTGGTTTATAATGTAAAGGAGTAGGGTACTTAATGCCTATTGAGATGCATGTAAATGGTTGTCTGGCTCCCTGATGCTCTTCTGAATGTCCTGTGATGTGCATTTTGGCTGATGTATAGGAAATGCATATTTTCATTTTTTTATAGGAAGATAATCAATGTGCATGTAGGCTGCGTGCCGCGTGTAGGCAATTTATGTCTCAAACTTCACTACAATCAACGTTTTTCCTCAGGCCAATAGGTATCTTGAGACCATACTTTTCTTTACATTTATGTCATTATTTTGTTAAGCAAAGTTCGTCTAGTGTTATCAGTATCATTTCATATCAGTATCAGTGTTATAAGTATCATTTATTAGTGTGTTCTTCCTGGCCTGAGGATTCATTTACTTGGAGTTAAAATAATTTTCTATGTTTTCATTCTATTTCTACAGCTTTAGCCTCTTCACTGCCTCTTCAGTCAAGCCTGGGATTGTATTTTTGCTTAGCTTTCTCTTGTTGTATAGATGTATTTTTAGCAGAGACCTGTTAAATGAATTCGGGTGTCACACATGGACACGTCTGCATATATGCTCATGCACAGAGTTTTCTGTTAATATATGTTCCTGTAGACAGTGACACTTAATTAGTCATCACAACCTCCAAAAATCTGGTTAGGTTAGGTTATGGCTATGTGCCATTTGAAAGTGAGTGTCTTCAGTTTTCTGTATTTTTGTGTCATTGTAGTCTAGATCAAAATTCATCTGAGAATATACATGTATGTACAACACAGATTCTAATGAAACAGTGTGATTACATATGTTGTTATTCATATCTGTTTATATATTCAGAGGTTTTAACATTTTAATTATATTTATGAAGATATTATATGCAGTTCCTTATTAATATGTAGAGTGTTACTAGACCTTAAATGCTTCAAGCATATACCAAAGTCTCCAGTTGCTCAGAGGAGCTTGTTAGCTGCTTGCTAGCTTAGAACTGGGATCATCTGGCAAATGTATTGGAACGTAAAAATCTTGAAGCGATGCTGACTGCACGTAAGGAGCTAAGTGCTGAGGTCTGACTCCTGCTCACTTTACCCCATTCTTGCATAGAAAATGTCTTGCAGTGTTGAGTTTTTTTAATAAGAGCGTTGACTCATTAAAAGCTCGGCAGATCCTGATGATTTGAGAAATCTTGACCCATAGGTTTTCTTTCTCCTACTCTGTTTCATGTAACCTGTAAAGGGAAGTTCTGGGATTTTTGTGGCTGTTGAATTTATCACTTTGAGTTCAAAAGACTTTTTAGCAATTCAGAATGTTGTAGACTGACATTTGTCAGGGCAGGCCCAAAAGGACAGACAAAATCCTGGGATCTGAGGGCTGCAGCAGATAATAGGTGGAACAGGTTGAGCTCTGCCCTCTATCCAGTCTTATTAGCTCCCTTGATAACTCAAGGGCAGCTGAAGACATAACATTCACGAAACATCACCTCCTTGGAATGTGTACCTGTGTAAGCCCCACAGCACTATCTTAAAAGTTCACCAACATGTTGAGAAAAAATGGACAAAGGTCTGAAATGTATCATAATTGAACCAGCACTTTTAAGTGCCAACCTAGTTAAATTACAGAAATTTGCTCTAATTAATGCAGCTGTAATTAATACAACTGCAATAGTGCCATAATTAGTCTCTTTTTCAGCCATGGCTTGTGTTATGGAAACAAAATACTGTGTAGTAGAATTCTGTTCACATTGGATGCTTGGATTTAGCAGTTGTTTGAGGGGTGGTTTTTTTTAGCTGACTATAGGAAGCTCTAATAGGAAGGAATCCAAAAGCCCTTTAGACATCATCTTAATTTTAAACATTGTTACTGGATCTCTTGCCTTCAGCAGAATTACTCTTTTGGTGCTTTCCTAGATCGAGCCTGGGTGAACTGGAGTATTTGGTAGATAGGCAAGTGTACCTGTTGCATGCAATTGGGAGGTAATCAACAGAGTGAACAAGTCTTGTGAATCTTGTACAACACCAGGGTGGCCGGGGAGTAGGTAGGGCTAATTTGCCATGTACAGTGTTCATGGATTTGGGGATAAATTTGCTGGCTCTTTACCCTGTGCTGTAGTTGAAGGCTGTCCACTTAGCACCTTTCCTTACCCTGTTGTGCAGTATCACCATGTCTGTGTTTTGAGTCCTACCATGAATCGCATGCCAAAATAAGCAAAGAAATACAAGAAATGCAAACCAAAATGCTCTACTGCAAGCCCGAGCTGGATACCCATAATGGAGTATTTTTCTATTCATGTTGTTTGTCTTTTCCTGAGGCACCTAAGCATCAGATGCACACAAGTTAACTCTGTACCATTGGGATAATATGGCATTATACTCTTACTAATACTTTTTTTTTAAAAAATAGTTTTTTTAAAATTTGTGTATACCCTTTGTTGACTGGAGTTTTCAGTTTTGCCAGGTTCAGTCTATTGTTTGCAGAAAAAGTATTTACTCCTCACTCTCCCTTGGAAATGGTGTATTTCAACAGGAAATAGCATCATAGACTAATCAAGGAAAGTTTGAGGAAGGTAGCCCTGCCCTGGTGGGGGACTCCCAGTTGTCCTGGCTCCCACTGTGTCATGACAGTGGGGAGAACATACTGCTGCATTCCCTGAAATATGACTCTCCTAACAAAAAATTCACTGATTAACTATTCTTATAGGCCATAAAGCACTTTTTTTTTCATTAGCTACCTTGCCCTAGCACCACTTTTGCAGTGTTTGAAGTATTTTTTGCCCCAGATCATGTCTTTCTATGTAGAACATGTCTGTTGTTGAAGAAATTAGAAAACGCATGGTTATGGTGGTGGTCTGATTCCTTGCTAGTACATGGATATGCCTCTGAGCTACTGTTTTGTCTAACTTGCATGGATGTCAGTAGTATCTGAAAGACAACTTTTGTACTCTGCTGCAATAAGATTTGAAAATAAGGAGCTCTTTGTCGTGAAACTCAAAAAAAGTATTGAGATACAATTTATAATTAGCTTTTTTCCTGTAGCTGCCAGTGTAAGTACTCACATGAGTCACTTTTTTAATCTGAGACATAAATGAAATCAGAAAATTGCCATGGATGCTTAGTTTCCTTGTTTGCTATAATGAAATAGTTTGTTCTGCCCTTTTTTTTTTCTTTGTTTTGGAGAAGATCTATTAGGGTACAGTTTAAAGTGATTTTCCGGATGTTGTAGTAAAATTGCCAAAGCACATTAAAGTATATGATAGAGACAGCAGTGTGATGAAAAATTCAGTTTTATTTTCTGATGAATTTTTATTCATCACAGGAGTCGTTTAGAATCTCCAGGTCTAGTCCTGCTCATTTCGCGTGTATCTTTTAGATTCACCCGAATTTCTAACTCAGAAACACAGGAAGCTTTTATTTAATTAATTTATTTCCTTGATGGCATCAGTCCATGCTTCATTTCTGGTCAGATAACATAATAATGATGTGACTTTTTCATCCATAAAAACTTGTGGAAGTGCACTGAACATCTGCACATAATGAATCCATTCATGCAAAGAAAGCTAAGTGACTTACTTATCACGCTAGATTTGCAAGAATTTCTCCTTTTCTACAGGCAGCTTCAGAAGTTTGCTGCCACTGAGGGCAAAACTCCACATTCTTTTCATCTAATGAGCAAGGTACAGGATGGATCCTTAGAAAAGGATCGAGATGGGTATGTGTTCATTATCACATATGTGACATTTTAATTTTTGCATGGCAGAAGAGGGTCTTAATTGGTTTGGAGTCGAGGAGAGAGAGTAGCGTTCACTGAAATTTGTGTAAGAGGGCCTCCATGGATAGAATTAATCTTTCAGCGAGAAATAGGGCAGTGTTTGGATACAGCCTCCATGCGATGGATCCAGGGAAGTGAGAACATGGAAAAGGTTTCCCAGATACTGACTGAGGGATGTTAAAAGTGACCAGGGCACAGTTACCTCTGTTAACACAGACTTCTGAATAGGAACAGATTAAATAGAAGGACATAATCTAGTCTGTTCTAAGGATGTGTGTGAGGGTGATGAGGCACTGGGACAGGTTGCCGTGATAAGTTGTGGATGCCCCATCCCTGGAATTGTTTAAAGCCAGGCTGGATGGAGCTGAGACCACCTGGTCTAGTGGGAGGCGTCCCTGCTCTTGGCAGGGGTTGCAACTAGATGATCTTTAAGGTCCTTTCCAAACCCAAGCTGCTCTGAGATTCTATGATAAGAAAACAAATCCTGCTCACTCTTTCAGGGTCAGTATTTTTCATTTTGGTGACTTTCTGGTTTGAATAGCTTCCACAGAGTTCCTTGCTACTCTAGGATGCTCACCTGGCTTCCTCCTTCCTTCCCATGTGCCTTACTTTTGCATGTCCTATGGCTTGGAAGGTTTTTCCCAGGTTAGCATAGCCCACTGCTTTTGGGGAAGGAACAGTTTTCAGCTCCCACTAGTGACTTCCACCCCCTGCATCATGCACAGCTGGGAACAGGCAGGCAGAGACCCTCCCTTCCTACATCCCACTTGCACAGAACAGAACAGCCTTATAATGCACTCCCACGGGAAACTAAATAAATAAAACAGATAGCATTCATCCCAGACTTAATGGGGGTAGAGAAGGAAAGGGAGGAAGCAGTGGAGAAGTCATGGTGCTTTACAGAGAAGTGTACCAAGAATCATTAGACAAGACTCTGGCACTGAAGTAGTGGGAGGAGAGTAGATGGTGTGAATTGGGATGTTGTGTTGAATGGGAACTGCTGAAAGTCATAAATGGGCCAAGGGGCATGGAGCCTAAGCCAAAGCCTTGAATTTGAAGGAACTGCTGGAGATTTCAGTGTCAGCAAAACCAGTACATCCATGAAATTGCTGGGAACAGCAGATGAAATGCGAGGAGTAAAATGTAGCTTTTTCACTGCTGAATTTACCTTACAAATGACTGGAGGAAGGAATTTGAGAAGCAGCTAAGAAGGGTGATTAGGATCAAATGTGGGGTTTTGGGGAAGGTAGGAGGTCCCAGCAGACTGGTACTTTAAATGCAGCTCCCCTGGATATATTGAATCAGTCTGCTAATGCCTTCACTTTGCTGGCAGCAAAGTTACTAGTTTTAGGATTGTATTTCTCCACCAGTTGTTAACAAAAATCCATTCCTGCTGAGTATCAATAGCTTTTATTGAAGTTGGTGTCTCGGGAGACTGGGCCCAGAAAGGACAAGGGAAAGGCGTCCCTCTGCTCTGATAGAGATGCCTTCAAGGCAGAGATGAATAGCACAAACCTCGGCACTGTGATAGAACTAAGAAAGGTGGAAATTATTTTCTTCTTGCTACAGAGTCTTTTTTTTTTAATCTTTAATTGCACTAGGCTGTTAAATGGAGTATGGAAGGGGAGAATTTCTCTGTCACAAAGTGTTTTGTTATTGTAGGATTTTGAACATATATGTAATGTTTGTGTAATTTCTGTTTGTGTGCTGCACTGAAAGTGGCTGTAACTTTTTTTCAAACTCCACGGATGGATTTTGAGCAAACCCACAATGAGCGGTGGTGTTTTGAGAGCAAGGGTTTGGTCAAAGGGAGCAGCAAGAGTATATTTTTTTGGCTATAGTGATCCTCTTAGCTGTACTGCACTGCTGTAGCGCAGCACACAAATGTGAAAGGGAATGAATGAGGCAAGAATAGAATCAAGACCATTTTCTGTTTGGTACAATGAGGAAATTTTGGCTTGCAAATGTGCCAAGAAGGTAAGCTGGCTATGCTCTAAGATTTCAGAAAAAAATGATGATTTCAGACACCTCAGTTTTTATGGTTCATGGAAGTCTGTCCCTGTTTCCATATGTCAAGATGGACACCTGGAGGCACCAGTCTTTTCGTAATATTTAGGGATTATCCCTTGATTCTGAGTCCAGGGTCACAAAGGTTGTCTGCAGTCTGGTAATTCACAACAGAAATAGGAAAACTAGGTCAGAAAAATGCTTAAGGCATTCCCATTTCATGACATTGAGGCATTGCTGTTGTCAAATCATTTATGATTTCAAGTTCTTCTTTCTTTTCCCTCAGTGTGGCAGATGATTTCTAGAAAGCACAATCAATTGCAAGTTCAGGCAGTATGGGAATAAGTGTCAGTAAGTATGGAAAATCATGCTCTTGTATGCCAGCATACTGCAAAATCATCCAAAACTTCTCTGTCCCAGCCACTCTTGGAAGGTCTTATTTCACCACATTTCTGAGCTGAGAAACTGTTGTTATATTGGAAAAATCGGTTGGGAGGAGTGTAATGCATGGTTTAGGACTAGCAGAAGTGTTGGGAAAGATCAGCACAGAGGTAAACACCTAAACCTGAGCTCATGCCTGGACTATTCCATATAGTCAGTGCAGAGAAGACATCTGTGGGATTGATGCATTTCATTCAACCAGTGTCAACCCACTACAAATGGGAAGGAAAAAAAAAAAAGATTTAATAAATTGTTCCTTAAAAGTACTCCTTTATCACCACTGAATTTCAAGGGTGTTTAAAAATAGCTCATGTGTAGTTGTCTATCCCTTGTCTGACATTTAGCAAGAAAACATCCCAGAACATGGGAGCCCAAAAGAGTACCCAAGAACAATGTCTAGTTGTTGATTTTTGGTTACTTAAAAAACAGGGGAGGAAGCTTGAACTGCTCAGCTTCACTGACTTATTCTAGGTTAAGAACATGTATGTGCCTATGCTTTTTATCTTGATTGCAGAGAATGAGCACAAAGAGATTAGATCATGCACAGCTCTGAATAGACTTATTACAAATCAGAAATCCCGAAACCTTCCACAACCCTTGCCGAAAACTGTCGGCTTTGGTGTGACCAGGGTGGAATATTTGGGATGTTATTTAACTCTTGTGTTACAATAACTCCTGTAGGGTCCAGAAGAGTCAGGGCTTCATAGTACAAATGCAGATGAAACAGACTTGTCTCAGAAAATTTACAGTATACATACATTCATCAGATGTATATTTACTTAAGCTCTCTATCCTTGAGTTATATGTTATACTCAAACAGAAAAGCTCAAAGAAATACATTTTCTTGCATATTTATGAAGTTCTATGGGTTAAAAAAAAAAAATTAAAGCTTCCAATTCTCATATATTGAAAGGCCTTTTTATATACAACCACCACCACTCCGAAGCAATGAAAATATTTATGTGTAAATACAGGTGAAGGCAAAGCAGTTAACTTAAGCAAGTACTTTTATATTTTAATGTTGGCTGCTTCATCCACCGTGACAAACTCAGTTTGGAGAATGTGTATCAAAAAAATATAAATCCATTTTGGAAGACCTTATAGGATCATGGAAACATTATGTTGAAAGGGACCTCTGACAGTATGTAGTCCAATCTCCTGCTCAAAGTCAGACTAATTTCAAAGCAGTAGCAGGTGGCTCATGGCCTGGTGCAGTTCAGATCAAAAGGTCTGCAAGAGAATCCACAGCTTCTTTGGACACCTTGTTCCAGGGTTTGCCATCTACAGATCTCCACTGATTAACATAGAATTTGCATATTCCTTGGTTTTCTTTGAAACTAATCCTTTACCAGCAAGAGAAAGTTGCTAAGGACTTGCTTTCAAATTCTCAAATTTTTTTAGCCAGTAAATGATGCAAGGAGCATTTTAGTTAGCTGTGCAGAATAACCTGTAAGTGTATTAATCCACAGGCCGGGATTTGTTGCAGGCCACTTTGCATAGAGGTTCCTGCTGCTTTTTGAGCAAGGCTTTTTTATCTGGGATGCAGAAAAGATCAGCAGTGGATGCAGGCTGGTGGATGAAATGCGTGACTAGAGGGAGCTGTCTCTGAACTGCTAATACCCTTTAAGAATTGTTTTACTTGAAAAAACTAATTGTAGAGGTTTGCTGATTTAGTTCCTTGGCAAGAAAGGTAAGTGAGAGGAGCTGGTTTTATATTTTCACAAACTACTCTTTCTTTGGAAAGTCCTGATTCAACAGGACCACAGCATCTTGGGGAACACAGCAGTCCTAGTAATGCTGTCCCCAGGAAAGGCTTTCAAAGTGCCAATGGACTATCTGGTCAAGTCAATGAGATCTGTGGGGGGAACCAGGATTTTCCTCTGTAGTGGTAGATACAGCTGTGCAAGACATGAGATTAATAACTCCCTGGAGATACCTGTCTTATCCATGAACTATAGCGTATGCACAGATGCAAATCTTAAGTGAGACACTTCTGCAGGGCTGAAGTCGGAAAGGTCAAATTCTTTTTTTATCGTGTATTTAAATGGTTATTGTCTATTCCTTTAAATTTTTTTGTGGATGTAAATTGCTTTGGCAATCTACATGGCAGTTATAGGGAAAGGAAAGAAACTGATATAATGAGCTTCTTAAAGATCATGTGTTGTGAAGAGTTCCCCTCCCTAGGGAGGGCACAGCTGGACTTGGTTGCACTTTTGTGACATTCACCTGGCAAGAGGTCATTAAGGACCCTATGGAGAAGATCTTATCTCTGTCACGTACAGAGGTAGAACCACGTCTGTTGTTTTGAGCAAATCTTTCACGTAGCAATGTCTTATCTGTTAGCTGATTAGCCCAGCCTGTGGTTAGAAGATCCCTCACGTTAAACTTGAAAATTTTCAGTAATCTAAGAGTTTTTCCATGTGTGTGCTCTCAAGAGAGAGAGTGGCTTTTCACATAGATGACTGAACTGGAGTCCCACCTAGTACTGCTCAAATGCAATCCACAGCAGTGAGAGACTGGCTTCCGTGATCTTGTTGACCTTTCAGTCCTGCCATCCATCCCTGGTGCCAAATAGGATGAAAAGGCAGATTCTCAATGAAAATTAGATTTTTGTCTATGATTTAAGCTTTCATTCGTGAAACAGATACAGGATTGAAGACATTGTCATGTGAAAAGGAAATATTTGACATGAGTATGGACTTCTTTTATTGCTCTCTACAGCTGTGGTAGAGCTGGGCATGTGGACAATATATGTGTTTTCAGAGCTTACCCTTTCATCTCCTCCAAACCTAAGATGCTGCTAGAATAGCTTCAAAGCCAAGAGGATTCAGAGCTAAAACACAGGTTCAATACGAAAGTATTTGTTTGCTGTTGTGTACACAAACATCTACTTTGTTGTTCAGTACAGATTTAAAAAAGCAACACAATTTTTGAGTTACGTTTTTTGTCTTAACCCACCCTGTTACTGAGGGTGTCCATCTTTCTCCAGAGTTTTGTGTTGTGGCTATATCCTTTCAGAAGCCATTCATTCATTAGTGCAGCAGTAATCATGGAAATAGGTCACAGCCTCTTTGGAGTTAAGCTGTTATGTCCCCACAGAGAACGGCACTTAAATATCAATAGCGTAACCGGGAAAACTCGGCAGTTATTTCCCTGTTTTCTGCAATTCAATGAGGAGTTGTTCGGTGCAGACCCCATTGCACTCCAGATGAATGGCGGTGATTGTGAGAAAATGATCTTCTATTAATGCAAGATGTCACACTGAGAACAAAGACTAGTTCTTACCATGATGGGATGAGCTCAGTCTAATCCCCAATTTGGGAGACTTTGATGCTTGTTCAGGTGCCAATTTTTCCATATATGACATACCAGAAAGAACTTTAAAAAAAATGCTGAACAGGGCAGTGTTAAACTAATTCATGGCTCCTGAATCTCAAGGTCATATTGGGTGAGATGTCACATAATTATCCTTTTGCATGCAGTTTCCCAGAAAACCACCTTTCCTATCAAGAGTTTGAGCTTTCAAGGTGCTAAGAAAATAATTCATATGAAATTTGTCATAAGTAAAGAAGTGCAGGCCTTTTTTTGAAATCCCTTAACTGTTTCAATTTATCTTGCATAAACGTCTAAAGTATGTCACTTTAATTAAAACCAGCTTTGCCTTCAGGTTTTTTGAACTGCAGAACTTTACATCCCCATCCTGGGATTTTGGTGTGTGGTCAGTCAAATCCATGGAGGACTCATTGTGTCTTCCTGACACATTGTTCTCTGCAATGCCCACCCATCTATCAGAACAGGAAGGACCAGAACACTATGAGTGCTCTGTTTCCTGAGCTATTACAAATACTGTGATAATGGGAGATTTTGTATAAATTCACTCAGTTATAAAATTTTAAAAAAGAGACACTGTCATTGCAGCTTGGAGATTTAGAAATACTGAGATAGTCAGTAGGATTTCAAACTCAATAATTCTGTAAGCATACACTTTCCTCTCTCTGATTCAGTACTGTTTTATGAAGAAGATGCCCCTTCTCTTGGTCCATTATCTCTTTGGCACATAGCTGTCTTTTGCCCAAGATCCCTAAGAAGGCATTTGGAAAGTTAAGCAGCAAGTTCTAACAAAAAAAGGACATGTATTGCTCATTGCTCTAAACCTAACTTTTTCCCCTTGTGGTCTGATGCAGGTGGCAAACAGAGGAGGGTCTGTGGGTGCTGTCCCACTGTCCTGCTGTTCCACCTTTGTATTGTGCCGAATCCTTTCCTTGGGGAAAGCAGGTGGAGTGCAGAAATATTTCTTATGCTGTATATCCCACCAGAGCAAAATGTGAACATTGCATAACCAATAGGATCAAAGGCTGTTAAAAACCTCAAAGAAACAGAATAATTTCTTTTATTCTAATTTTGAGGGTTATAGGGAAGACTTTTGTGGGGGGTGTATGCTGGGTCTCAAGAGAATAGAAAATAAACTTCCTGAAGAAAAAAAGAAATAAAATATTCAAAATAGTGCTGGAACTGCCAGACTTGTATTCCTTAGAGAACATGAGTTTTTATTCTGTAGGCTGCTTTGTAAGGACTAAACCCTCAAAATTTCTGCTTTCTGTTATGAGTTTATTTTAATGTATGTATGCTGTGATGTAAAGTAGAAGCAGATTAATTAGCAAAGTAAAAGAACTAGGCTGATGTGCCAGAAAGATAAAAACCAAAGTAACATTCCTTATACCAAGTAGAGACCTGTAAAATTCCAGCCTAGCCTTAGGAAAAAAAAATTGAAAATCAGTATCAGAGTGATTGGCAGTTCAGAAGCACTGTATTGGAAAGATGAGGCACATTTTGAAAATGACAAGATTAAATTCATAAGCAGAGAAATTGTAAGAAGACATAAAAGATATCTAGTGTTTACCTCAGTTTTAATGGCAACTTAGAGTTATGATTTGTGTTTGTGTTACCAAAGGTGTGTGGTTAATGAAATGCTAGAATGAGTCTGGCTACATCACTAATTTCTGGAACATTCTTTTGTTTACCCTGGAGACTTCTTTTTTTTTCCCTACCTTTCATTAACTCTGGATGCAGAATCTTTGTGGGTTACCATCAAGTTTTAGCTCAGAAACTTTCGTGAAAATTTTATAATTATCACCTTTAATTAATACTGTTGGAAAGATTGTTAGCATCTGTAGCTATCACCACAATAAACAGAAAAACAGGAGACTGGAAGAGATACAGAGGACAGCAGTACTGCTCAGAGGTATGTGTGTGTTCTTCTCAGGTGGCACGGAAGGAATTTGACACCTGCTGTGGTACCAGCCCATACTGGGGATGCCTGGCAGTGTAGCAACACCTCTTCAACAGCCGTGTAAAGCAGGAACAGAAATTGCAGCACTCCTTTAGAGCACAACTCCCCTTGCCCCCTCCTCCCTTCCCAGCATGCTACAAAGCTCCAGGTCACAAACGTACCTTGCTGGCTGCCAGAGATCGAAGCAGCAGCAAGGCCTGGTATGTTATCAACTAATGACATCCCTCCGATTTCATACGATGCTTGTGAGCTCCTCTGGGACACTCCTCCTTTGGTTACTGCCGAATCTCAGAGCGTGTGAAAAGCCCAACAGCAGGTATAGAGGGCTCTTCCAAATAATAGTGATTTAAGCAATGCTGTGAACTCCTACTAATTACGTTTCTATCATTCATCAACAGTAGGCTTTTTGTGTTAGCCCTAATGTGGAAGTGGCATTATTCTTGTCCAGTGGTGTTATTTTAGTGCTCTTCTGTAGAAGGTACTCATTGCCTGAGGTGCTTGAAATCAACCCTTTTCATGTTGTTTTGCTGGAGCTGTTGTAGTCTAAGAAGAAATGAGAGACATGTGAGCCACAGCAAGGAACAAGTGGCTACCTGCACTACAAAATTGAAGGCCAAGCACAATTTAAATGCACAAGCAGGCAAGTTACTGTGCCAGATTCAGAGCTGACAGATGAAGTGGCATAAGTTATGTGTAACTAAGTGGATGTAAGTGGATCTGGCTGAGTCTGAAGGAGCAGAAATGATAACCTGAAAAAGAAGTCCTAATTACAGCAGTGTAAGTGATGCTAGAACACTTTTAAGAACCAATCATGGAGAAGATTAGCTTAGACAACAACATGTAAAAGTTACCTAGAGCTGCTGGGAGAGAGCTACTTAATGGCCACATTTATCTTAGTTTCTTTCATTGCTGAAACCCTCTTCCTGTTTTTCTTCAAGTTTGGATTGCTGCATATATGGTGCATAGAAGACACTGTGTTCTGTGCGTTCTCTGAGCCTCATCAGCCTTGTCTGATGGCTAACTTTCCTCTCTGTGCAAGTAGGATGTGTGTTGAGGGAATGGGGAGGGCTGCTGCTCTGCTTTCAGGCATTCCTGGGGCAGCAGAGAAGCAGAGTGTGCTGCTTCTCTCCTGCATTTTCCTTGTATGTTATTAGCTGTCAACTTGCTGAGCCTTGCTATTTCTGTTTACTGTTGCAGAACATCTCAGCCAAGGCAATACAGAAGATAATATCTAGGATTTTTAAGATACAGGCAAGTGTTCTTAGACACAAAATCCTAAGTACTAAAGAGCCAGTAATGGAAAAGTTGACTTAGACTGGTCTCATTCAGTGAGAGCCCAAAGAGCATAAAACTGCCAAGACTATGCTGTCAATAATAGTATATTGATTGTGTGACCTTAATAAAAGTTTTCAAGGCTTTGCACACAAAAAGGTCACATGAGACACTGTTTTTCTACCTCATGCTATTTATTTGGCTTGATTTTCTCTGCTTTCTTAATGCAATAATAATAGAGTATGGGGATCAGTAAAGTAGTTCTCTTTGTTTAAATATGTGAGGTCAGACATCAACATTGTTGTTTCTGCTCCAGTGCCCTTTCAGTTCTAGTTTGTGCAGGATTATGTGAAACTTGTGTGTACATTAGTTGTTAATACAACTAATTTTCTCCAGTTCATTGCTTGACTAAGTTCTGCTGCCTCATGACACCAGCACTTGATTAGAATTAGATTTGTTCATACTGGGACAAGGAGCACTGAAGAGGTGGTCCTATATCGGAGAAGCATGTGCTTATCCATGGATCACTGACGCATTGCATTTATTTGGCAAGATTTGTTTTGGATTGGTTTGGGGCATGGAGAGAGTACTTCAACTGCTCTCCAGTTCTGACAGCAAAGACAACAGTAACCTTGGCAACCAAGGATGCTGAAATACCACTTAATCTTTACTCGTAAGTCTATAGGGTTTTTCTTAAGTAAGAAATTATCAAACCTCTCAGCATGTGGCTGAAAAAACTATGAAACAAATGAGGTGCTGCAGTTCAGATAAAGTATTCATGCAGCCACTAACTGTGTGGCTGCACAATTGAAATAAACTTTGTCAGGAATTTTCCAGCCAGAAATTTTTTTCTGTCTGAACTGCTGATTCACAGAAACCAAAACTGTGGGAGAAGATTTGTTTTCAAGTTTCTAATTTCAAAGCAAAACGAAGTAGTTGTTTAAATACCTTTCTCTGACATTTTCTTAACAAAAACGTTAAATGCTTAACAGAAAAATATTTTGTTAGGTAAAAGACTGTAAATCTAGCAGCTGTGTAATACGGAGTGTTTTGGAGCAAGCAGGTGCCCAAGGAAAAAACTCTGCTCCCTGTCTTGCTGCATAAGGTTCAGCTGGGTGAGCTGTGTCACAGCTGCAAGAGTGCCAGGTCCAGGTGCAGGAAGGAGGGTGAGAGGAAGGAGCAGAGTCACCCCTTTCGGGCTGCAGTTTCTGCTTATGCTGTATGGAGTAGAAAGTGAAATCATGCTTTGAGTTAAGCTTTTGCTCTGAATCACCCTTGGAAGACCTCTTTGTCTCTCTCGCATTTGTCCATTTTGTGTTTGGGGTTGTCTTTTTTCAAAAATTTTGACTTTTTGTCTCTACAGCAGAAGCCCCTATATCCTCCTGGTCTTGGAACAGTTTCCTATCCATTCTACGTTTATACCCACAGTAAATAATAAGGAAGTTCCTTTGATATTTCTAACAGTGACTTCTGTTTATTATACTGAGAGTCATTCAACATGATTGAAAGGTACTAATTGTTTCTCATAGCTCAAACCTCTCCAGAGGGTGTGGAGTATAGCTGCTTGTAACAGCACCACAAGCATGCACAGCCTTTCATTTACTGCCTCTTAGTGTGGGGAAGGTTGCAGTTGAAGTTAAGCTGCTGTGGAAATTTTTACAGTAGGGAGAAGTAAATCTTTTTTTCTTCAAACTACTCCTTAATATAGGGATGGCCAGCCAAACAAATACCAGTTGGTCTGGGAGGGAAAAGAAGGCATGGCAGTATGGGCAGGGTTTGGCGTCAGGCCAGGAGGACAAACTGGCTGGAGTGAAGGTGGGCTGGGCAGGAGGTCAGCCAGGGTCTGCTGCCGCCACCTCAGCTTCCAGCGCTGCTTGCCAAGCCAAGGCTGGGCACAAGGAGTGTGGAGACACAGGTGCAGCACCAGCCAGGGGAGCACCACTTGCTGAGGGCAACTTTTAGTTGCCAGTTTTGGAACTGCCTTGTTAATTTAGCAGCCAGTTTGAGTGAACCAAGCCCTGTTTGTTGACTTGACATATATATGTATATGCGGCTGATGTAGATAGATAGATAGTTTTTGATACAATATAAATAATTTTGAAATAAATACAGATATGTTAAAAGGCTTGAGACAGGGTTTTTCATGGTTGAGAGAATGAGGAACAGCTTCTACTTTGTTTTCCTTGTCTTTCCTGTATTGTTGTCTCATTCAGTTATTCCTTAGTTCCCCGTTTCTTGCTTTGTTTTTAGGCAGTTTTCCCACACGAGGTTTGGAAATTTTTTCAGGTCATTTATAAAGCCCTGCTCCTTCGGCTTTTCCTGTGTTGATATATACACACATATAAAAGAGTTCCTGTCATGTCATCTTGAAAGGTATTTTCGAGGCTGGAGAACAAGATGTTTCGTCTTTTCACTGTTGTACGCTAGACCCACCTTGTGAAGCTAATCCATCTGCTGACTCCTGTTAGCATTGCTAGTACATGTTCTCATTTTATTCCCTTGGTTTTTCTCTTTTAAGTATCTGTCTTACAGGAATTCAGCTCAGGCATGGAGGGCATATTGAACCTTGCAATGCCTTGCTGTGTTATTTTGGCAAGCTCAGTGGGGATATAAGCAGTCCAATATTCATATGAAAGATTTGCCTCCTGTAGAAAAGTCTTTAAAAACCTAGCCAAATGTTTTCAGAACCAAGGCAAGTAAAGCTTGGATCTTAGAACAGCTGATTGGATCTTGTGCTACCCCCGTAATTTTTCAACAAATGAAAAGCATCAGTGTAGTAGTGTTTTTGGGGTTCCTTGTTGTTCCCCCTCAGATCCCTTTCTTGGCATGACTTTTTTCTTAACAAACAGGATCCAGATGCTTTAGGAAAGAGTAATAGCTACTACTTAAGCCTGACTGTCTTTTCCATTTATTGTGTGTTAAAGGCCTGTTAAGAAAGGTTTTATCACTTTAAAAGGATGTGCAAATAGACATGAAGGAATAATTTTGCTTTTGTAGATAATGTTAAAAATAATTTGTGGAGTTCATAAGGCAAAAGATTCTCAAGGATAATTGTGCTGTTGTGACAGATTTAAAAAAAAAAAGGAAAAAAGGCTGAAAATGGGAATATTATGAACTTGTTAGATGAACCTTTTCAGTTGTGCTGTCAATGTCTTGCATGCCCTTCACTCCCATTTCTAAGGTGGGTTAGGGCTGAAAGAGAGGACACAAAGTGGTCCCTCACACTCCATCCTGTGCCCAGGCAGGGGCTCCTTGCTCTCAGGCTGATTAGGCTGGTGCCCACGCTGCTGCCAGCACATTTCTGGATGCCTGGAGGCTGCTGCTCATGTTTTTAGGAGAGCCAGCCAAGGTTGCAGTAGTGCTCCATCACTGCCTTGAAGTTTTGGGGGGAGGGAAAGTTTAGTTTACTCTGTTGGTTGATCCGTGTGCTGCTGCTTCGGCTTCATACCAGTGACTGTCAGGTTTGCAGCTGTGCAAGTTCTGCCCTCACCGTCCAAGGGAGACCTTTCCTTTTCCCTGGCATGTGTTCAGTGCACATGTTATGCTTGTGTTTGCATGGACATCTTCAAAACTGTGAGCATTTTAGATCCCTGCTGTACTGAATTCTATTCTATTTAATTACTACATAAGCCATGTTACTTTGTGCAACTGGGACTAGTTTGAACAAGTCCTCTGAATCTTTAGGGTTGTCTACAGCACTACCTCAAGCAAGATACTGTAGCAAGGGGCCCCTAGGACTCTGTAGTATCCCTCATCCAAGTGTAGTATTTTATTGGATATATTTGTGCTTGCAGCAGGAACTACAGCTTGTAAAGAGAAATTTAAGGAAAGGGAAGGCAGAGAAAGGAAATAAGGAATAAATGTAAGGAAATAAGAAGACAGAGGTGGGTGAGAAACTATTCTGAGGGTGAGTTATATAGAGAAAACAGTTTTGTACTTACCCTAGGTCTAAGGCTGCCCTTAAGGCTGAGTCAGATTTAGTAAGCTTTCATATAAACAACGCTGATCTGGAGCATGGTGGTTCATGGTTGCACTCCTTGGATTGTGACAGCAGCGCTAGTTGCCCTTTTCCTTTTTTCTAACAGGGCTGGGAGGTGGAAAGGGATGCTGCATAACCTGCTGAAGCACCCCGATAATGTACCCCAGGGGAATAAGGAAGCCCACCAGACACTGTTCAAATACAGGCCTTTGGCATTCAGCTGTCCGTGCTTAAATAGCAGCACTGGTCCTCCTTTGCCTGGAGTGATGCATCAGTTTGGTGCATGTGATTGCTGTGGCAGTTAGGTTCACTGCAGATCTTTAATCTTATGGTACAGATCTAAAACATTTTTCTCAAAGTTTGCTTCTCTTACATGGAGTTGGCTTTTTTCCTTTCCTTTGTGTGTTTAGTGGTGGGTTTTTTTTCCCCCCTGCCATTACAATCACTTCATTTTATTGCAGTGTGCTACAGGTACAGATTTTGGAGTCTTGTCATTTTTAACAAGTTTTATTTTGTTTTATTCCATTTTCTGCAGAATGATGCTTTTTTCTATCACTAAGTCAAAGGGCTGAAATGAAAATTGGTTACTTCCACAACACACAAATCAAAATTAGAGTTTCCTTTATGATTGCTTGGACTTTCAATCAATAGAACATTTAAAAAGAGCATTGATACCCATGAATAATAAAGTACAACATACTAGAATTAGGCAAAAAGAGCATTTGTAAAATTGTGGTGAGTTTTGAAGCAGCTTTTAGGTGTATGGAATTTCTGTCTGATCACTTTCTTTAAATGAAAGGTAGGTGTTATGTCACAGCAATGTCACTCTGCTTCTAAGAATCCTTCCATAAGCAGCAATCCTACATCAGGCAAACCCAACCATCCCATCCATTCTTATTTTCATGCAGCCACTAGACAGGCTTATTGGCTGTAGCACCTCAGACTTGACTTCATTTTAGTTGGGATCTTCCCATTCAACATAAAGACTTAAGTGTCCTGTTTATTTATGATGAAACTGAAAAAAAGAGGAAGTATTGAAATTGATACAATCTTTTTCAATTGATACAATCTCTTCTGTCTTCTGAGGACACTTTAAAATTGTGGAGGTAATTCAGGAACCTGGATGAAACTGAACATCAATGAAATTCAGAAGGTCACTTTGTAGATGGACTCAAAAACTTTGGGGAGACCCTTGTGTCTTTTTGCTTCCAAGTAAAATAAAGACACTAGTGGCAAATCAACCTTTTAAGATATCCTCACTATTGTGGTTTCATTGTTTAGTTCTGGAAATCACTGAATCTGAGTTAGGAGAAAAGTTTTACATTTTTATTTTGTCAGATTTGGAAGTATTTTTGCCAGGTGTGAGCTTTGCAGCTGACACAGGTTTCCCCCACATACCATGCAGTGTGCAAGGATGGGAAGGTGACTCCATACCTTGGAAGAAGTCGCTGTCTTGTCACCGGGTAGACACTGACCTGTGTTCCCTAAATGCAGTGCCACCCATCTCAGCTCTCCAGCCTTTCCAGTGCATCCCTGAGTTTCAAGGCCATCACTTAGTCTTCCATTTGGGCTGAAGTCGTTCCATGAATGCAGCTCCTCAGGGTTTTTCATCAGACTGATTTTAGTGTGTGCTTATAGACGTTGCTCGTGAAGTGGTGAACGTGAGAAATCTGGAAAGTGAGAGCCAGCATATGGAGCTAGCAAATGAAGATGGGAACGATGAACTAAATGTCGCTTTGGGGAGACATGATGTTAAGCATTTGGCTTTTCAGCTTTACAGCTTAGACTCCGTAAAGCTAATTTATACTCTTCGACCCAGTGATGTCTATCTTCTGTCTGTTTATTGGAAATATGATTGCAGTTTATGTAGATGTTTTCATACAGTAGCTGTGTTGGCAAAAAAGGGGATAGCATATCGCTCCCCCCAAAATCCCGTGGCTCACAGTCACTTTCCACATTTTCCTAAGAGTACATGAAATGATTTCCTTACTTTCTGTGTATTGGAGTATCTTACTTGTGTGCAAAATCCATAGACTCTATCATAAGGCACTTATTACTTTTAATGATACAGATACTATGCAGTAGTGGGCAAAGGAAAAGGAGGGTAACTTTTTTGTTGTTAAAAAAACCTGTTTTGTTTTAATGTTCAGGCCTCCGTTATACATTTTTCTCTACCATTCCTCACCTCTTCTTTATACATTCTTCTTTACCTTTCCTCAAGTTTTCTTAAAGTGCTAGTAATGTTAATGTTGTTCTCTATTACTTTTTATGGAAGGTTGTTTGATTTTTTTTTTCCTACTTTCACTGAAGAAGAGAATAGTCTTCTCTTTAATTAAAGGTGTTCTTCCTCTAACTTCTTTACATACAGAAAGCTAGCAATATTTGTAGGCAAAGTCAGAGAGCATCAGTAGTTATTGGAGGCAACACCGGTGAAAGAATTAAAGCAACAGTTGAGCAGGTTGCGTTTTTTGTCAAAAACAAAAAAGAGGACAAGTCTAAGTAGAAAGAAAAAACCCAACAAAACCCAAACCCCAAAAAACTTTGCTTTCAAGCATTTTACTGGGCTACTGGTAAAATTGTTCAAATTAATGCCACTGAAATATATGATGTAATAGCATTTCTGAGCAGTCTTTCAGAATTGCTAAGAGCTTGTAGTGTCAAGTACCTTTCCAATACTGAAAAGAATAAAAAGAGAGAAGGAGATTATGCAGTTTTTGAAAGTAAAATAAATGTATTTCTGGTAACAGGACTTAAAGCAATAAGCAGGTTTCCAGAAGCTTTATTATTGGCAGAGTGAAGAAGGATGCCTAGTGGAAGGGTAGCCTTACAAGTAGTTACCCACCCCTATGTGTAGAGGATAATTTGGTCTTGCAGTGCTTAGATCTGTGTCTGTGTGCCTCTCTGGTTTTCATTAATGCTGATAATATATTAGCAAAGTATTCAATGAGTCACATCATATGGATCTGCAAATTGTGATTTAGAAGCAGGTATCAATTTCAATGGCAGGAGTTTGGTTCCAGCCACCACCCCTGCTGATGGCACCAAACAGCCGTGGATGCAGTGCTTCGCAGGGCTGGCCACTTGTTAGGAAGTGGTGTGGCTGGCTGCAAACCTGTCAGGCTGAAACAGTTCATGTGAAAAAAGGAAAAGTCCTGTTTTAAACATAGTGACTTGAGTCTGACCACTGTTCATGAGCATGGGTTATCTGCTTGAGACCACAGGAGACTCTCCTTGAGGGAATCTCTTCTTGAGTCACAGGTGAGAATGGCTGTACTTTTTATAAAGATTCACAAGTTATATTGAAGTTTAGATTTAGGCTTTGTTAACCTCTGCTCAATGCTGGATGATTTCTAGCCAGTGAAGATATTTAATACAGTTCCAGAAAATCTAATTTTCTCTAGTAAATTACCTGGAACCATTGTGGGTAAAGTTGTTTGGCTTGGCATAAGCTCCTCTAAGAAAGTTTGCCTGTGGATATGGAGGCCGAGACTGATTTCTCCTGAAGGAGGCTCTCCTTCTTACAAAAAATAAACAATTTAAATCTTCTGGAAAAGAGCCCAGATTGTTTATTCTTAGGTTTAAAATGATGGCCTTTCATAAAAATCTGGAGACACTCAATCTACATATTCAAGATTCACAATTCAAGTGAGCAAATGTAAGTCCATATGTTTGTCGCAAATCTTCGAGGAATGACAAGAGGGCTCTTGGTTTTGTTTTTCTGCTGGAAGCAATGGCTTTCTTAAGAGTCTGACTCCTTTTTACAGGATGACTTTTCCACAAAAGGTTTGCTGCCCTTGTGGCAGTGGCGAGGCTCCTTTTTTCTGACTGACAGCCAATGTCAAATACCGAGCACTTTTATTGAACTTTGACACCTTTTTGGTCTTACAATCACTCTCCTCACTTCATTCTCAGGATATAGACTGCTCTTACTATCTCTATGGATACTGAGGAGGACTTGCTCTTTTTACACTAACTGGCAGCATTGCAAATTGAAAGGTTTTTTTCTGGACTCTACAACTTCTATGACGTTTCTCTTGTTCTTTGCATTTTGGCAGCTGTTCCTTGTTTTGCCCCCTTCAAAATAGGATACATGTTACTTCCAAAATTGCTTGCAGGTAGCAGGAATTCATCTCCTTATAAAGCTTATATCATTCCCCAGTCTATACACAGAACCAGGGTTGCCTCATCCCAGGTGCAGAATCCAGCACTTGCCAATCTTAAACTTCATGCATTTGGTGATTGCCCATCTCTGATTAGTTGAGGTGTCTCTGCAGGGCCTCTTTACCTTCGAAGAAGTCGACAGTTCCTCCCAATTTAGTGTCATCAGTACACTTATTTAGTATCCTTTCCAGTCCTGCATCCAAGTCATTTATGGGGATGTTGAAGAGCACAAGGCCGAGGATGGAGCCTTCTGGAACCCCCTCAGTAACAGATCACCAGCCTGATGTCACCCCATTCCCTATAGCCCTTTGTGCCTGACCTATGAGCCAGTTGCTCGCCCATCACATGATGTGTTTATCCAGCTCTGTGCTGGACATTTTGTCCAGAAGGATATTCTGAGAGTATGGAAAGCGTAACTGAATTCCAAGAAGATTACATCAACTGGGTTCCCTTGATCAACTAGGTGAGTTACCCCGTCATTGAAGGAAATTAGGTTTGACAAGCAGGCCTTCCTCTCATGAAATTGTGCTGGCTGGGACCAGTGACTGTTTTGTCTTACAGGTGTTTTTCAATATCTCCCAGAATAATCTTTTCCATGGAAAGATTTTCAGGCTTTGAAATAAAATGACACATCTTCTGTAGGCTGGGCACCAGATGACTATAATAATTGAATCCATTATCTGAAATAGGCTTGATTTTGTTCTTTTCATTAGCTGCTTATATGCAGTAGACTTTCTTATTTTTTTCTTGTGCAATCTCAGAAACATAGTTTATATTCTATATTTTCAGTATAAAACCATTTGCATTTCATGCTGTCCTAACGCTACTGTGTACTCCTTTACTTTATCAATACATTTCTTCTAAAATTTATGCATCTGCTTTACATAACCCTCATTTAATGCCTGACATACTCTTTTGATGGCAAACTATTGCTGTAGCATATTTTCAAAAGTTTAGTTTTTAACTGTATTCTTAAATCAATTTCATAAATATATTGGAAATAATAAGCAAATCATATTTCAAATATAAATTGGTTCCCACATGGCTCTGTTAAGGATTTTGTGAAAACATTGCTTACTTTGTCATTTACTGGAAAAAAGTCTTAACAAAAGTAGTTAATGCTGGTGTCAGCTCGTGATTTTCCTCAAAAGAGAGGTTTCCTTGGTCTTGTTCTCATATATGTTTACCTGTATGAGAATAGTGCCAGTGCAAAAAGATATACATTTAAATTTAGCTGCATAAATTTCCTCACAATCTGGGCTGAAGGCCTATTGTGCCGATGGCTGAGCATTCGCTCAGGAATGCCCAGCATCAGTCAATGATCAGAAATCAGGCTGTTTCTACAAGAAACAGGTACTGAGCTGGACCTGCTCAGGCTCAAAGCAGTACTGATATTGAACTGTAAATGTAACACTGAGGCAAAAAGACAGATCGCTAAACACCAGAAAGCAAGAGTCCAGCACCAGTGTTAACATTGTCTCATTTTACAGTATTTTTAAGTTGTGTAAAATGTAGTACAATGTTAAGATGTATAGTTAATGAGAAAAGCAAGACTAAAAAAAACCCAAACTCAATTCAAAAAAATCAAATGTCAATTCTGCATTTGATAAGTAGAATACTAGAAAAAGAAATAGCACACAACCTTACTCCTTTTTAATTACCTTACATTAGGGATAAAAGTGACAGTAATCAGATCATTTCAGGTGATTTGACTGTTTGAACTCTTTGAATGTGCAGTTGCTGGTCTTTGATGCAGTCATTTGTCTTTTTCCAGGATGGGGCCAGAAGATGGATCCATGACACTGTTGTAGGGCAGGTGCTGGCAGTGGTGTGTGGAGACAATGCAAGCCTCAGGGCACAGGGAGAGGGGGATGTGTCTGGACTCTTCCTGTTCCTCATTCAGTCACATGACTGTAGCAAGATTAACAGCTTTGATTTTGAGGAGAAAGCCTCAGTATGGCAAGTAGAAGTCAAGAGATTGATAGCTTGAAAATATGGTTATCGTTTATTTAGCAGGTATTAAAAGCTTGAAAAAACCTCTACCCTCTTAACTGTACAGTTTCTCTCTCCAGATTTTCAAATAAGGCATACAACATTGAGAAGAAATGAACCATGGAAATTTTAAATCTGAAATGGGTTTATTTTTGAAATTATCAATACATGACTAGGAGCCCCTGATGGAAATTTCTTTGTAAATGCCGTGCCTACTGAAAGTAATAGTGAAAGTCTGATTTGAATTTTTATTCCAGTCACTCAGATGAAATTGAAAGAGACAAAGATTAGCAATAGATCAGTTGGAACAGAAAACTTCTGTTCTCACACTATGTCAGAGAGATACTTTTGAATTCCCACTTTCATCTGAGTGGACATAGATGATGAGACTGTTACCTGTTAAGTTATAGGACACTTCCATTCCTCGAACTTTAAATTGATACACAGATATCACTTTACATAAAAATGTGCATAAATGAAGTCTCTGTCACATGCCTGACAAAATCAGTCAAGCTGCAGGGAAGCTGTGATGGAAGTAGAGATTATCTGCTAAAACTGATGGATTGTGATGGAGGAACTCCAATGACAGCTTAGAAGCATCCTTTTGACTACTTGTATAAAGAATGTTCTTTTTGCCTATGAAATAGGGAAAGTGGTATAGTGATTAAAAAAAAAAAGTAGAAATCAAGGTTCTGATTCTGCTAAGACTTTCTCAAAACACTTATTTCTATATATAGTGTGTATTTCCATTACTATTGTACAAGAATAAAAAGAAAGTCCAATGAAAATCTTTCCTTTATCAAGAAAATGCCAAGTTTCCATAGTGAAATGCTTGAGAACAGAAAGTATCCACTGTTAATGTTGCATAGGATTGGTATCCAACTCAGAATGTTGCTGCTTCCTAAGTTTTGAATTTTTTTCTTTTCATTTATCATCTTCATAATGGTGTTTCCTGTAGACTAGCTAGAAGTAAATAAGCTTGTAAAAGACTTGAATAATGTCTTTGCAAGTTATTCTTTCTATCAGTGGACCTAGTGCAGAACAGCAGCGCACTAGAGCAGGTGATGGCGCTTGTCCTTGTAGTGAGATTTGTCATTCTCTCTCAAAGCGGCAGAGCATTCCCAGTTTTGGCCTCCTCCAGGCAACAAATTTCTCGCTCTGCCTTCTCATGCTCAGGGCCCTTCCATTACCAAGTAATTTTTTCATATATTGCATTCTAAGGCAGTATTAATTTTTCTTTGCATAAAAGTGTGTATTCTGCTGGTGGCAGATTCTGCATGACCTTATAAGCTCCTGACTCCCGCTGGCTACGCACTTAAAATAACTTTTTTTGAGAAGCTTTATCTTCCTGAAGGCCACAAGTACAACTTCCATGATTTTTTTTGGCCCTGATTACTGTATTTACCTATTTATCTTTTTTTTTTGACTGATTACTTTCAGAGGAGCATCCATAAAATGCCAAGCATGATGGAAGTTGGCAAAGACAACTGGTGCTATGTTGGAACCTGTGCTAAGCTGTTCAGCATGAGGTGTCACAGAAATAGATTATGCAGCTTTTTGGGGGAGCTCAGCCAAAGAGTTGTGTGATGGATTGCTGACTCCTCAGGAATCAAATTACTGATATATGCAGAGCCTTGATACTGTTCTTGTCACTCATGTTGTCAACTGGAGGAAAAAATACTTGAGTGTAGTGCTTTGATGGAAAGCCTACACAGGGATTGCTCTTCAGGTTGTTACTCGGGACGGTAACTAAGAGGCAGGACAAATTTTCATGGAAGTGATACAAGGGCATTGAAGAAAGAATTTTCATGTGATGTGAGGATACTTGAGCACACGTTCTCTGTAAGGTTTAAAATATTGATTTGTTTGTTTGCCTGCCTTCCTTCTTGGGTCATCTTTTTCCTCTACTACTACCCAGTCTTCCTTGAATTTAAAACCGGTGAAGTTGTGATTTGCGTTTTCATGAAAAATGGTAGATGATACATTCGTGTCTCCACCTCCACTGGAGTCTGCGTTCAGCTCTCTGCAGGCTGCCAAACTACATTTGGTCCCAGGAGCGCAATACATCTGGCTCTTTGGACTAAATGAGAATTGAGGTGGTTTTAAGATGAAATTTGAAAGACTGTAAAAGCGGTTGATTAGTTAACTAACTTTCTCAGGACTGGAAGTAATACTGCCTGCACAGTTCTTCTACCACAGCTAGTTGTCAACAAGAGCAAGACTGAAACCCATAACGCCTTACTGACCCAAAAGTTCAAACTTGTTGAGGGTGGTAGGAAAGAATATGGAAGATGGCCTTAGTGAGCCTTGTGAGCGAGGGCACCTTCCCTGGGCATAGGATGAAAAGTTCTCGGTGTATTCTGTTAAAAGGATTCACAAGAGAGTCAACAGACGCTTGTTGGTCTGCTGATGAACTAGATCTTTTGGCTTACCAGATTTTCACTCCTGGTACCTTCCACATGTTTTTGTGCCATAGATCTGCCCATTATGCAGGGCAATGCCTGCTCTATAATGCTTTAGACTAGTTTCTCCAGAGTTCCTTGAGCTCTCATGTTAGCATCTCAAGTGACTCATGTTTTACTGCATAGTTCAAAAGCAGATTTCTGGGTCCCTCTTACAAAGAGCAGTGATACTGGATAAGTTGAATGCTATCATTTCATTATGTCCTTGAAAGCTACTGTAGTCAGTGGTTCAAAAAATAATAAAATTAGTTAGACATAAATGGTTATTCTACACTTGGTTTCTCTTGGCTGCAGTAGACTAATTCTGTCTACCTTGTGTTCAGAGGGCGGGGCTGTAAAAGATTGACAAAATTCTTGAATGCTGTATTTTTCTTCTTTTTTTTTCCTTTTTATCTGTATTCTGTGCTTTCATTTTTAAGTCTCTTGCTCTCTGTCTTGGCTCAATGAAACTCACTTCTGCAGCCAGCCTTGTACACTGCAGAAAGCAGGAAAAGGTGTGCAGTGGTCATCTCAGGAAGCAGAACCAGAATCCTCCTCATACACCACATTTGGAGCATAGCCAGACTTTGTGTTTGCTGTTTTCTGCCTTCTCATTCCCTTTTCTATGTCTGCTGGCAGGTGCTGTTAAGCAACTGCTTTGCTAAAGATTTGAATTAATGGCCATGAAGAGTTGCACTTAAGCAGGTGTGATGTTTGTTGATCTGTTGCAATAATCTGTTTTCCTTAATAGGTTTTCTGATGTAGGTGATTCCTTTTAAATTGGGTTTTCTTTGCTAAATTTACCCTGTGCTATTTGCACTGCTGCATGTGCAGGACAGGGGCTGCTCTGCTTGCTCACGACAGGAATGCGGTAATTACAGAGAGTAGAGGATGAAAAGGGCTCTTTATCGGCTAACCTGGCTGCCCTAAACACTGTGCACCAGCAGCATTTTATTGGCAGATTAAATGTCAGGTACCTGGCTTTAGAACTGACTCCTGCTGTGTTCTGATGAATACTGGTACTTTCCCAGCTCACAATAAAAGAGTGCCAGGAGTACACTAGTGCTTTAAAACCTAATATTTGAAACAGTCTGGAGTATCATGAGATTTTTGTCATCTTACCCATATAGCCCACCTGAAAGCATTACTGCCTTGGAGCAGATTCTTAACATGCACAAGAAATTAGCTTGAGCTCTACAAAAAACAAGCCATGTGTTCTCTGCATAGAACAAGAACATTTGCAGTAAAAACAAGTTATGAGAATAAATAACTTTGCCTGTCTCTTGAACACAACACCTTTATAGTAATTTTCAGATAAGCAGTGGCAAAGGAAGTTTTCAAAGTACAGTCTTCTGAGATGTTAGCATAAGCTAGAGAGGATAAATCCAAGTTGTAGGATGGAGATTCTGATTTTTATTTTTTTAATGTTCCAGATACTACCACTCAAATCCATCAGGAAATTCGTTTCTCCCTTAGAAAGGCTCTGATGGTTGGTGTGTATTCCTGCCCCAAAGACCCCTTCTTTTCTCCACTCCTGCCCCCTGACATGTGTTTCTCCAATTCAGACAAATAATTACATGTGTGTGCAGTTTCTGGTACTCAGATGAGAACATAAATCACAAGGTTCACTGTAGTTCCAAGCTTGATGTTGTAACTTTTATCAGTCTGCAGTGCAGATGCTGTAATTACAAAGCGAAAATTACATCACTTTTCCAGGTGCCGCCTTGAAAAAAATGTACCTCCTGAACTTGTTCCTACTGTATTTCCATTAGATTGATTAGGAGAGCCACAAGGAGAGGGTATAATGCCCCGGTGACCTTTTCCCTCTCCTTGCTAGTACCATTTTTTTGATAATTAAGGTCAATATCTGCTCTGTGCCTTGCTTTGTTGTGGATGTGTGGTGAGGTTATAATTCTCTTATAGCCAGAGAGTATAGAAAAGAAGGTTTTCCAGGGTGGGCAGGCATCTAAACAGGCTTATAGGCATAGCCTGTACCCCTGTTACTGATACAGATACTTTACACTTGAAGTGTAAACTGTAGGCTCAAATCAACCCAGTTGAACATTTTTTCACCAGGTTCTTCCCAGGTCTGTATAGCTGCTATGGCACCACTTTACCCTTGCAGCTTACTAATGGTCCAGAGTGGTGGATAAAAAATGTGTCTGAAAAACCATGCTTTTCAAAATGAGACTTTTCAGTCATCTTAAGACATTGGTGAGGAAGATATTTGGTACGTTTTTCTAATGGAATGAATATGTTTCACTTCATTGCTTCAATTAAATAAAGCTGTGGCAAATATATATTCCTAGGCACACCGAAATTCAGGTTTGGGTTTTGGGGTTTTTTTTGTTTGGAAGGTTTTAAATGAGTTTGAGTGCATTAATTTGAAATGCTCTGAAGCAGCTAATTATTTTACAGACTATTGTCTAAAGGATTTGTATGTTTTCCCAGTTATTGCATCATTAATGACTGCATACTATTAGCAGCGTATGGAGTCCAGTTAATAAATTCATTTACATATTAGACACCTGACAACGTAAATGTGCATTTGTTCGTCATTTGATTTTACTGAGCTGACTGCTAAAATCAGTCAGGGACTACACAGGCTTAGAGGTCAGCATTTTACTCTGGAGTCTTAAAAAAGAACAAGTGAAGGAAGAATAAATTTGACCATCTTTAAAAGTTATGAATATAAAGTAAATGAGAAGTTTTAATTAACCATATTAATTTGTTAATTCTTATTTGCATAGCCTCTATAGCTTCCATCTGTGAACATGCCCTGAAAGAATAACATTTGTTTGTTGATTTAGATTCTTTGGGATTTTTGGCATAAAAGAATTATGAACTTGATAACTTTAAGAAGAGCTTCTCTCAGAAATATTTTTGCCGTACCCTTATAATAATCTTTGGGTGATTACCTAGTACGCCAGTCTCTAATGGCTGCAGAAATACTGTGTGACAGGTATGTCATGCGAGGGATCCCTTACAGCTGCTCAGTGCATTGGGGTACATTGTGGGTTTGTGCAATTCAGTGCCACTCCACTAAACCACTATCATATAAATGTGTGGGGTTTTGGTTTTTTTTTTAGTATCTCACTGTTTACCATAATTGTCATTGATATTACCTAATAGTGTCAGTGTGAAGTTGGTTTTCTCTGCTAGGCTATAACTTCTGACCAAGTGGGCTGAAGTTTTCCCGTCTGATTGCCTCTGTCAGTGGGAGCGAAATCTGGGGATAAGAGGGAGTTCTTGAGAGAGTCATATCTGCTTGCTTGACTTCTACAAAAGCCATTCAGCTATATATTAGAATAGATTTAGAAAAAAATATTTTAAAGTTATTAGAATCTCTTGTACTTCTAGGGTCTGGACTAGAGACTTGAAACATGGCAAGGCTGTCACACACTCAAATTTTTTTAAGTAATACTCTATGAATAATTCCTTGTTTTGTGAGTTAGTTTACTCAATAGGAAAAAAAAAAGATATTTCAGGTCAGCTACAAAGTAATATTTTGTTTTCTTACCAAACTAGAAAAGAAAATGGCTTTGGATAAATGTTTAGTTTGACCTGCTATGCTTTACCTGTGGTTTTTTTTTTTTTTATGTTGAAAAGAGTAGTAGCTTTTTTTGTTTTTGCAGATGCCTTTAACTTTCTTGACAAGCTCTTGCAAACTTAGCAAGTATTAATTGCTCAGATGGGTTTACCACATTGCATTTTGCGGGTAGTGCTGAGCAGATGCCATGGTGTGGTGTCTGGTGGGCTCAGTCGTGACTGACAAGCATCCCTTCTTTCTGTAGATCTCCAACCTTATTTTTAGAAGCTTCTAAAAATGACAAGCAGGAATTTTCTGCCTACATTTTGATAAAACACTAAAGTTTCCATGATCTGTGTGAAAGCACCACTGTCCAAAGACTCCTGCGTAGTTATCTGTGGCTCGTACTCCTTGCTCAGCTCTAAAGAAAAGTACATTATGAAACATGACATCAACAACTCCTTTAACTCTCTGGACCACACAGAGCAGCATCACCCTGGCTGTCCCCCGAGGGCTTGTGCACAGCACAGTGCAGTCAACCACAGGCAGGTGCCTGCCCAACCTGTGTTGCCAGTGCTCTGGCTCCTGCTTCAGGTGCTCTGTCAGGACCAGCCTTGGTTTCTTCGTGCTGTCTTTCTGCACTATAGCCATAACTATTGATGTACTGTTTGCTACAGACACACGGAGCAGAAGCAGCAGCCTGGCCTCTGTGCCAAATTTGGCAAAATACACTCTGGGGAACATTCCTGCTGACTAATGAAATTGTACTATTTCTGATTAAAACAATGTGTATTGGAGCAGTGGCAAGGAGCACACTGGTGTTTGTATTTTTTATGGCACTGAAGGGGATCCAGGGTATTATAAACTGGAGTGCCCTGTCTCAGTATCTGGCAAACTGATTAAACTGAAAAAGAAAATACTGCTATCAAGCAGCTGGAAAATCATGGTAAGATGAGGTCAAAATAGCATGACTTCTGCAAAGGCAGCCTGTGCTTTGATAGTTAATCTTCTTGAATTGTTTTAATGTAGCAATAGAGGAGCAAATAAAGGTAAATGGCTGGTACAGTTTATGAAAATAAGGGAAGGTCAATGAAGCATAGAGCTATTATAGCAGAGAGCAGAACAGAAAGGAGTGAAGGCAATTAGACCAGCAGTATAAGACTGTAATATCTTTGATGCAGAACAACAACTACCTTGCCTAAAATCTAAGACTTCCAGCTTCTTTCTTATCCATAGAAATTATTGTAATTATTAATAATGGTTGTAGTTTAAAAAAAAGTCAAATATCTGTAAGAGGAAGACTGTAAAGAAAAATTCTGAACAATTTTGAATAAAAGTATTCAGGTGTTTAGAGTGAAATTTGCTTTAATGTTTTTAAAAAGTTGAATGGAAATGTTTTCCATACTGTGGCTAGCTTTCATAATCCATACCCATGAAATAATAAAAATATACAGAAAATGTGAAGGAGGCCTGTATTTGAGATAAATTTTGAATCTGTGAATTTGTCCAAGAGTGGGATTTAGGTGTTCTTGGTCAGTTATTATAAAGAATTTGTGTTGTGAACTGTTGATCTTTCTCTTTTCACCCTAAAAGATGACGTACGATAGCCACTAAAAAATAAAATTTTCATTTGAAAAGCCTTTAAAAAGTTACAAAGCTGCTGTTTTCTGGTTGGTTTCTCTTAGTCTGATTAATTCATTTAACTTGATCTTGGCTGTTCTGTGCTTTTGCTGATGAGAAGTGTGAGAGGCAAGGAGGAGTCTCCGCTGCCAGTCTTCACAGAGGCACTCCTGTGGTGTCTGCTTGGATGAAGAGGTGCTCAACCCAGAACAGCTGTAAGATACAAAGCTATGCCAATGAGCGTGAGTTGTAAACTCATGACAGAAAATTTGCTGAGTTTTCTCTTTGCGACAGCATAAATTTGGTTTGGAGTCGGGCATGCCTTCCGGAAGGGTGCCCAGCTTTGCCTTGAAGACAGCACAGATGGAAAATGTTTCCATTTCCTCAGCTGTTTGCCTCAGCAACTAGGATCGATTTATCTGGCTTTTCTCTGCATTTTCTCAACTTAATTAAAGAATAATTTGCCAGGGAATAGTTTCTTTTTATAAGAGCATTTATAGAGTATAATCAGAGGTTTTTTATACTAAACCAATTACACTTTCACAATGAGGTGTTTTCCAAGATCTGTAGCCTTTTTACTGGCTTTTTATTAGGCAGCCTTTTCTGCACTTTCTGAGTCTTTGGAGAAGGGGTCAAGGGAAGGCATTAAGGCAAACATGGCCAGCAGGTTGAGGGAGGTGATTCTGCCCATCTCTTCTGCTCTTGTGGGAACCCACCTGGAGTACTGCGACCAGCTCTGGGACCGCCAACATAAAGAAGGATGTGGACCTGTTGGAGACAGTCCAGAGGAGAGCCACGGAGGTGATGAGAGGACTGAACACCTCTCCTATGGAGACAGGCTGAGAGAGTTGGAGTTGTTTAGCCTGGAGAAGAGAAGGCTCTGGTGGTACCTTACAGCACCTTCCAGTACCTAAAGGGGGCTGCAAGAGAGCTGGAGAGGGATTTCATACAAGGGCATGTCGAGATAGGACAAGGCAGAATGGCTTTAAACTGAAAGAAGGTAGGTTTATATTAGATACTGAAAAGTAATTATTGACTATGAGGGTGGTGAGGCACTGGAAAAGATTGCCCAGAGAAGCTGTGGATGCCCCATCCCTGAGAGTGTTCAAGGCCAGGTTGGACAGGGCTTTGAGCAGCCTTGTCTAGTGAAAAGTATCTCTGCCCATGACATGAGGTTAGCAAGTAGATAATTTTTAAGGTCCCTTCCAACCCAAACCGTTCTGTGATTATAAGATATGTAGCACAAGGATGCACAGCATTCCAAAACTAGTCACAGCACTGCCTCTCACAAAAACACCATCACCTTTTCTTCCCATGCTTAGCCCTGGTTCTGGCTTCTCTCTTCCTATCTCCTATTTGTTTGGGGTTTTCTTTTAAATTTATTTAGCACTTGAGTGACTTGGGTAGCTACTATTTCTGCATTTCTACCTCCCAAACATTTATTTTATACCAGATCCATTAATTAAAAGATTACATTGTTATAATTCTGGATTAGATTTGGAGAGGATTATTACTTTATGTAAGTATATGTGTGCAAAAGCACTGGATTACAACATGCCTTATTAAATAAACTATACCTTTGCAAAGGTTATCAGTTTAGCTCTTTACATGCTAAATGTTATTGTAACACACCAAAAATTCTTAATCCAAGAAGACTTTGCCACAGCTCTAAAGCTGCTGTCTAAGCATTTTAAGATCATGTTGTTTCTACAGCTCAGCTAAATTACTAATTTCAAATCTGAACTCTAATGCAAAGTCATATTTTAGTGTGTTAGATGGTAACTAAGATTGTCCAATGAAACTTCGTGGTGCATAGTACATGACCTCTTATCCTTCTAAAGGAAGACATGTTGATCGTATTGTTGGATATTTAGAATTTTTGTACACTCAGAGAAAAAGATTTTCAAATAGTCTGGGATTCCCTTTCCCCGCATCCTTCCTGTCAACTTGGGTATTTGTCAAGTGCTTTATGTTCTGTAAATTGCTTTACCACTTAATAGGTTTGACTTACATTCTAGCACTGAGACAGTTTTTCCTCTCAGCTGTAGCATCATGATGTAAACCATGTCACAGCGTTGCTGCTGTGAGATAGTAGCCTAGTGTCTTGTTTGATCCCTTCAGGATGAAGCAGGTATCTGTCCCCAGCTCCCTGGGACTGATGCATGGAGTTGGCTTATTTTCATCTGCAGCCAAGACTCTTACCCCCTTTCTCACTTTGTAGAACTGGCAGCTGTTGAAATGAGGTTTCAGCTTTTAATCAGAAATGGTTTGGTACAAATGTGATGTACAGGTGTGTTATGCTCTACTTTCTCTTTTGGTTTGCCTGCCTGCCACCACTTGAGAATTTGTGTGCACTCATTAGAGGCAGAACATGATGATGGACGAGTACTCCCTAGTGAACAAAGCCCTTCTGCTAAGATTTCACTCTAAAGAGTATTTTAAAATGTGACAAATTCACTTCGATGTCTTGTCATCTGGGATTGTTATTCCTTCAGGAGTACAGTCCTGCTGCAGAAGCATAGACATCCTGTGATTGCTGCTAAAATCAAGTGTAACAATTTTAATTTGCAAATGAAACAGGTTGCCCAGAGCAGCTGTGGATGCCCCACCCCTGGAAGCATGCAAACCCAGGTTGGGTGGGGCTTTGAGCAAGCTGGTATAGTGCAAGGTGTCCCTGCCCATGGCAGGGGGGTTGGAGCTAGATGATCTTTAAAGGATTTTTCAACTCAAATCACTCTATGAAATTTGAAAAAGAACTTGCTCAAATGCTCTCAGTTAAAACCCCATTGCTGATCTAAAATTGCTGTGTGCTGGCCGAGGGCTGTATCCAATCACAATAATATTTGGTTCCTTATCTTCTAATCCGCAGCTTGCAAACTGGCTGTTTTCCTGTGATGGTAATGTATGGTCCATGGCACGTAACTGAAGTTAACATTTATATTGAGCTTAGTGATTTAAGTACAGTTAATCTCTCTATTAATGCTGATTAGTACTCTGCTTGATCATGTTTTCATTTCTAGTTGACAGAGAGAGAGCATTTGGTTAATTCAATGGTGAAAGCAAGAATGTGTCTTTTTACCCTGATTACAACTATTTCTAACAGTTACTATTGTATTTCATAATGCATAACAATAAGAAATAATGGAGAAAAAAAGCTATGTACCACATTTGAAACAATTAGCATATATCTCACTATCACCTTAATGCATGAAACTCTCTTCTGCAACTTGATAATATCAGTGAAAAACAAGCCAAGTTGCCTTACTCTGCCTTGGCCAATATCCTTGTATGTGAACAGAATAGCACCAGGTCTTCAAGTCTTTGCTCTTGTCCTCAAAAGATTGTGATGACCTTGGGAATTCTCCTGGGCCTATACAGTGCAGACTGTCCATTCAAAGTTGGCCTGGCACAACTGCTTCTGCCTGAAGAAGGTTCCACTGCTCTGCCCTCACCCTGTATTAAGAAGTGGTGTGGAGTGTTTTGGCAAAGCTGCTGACTCAATTAAGAAATGCTGTCAGTCTTGCCTTTCTTTTTGAAGAGACAAATTGGTACTTATACGTCTGGGAGCAAAACCAATATAACATGTTACTGAATGTTAAATTTTCCATCTGAAGATTTATTAAGTGTTCAGAAGCATTGTGCTTTAGTTCTGAATATTAACAGGATAATTGTATTTCTGGAGTTGTCTGCGTTTGAGGTACAAATCACCAAGTGTTTTAATTCAGGCCAGGTAACTGTGTCGCTTTGATTGATTGCATATTTAAGGCAAAAGAGTATTTTTTTAGTCCAGGCTGAATATTTTAGTTGGTTTGCTCTTGATTAAAAGTGCCCAGTGGTGACATATTATCAGAAAGAGGTTTTGTCACTATCTTCTTGGCTAATAGGATACCACAAAGTAACAACTCTTCAGTGCTTTTCCTGTTTCTCTCAGCAGGAAATGTATTGTGAAAATTCCATGCCCTCCTAAAATGGCCGAAAGGGAAAACTAGGGATTATACATGCATATATACAAATATACACACACACACACACATATATATATATATATATATATATATATTCCTTTTCAGAGGGCTATGTTTTCATATACTTTGAATAGAAATGTCACTGCCAGGCCATCACTTGCAGGCTATTGCACTGCTGTGCAATAACTGGTGAGAGTCCCAGGCTGTGCCAATGGAGGATGTTGCTTCCTCTGGATTCACTGAGTCTTGTTTTCAGCACAAGTTTTCTCCATCTTGAACCACCTGGATGTATGCACTTCCTTTCCTGGCTGCCATGTAATGTAGAGTTGTAATTAGATGCTGGATTTGGATGGGTTGGGAGAAAGGAGCAGGAGGGTTCTACATCACTTTCTTAAACCGATGGAGTCAGAGCATCACAAATCCTGCTGTTGCTGTGGGAAAGGACAGGTGCTAATCTCGTTTGCAGAGCTCGAGGCCTCAGTGTTGCACATGGTGGGCAGTTTAACAGAGGCAAGGCTGTAGAGGGTCTATGAGATTACAGTGAAGGTGAGTGTTACTGTGATGGACACCAGACAGACTGAATGAATGAGTAAGCCCAGCTGGAGCCAGGCTCAGCAGTGTGTAGGAGAAGCTGAGAGGACAGCTGAATGAAAAACCACTATGTGAAAAATGCCACATTTGGAAGGAGGGAACAGTGTGAACAAATGCTCGTGTTAAACAAAAAACCAAACCAACCAAAAAAAAAAAAAAAAAAAAGTAAAGAGAGAAAGCAGGCACTCTCGGGAAGCTGCTGATGGCCCCGGAAAAGATGGACGGACTGAACCCCCATGCTATGTGAATAATAAGTTGTGCTGTTGTAACTGGTACAACCAGTGTGCCAGGTGGCAATGGCAAGGAGTTTTCTTGAGCAGGCAGTTGCCAGGGATGGAAACTGAGTGATGATTTTCAGTGGCCAGTCACCTAGTGTTTTCAAATTACGCATTTTGGCTGAAGATCTGCGCATGACTCCTATTCCTGACTTCAACAGAGTCATCATCCAGAAGCACTGTCATACCAGTATCAATGCAGAGTGGTGTTGGTGGTGCTTCAGCTCCACTAGGTAGAAGAGATGAAAGCAACTGACAGGCACAGCTGGCCAGCGACACAACAGCCTTCAGGCTTTGAACATGGTGTTGATCAGCAGAAAGAAAGCAGTGCTGTGTGGAAGAAAAGTGCAAGAAAAACAGGGTCCAAGATCTCATGAGAGACCTCAGCCCAGAGTCTGATAGCCTTTCTATCAGAAGCTAGGGAGAAAGGATTTCATGTCTCTGCCTCAGCTTGTCCAGATGTAGAGTGGAGGTGTAAAAAATATTTTGTGCAATAATGTGGTGTGTGAGAAGTCTTCCTGCAGAGAGGAATTCCATGCTGGTGTTTGTTCTTGGCAAGGACCTTTTGAAATTTTGAGACAGCTACAGCAAATGTTCACCTGGATACTTCTCTGAGATGTGGAGATGCGTGGTAGACTTTTTAATAAATATTGTAAATATTAGTTTGGTTATAAACATGTTCCTCTTGTGCAGTAAGCTTTACCTACTAACCAAGATTTCAGTGTTCAGAGATTAAATAGCAGTTCTTGTCATTATTCAAGAAGTTGGATATTTTATGTCTTTCTGTTGCTGGAGTTCATTTTATTTCCTACAGATGAGTATAGCAACAATGAGGTAATTACATTTTCTGGTGATTAACATCGCCTCAGTGTAAAGGATAAGAGCCACAGCCTCCAAAAGCACTGTCTTCCAAAGTTACCCTATCACATGGCCCATTGGCAGGGGCAAATGAAGTTAAGTAATTTAATTAGCTCAGATTAGCATTTAAAGCTGTCTACCCAGAAACCAATAAAGAGGTTCACAATTCATCCTGTATTATTTCACATAAGGCTTTAACGATATTAGTTGAAGGCAGTCTAGTTCATGGAGGTAGTAATTCAATCCATCCTCCTCCTCTGAATTCCTGGTTTAGAGCAGTAATGACCGAAGAAGGTTGTTTTTAGGCAGCTGTTATAGGCCTGGTAGTGAGCGAGTAGGTGACAGCAGCCTGGTTGCTCCAGGAGAGCTGTATGTATGCCAGAAAGTGTCATCCTAGGTGGTGCTCAGCTGCCACCTGGCTTGGCAGGAGCAGCGTTCACCCTGGCTGGCCTCATGCCTCTGCCTGGCACCGAATGGTGCCGGGAGAAGGTGTGGGAAAGGCTGCTTGCCTCCCACTTCCCTTGTCCAGGCTGCAGTTTAACACAAGTCTGGCTCTCTGAATTGCAAATTTGGCTTCTTCAGAACCAATTAATTCAGTTAGGAAAGCCAACAACCCCCATCCCACCCCCTGTTGCAACTTTAAAGGACGTGCCAGTTGGGCACGCTGCAAAAGCCATTTACGGTTGGAATAAAGCAGGACCTGGGGTGGCGGTGCCAGGCTCAGCTCCTTTTTTGAAACCCCAGGAAAGGCTGCTGCAGTGTGGGTGCCTGTCTGTACTCTTTTGTGCATTAACATACGTGCCAACTGGGCAAGTGTGGGCAAAGGCAGAGTCTGGCTTAAGGGCACACAAAGGAAATGTCAGCTAAATAGGTTTTCTTTATCTTAATAAGTGATGAGATGTTGGCTATGGTACAGCCGTGCTGGAGTGTGGTGCAGCGGTTTCTAGCTCTGCTCTCTGCCATCCATCCCAGCTGCTTGCTGAGGTGGCACTGCCTGCCTGGGCCTCCCCCTCAGGGGCAGGTCAGTGCTGCCACCCGGACATCCCATTAGAAACACTTGGGTGGCACTCAGCAAAATTTTCTCCTGAAAGCCTAGTTCCATGATTTTCCACCAGGCCTATTGCCTGATCCACATGGCACCCTGATTTTCAGTTTTAAATGTACCGACAAACAGAAAAAAAGACAAGGTCAAATCATACTTTAATGCTGTTAGGATTTGTCACCCAAAAAAAACCCACCACGAGCAGAGCTGTTAGTCAAGGTGTTAATGAACTTTTTTTAAAGGATTAATGGAAAATCCTATGTTCTTTTTAATACATTTTTTAATTTTCACAGCCCTTCAAAAAAGCAGGGAAATAAAACAAGCTGCCTCTGCATGTTACTTTTTGCCATGAGAGAGGTTTCTAGCCCTTTGGACCAGCTCTTGCTTTTTTTTCACTTCCCACCCAGTACAGGGGAAATGGGATGGTGCATGTGTAGCACAGATGGGGACTCGGCATATGGGTCACGCCAGCGAGAATTAAGAGGGGGAGTGAAGCGTGAAGACGTGTTGCCCCGACACCTCGGTGGGAGCTGCTGTTTGGGATGGTTTCTTTCTCTGCCCTGATGGATTGGCAGCATTGCATGGTACAAAGCCTTTCTCTGATTTTCCTTGCCTAGAGGAAAAGGGTTTTCCCACTTTAACAGCCCCAGTGCCTTTTTTCAATCTCATATGCCTGCCCAAAACCACCATTTCAGTAGCTCAGTGCATTATTTTTACAAGGTCTGCAAGCATCTTAAATAGCCGACATGCAGAATGTGCCATTTGTCTTTGTAATAGCGCTTTCCTTTTTAATCATGTTCCTTCTTTGCTGTTTTTCTGCCAGCCCTTGGCAATGCTTCATTTTAGCTCAAAGTGAAAGAACATCCTCTTAAAATATTCTGTAATCCTCAGCTATTGTTTGATCAGTTTTAATTCAATTTCACTGCAATGAAAATATAATGAGAGGATGAACTCCAGAACGTGCAATTTGAGGAAAGTTGCTGTCAACATTACCAAAACTGCAACCAACTTTTGAGCCAGCAATTGGGAATCTAAGCCTAGCAGCTCTTTAGAGCGTGGTCTGCAGCTCTTCAATTTATCTGCTCAAGTGTGAGTCATATTTTTCAAAAATTTTCCAAAGTAATCTCTAAGTTTTGCATAGATGCCTTTTGGGATGTTTATATGAAATGCCTTGGGTGTGCCTCTCTGATAGGCTTGATTGCCTTTTATTTAACAGCAGTGTTCTTTGTCCTCAAGCCTCTTTATAAGCAGGCTTTGAAGACTTCATCAAAAAAGTTAGCACTTCTTCGGTGTGCTTTCAGTGCAGACATAACTCAGAAATCTGTGATTATCAAGACTCCTCTGCTATTTTTTTCTCTCTTTTAGCCCTATGTAGGAAAGAAAAAACCCAAACCTCCTTCTCCCCCAGACTGCAGATATTCTACCTTGTCTAGGTCCTCTGATATTCAACAGCATTGTCGTGACTGCTCTTGTCTCTGATCTGCATGTCCTCCATCCAGCTTCAGCCTGTCTGGTGCTCTGTCGGGATTCAAACACAATTTCTCGCTCTTCACAGGAATTATTTTTGGAACTTTAAAAATACTCCATCCGTAACACGGTGTTCCTACGCGAGCTGCCTGCCTCGGGAGGATGACTTGGAGGAGGAAAGCGAGGCTACAATCTCCCCAACAAAGCTGATACAATGCCGCCTTTGTATCTGGCCCCTATTCATGCATGACTGAGGCATAAAAGAGCAGCCCCAAACTAGTCCTGCTCTTGGGTCTGGTCCAAGACCTGCCTGGAGGTGAGAAGGGGGTGCCTAAGGGAAGGATTCTTTACATGTAAGCTGTACTCTGCCTCCATTTTATGAGCAGTTAAAAGCTTTTGCTGGAAGATACAGAAGTTGTTTGGAGCTGATGATGCTTATTAGTTAAGCCTGGCAGTAGCTCCTGAGTAAGATGAATGGTGGCAGGGCATGTTCTTTTCTCATCTTTCTTTGTTTTCTTTGGTCTTTAAATAGCTTCAGCCAAAGAAGTAAAGGTTATAGGTCAGATGCTCAAGAAGGATGTTTTTTCTTGTGAACCCACCAGTGGTCAGTATCCTGGGAAAGCATCCCTGTTCCTGCTGGTCTGAAAGCCATGCCATGCTTGGGAATCCTGCTGCCTCCAATCTGAATAACAGTGGAACGTATCTTGATGACCACTGGGTAGACCTAGAAACATCCCTCCATTCCTCTTGGCTGATGACAGCAACAGGCCAAGTTCAAGGACTTACTTGCATGGTTTCCTCTTCCCTTAATGTACTGAGTTTCTTTGTTAAGCAGCCAGTTGCTTCGATTCCACAAATAGAAATTAATCATCTTGCTGTGCAAAAAGGCAGATTACAAAAATAGCACCGATCCACCTAAGTGGCATCTTTTGGTTCTTGTGTGATTTTTTTTTTTTTTAGTTATATATGTGTGTGTGTGTATACATATATGCATGAATGCAGGTCTTGCAGGATGCTGTTGTTCTGAGCCAGATCATTGATTCTGAGATATTAAGAGGTTCGGGTGAAAGAGAATAGAAATCAGCTTTCTAAAACAGAGGCCAGAAGAGATATGTGCTATTGCAGTAGCAATGAGGCAGCAGTGATCAAAAACTAGTGTGAAAAAAGAGCAGATTACAGAGAAATTTTTGCAGGAATTCACAGTCTCTGGGAAGAAGCACTGGTACTACACAAGCTAGTTGGACGCAGTTGACATTTCTTTTGGGAGTTTGGTGTCCACAGGTCTTTTGACAGCAGAATTTCCCAGTTCAGAGGGGCTGACAGTTAGGTCTTAGAATCCTCTCTGTAAAGCTGTGATAAATCAGGGGGTATGAGCCAAAATGGTCTCTGTGTGCAACCAACCTGCACTGACACTTTAATTTTGATTAATTTAGAGAAGGACCTGCAAGTAAAATTTGGTATGAAACAAGATTACTTTCATGAGTTATGCTTGACTCCAGCCAAAGAGTACATGTGATACAGATGCTTATCAGCCTTTAAGAACTGTCATAACACTGGAGGAATATAGGATCATAATATACAGTTAAAGATTGTGGCCCCAATTGCACTCCCTTGTCTAGGAAGGCTACATAAGTACCCACTTAACTTTAAGCTTACGCTTACATTCTTTTCACTTCAGAGGGATTTAATCATGTGCTGGAATAATTTCCTGAACTAATACTCTCCAGATGCGCAGAGGAGCAGAATCAAAATTTCAGATGAGCAGTTCTTTGCTGTATGTTGTTCATTAGTGTGGGTTGATTCTTAATAAATATCTTAACCTAAGTTCATTAATACTATTTCAGAGGTAAATTTATTGTCCGTACATGAGTGTGCAAAGTCTAGAAAGCCACCCTATACTTGCAAGCTCAGAAGGAAGTGCTGTCTCATCCACTCACCTGATCAGTTTGTGAAAGGTCAACCAGCAGCAATGAAAACATCTCTAGTTGCTCCATTGGCCAAGCATTGGTGAAGGGTGTTTGCATCTTAAAATTGAAAGAACACACAGAAATTCTATTTGCCACCAGTATGGTTTGACCTGGCTTGTATGTGGTAAGGCTGATGTTATCAATTATCAAAGGGGAGTTTTAGTAGGTGCCTGGAATCCACCTCTGCTCCAGCCTGACTGAAGGCTCCATCATGTGTGTGTCACCTGGAATCACTAATGCACAGCAATTAGGTTTAATGAAGGGAAGCTGCTGATATCTTAGACACGCTGACAGCCCTTCTGTTTATTTTTTTTAGGGTAATGGATCGTGCAACCTGTTTTTTCACTGGAGCTGTGTTTGTGTTTTCATTAACTGCCTTTTTTTTTTTTTTTTTTTTTTAATTAGTTTAGTTCTTTTGAATTATGAGCTCATGTGCACTCAACATTTGTTACAGGTTTCCTCAGGTTATTTTGTGTTGGGTTTCTTCTTCCTGGGTTCACAAAAATAGATTTTTCCACCCTGATTTAGGGATAGGAATTGTTCTACAGCAACTGTCACACATCTCCTTCCTGACAAAGCTGCTGAGGGTCTGCTGGCTCCTTCATTTTCCTGCTTGCTGTATTCTTTGCTTTGGTGGCTTATTCTGGGTGGGTGGCACTTCCTTGTTTGTGTGCTTGCTGCTGGGGTGGCACCCACTACTGAGAGTCAATGGGAGCACCTCTCCTGACATCACCCAGCAGCTTCTGGGTTCACTTCTGGGGGTATGGACTCCTGGGAGAAGAGCATTTGGGAGTTGCACAAAGAATAGCTTCTTAAATACACCTTTTATATCTTGTTTCACAATGGTGTTTAAGCCCTTCCCCACACATTGTCTATTGTTCAATTGGATGCACAATTCTGACAAGTTGCATGAATTGCTCACATCAGCTGTTAAGCTGTGCCACTTAACCTTATGCTTCATCACCAGGAAAAACAAAATTATATTGGGCATCTCCAGATGTTCTCACTTAAAAAAAAATGGCATGTCTGTATTGTCTTTACAACTCACAACTGAAACTGCTGTGGTCTTTCCAGATGCTGGAGTAGCTTGAAGCAAACTTCTCTGCCACGGGTTCTGGTGACTTTTTCTGCAGAGCCAAAAAAGCTTTGTTGCATTAATAGTGTAAGGAGAAGTCACAGAACCCCCCAAGTGCTTTCAGGCTCCACAGCTGCTACAGTAGGTGTGAGTGCATGTTGGAAGAGCCACTGCTGCCATTATTGTCTATGCTGCCAACAGGGAAGAACTCAATTATGAATTCTGAGGTCTTGTCAGCCTTGTGGGTGTTACCCTGAAAACTCCAGAGACTATCACAGCATTGGCTTCATCAAAGCCATGGTCCCAAAATGCGTAGGCTAAATCTTCCAGGATGTATTGTAGGATTAAAAAGCCCCTGTACAGCAGGTGTTAAACACCTTAATCTGCCTGTTCCTTCCAACCACCCATCTCTGAGGTTCTCTCTACAGTTCTCCTAAGGGTCATACGCAATACAGCAAGCAGTTATTTCATCGTAAGAGGCGGATATTTATCATCAACCTTGGCATCCTGTTTGTCTGTCTGTCTTTTGGTTTGTGGAAAGCACATTCCACCAGCATTCTTCAGCTGCTGGTGCTGGTTTTTATGGAACTCTAAAGCTTTGCTAACAGAAAGCCTGGATTGTCAGAAAGTGAGAAGTTTGGTTATGGGTTGCTGCAATCAGATGGGCCAGCAAGAAAATATTCCAGACTCTGAAAAGTCATTCTTCTACATCATTGGCTAAAATGGGCAACACATTTATAAGCTACATATGAATGTAAATCTTAAACAGCCCTGAGGAGCTTGTATGATTTGATTGTCAAGTGGCTACAGTACATGAAATCTGAACGGAATATGTATAATCTCTTGTTGGGAAGACTAACTGGGCTTGAAATGGATGTTCTACTGATAGTTTGCCTGTTTTAAATATATCACTGATCATTCTGTGTAAGAGCATATCAGTAACAGCATAAGGCTAGAATTAGTAGGAAACTTAAAACCAAAACATTTCGGAGTGCAGATGCTTAGATTATATCCATTAAGCAACTTGATCTAATTATTCTTATACATACTGTTCTTAATGTTATGTGTTTCTATCACTTCACCAGCTCAAAGCAACAGTAGTAGGTTAATCTAAACAATGTATTAGATATAGCTGCATCTTGGTGAACTTCAGTGTAAACATAGAGATTTCTTTATTACTACCTTGGAAGTCGCTGGAAATAATCCTCATTTAATCAAAGTGCACATCACAGTCTTGAGATTCAGGGAAACAATCGTATGCAACGGTGAGTAACTATCTGTTCTCTGAAAATCCTTCTCTGTTTGCTTCATGATCCATCTCATCAACTACTTTATATGGATGGCAATATACATGTGGGTCTATATAAAGAGAAAGCACTTGAGCAGCAATCTTTAACTAGCTACTGAAGTTTTAAATTACTACATTTAGATATCATAAAGATAAGATCGATCCCACCCACACAGGGAAGTCACAGTTAACTCTGATTATTCATCTGCCCACTTACTGTGTTCAAGAAGGCAGTTGTGTTTCTCAGCTTGAAAACAGCTACTTTATACATTAGGTAGAGTTGAAAAGAGAGACTTTTGGTTAAAAAAAAAAAAAACAAAAATTGGTATGTGTTGGATTACACTATGTGGTGACAGAGAGATAAGCCTGGAAGGCCGGAGAGACCGCCTCTTTCCTGGGCCCGGAGGTGACCCTGGGACTGTATCCAGGTCACCGGGGATGGGCGGAGGGAGGTTTGTGGCTTGTGGACAAAGCTGGACCTGTGAGAAGTGAAGATTGTAGTTTGTGACCTTATAGGGTATTGTTTGCCTGTTACCATAATAGGCAATGTCTGTGTACTGCTCCAGGTGATAGGGGGACACTGTGGTGAACATCTTTCCTGTTTACATGATGTTATATCCTGTTCTGTGGGGGTATTTAGGGAATTGGGACTGCGCAATAAACGGGATTTTGTCTTTGACTTTGCACCTGCAGGAGGGCAGAGTTATTGCCCATGCGTGATTACTGCAGGTATGAACCCTTTTAGTTTACTTTCTTGATGAAAGAGTCTGTTCATGTCAGGATGGAGAAAGAATTTCTTGCAATTCTAGTCTGTAACTTGAGAAAAGTTGATTACTGCCTTATACATGATGCGTCTCTCCAATCAAGTAAGTAAACATCCATGTAGACTGAGTATAGATGCTGGTGAAACAAGAGATTACATATACCCATGCTTTGACATTATTAAATTGTAGAGAGCACTGGATTGTGGGTTTAAAATCAGTTACTGCAGGTCGCATATAATCAAGTAACACAAATTAAATAATATTTCTGTGATTGTTTATTTACATAATGTATTCTGGTTTATGGGTAATCCTGAAAGTGCTCCCTGTATCTCACACTACTCAGGTGCACAATGTCATTTTTTTTTTATTTTAGTATTTAAGATCCTCAGAATTATATGTGAGCAGTTAAGGGATCTATTAGAGTTAAATTCCAGAACTTTTTAAATGAAAAATTTATTTAGAGAAAGCTGTGTAGGAGTAGGTCCAGAGCTGGAACTTCAGAAGTTGCCGGAAGCTGTATGGAGTAGGCCCAGAGCTGGAACTTCAGAAGTTGTTTCTGGTGTTTTTACAAAAAGACCCCCCAGTTTAAAAAGCCAAAGGGCAAACCAACTTAATGCTGAGCTTCTCCAGAAAGTGAAAACCTGTCTGTTAACCATGAATTAGAGCAATCTTAAAATGTATACTACAAATATTTCTAGTTTATCTTAGAGATCAGATTAAGCCAGACTACAAATATTTGCAGTCCATCACAAATGTGTGGGGAGAGTTCTAACTTGTTTTTCCAAATAGCTTCAATTAATTGGTAGTCAATTAACTTGAGATTTAAAAAAAAAAAAGGCACCAAAGAGTGAACAGGCACAGTTCTACAGGAAAATTACTTCAGCATGAAGACATGTACAAATAAAATCTCAAAGACATTATTTGCAGAAAAGGAAAACTTCAGAAAAACTTCCCCTGGATAGTAAGTTGCATTTGGTACCTTGTAAATGCCCTAGCATCCCACCAGGATATGTGTTTTACAAATGTGAGGTCAAAGTCTGTGTTCCCAGGGGGATCTGGCTGTGAGGCTGCAGAGTAGAGGTGCTGGGAGCGCTGGTTCATGCTGGCCCCACGTGTGTGTGTGGGTGCAGGTGCAGAGGAGGTGGTGGTCCTCCCTGGGGAGTCAGACACTTGGCCTTGAGCAAAAATGTGTCAGAGTCCAGCAGACTTTACCCCTGACAGGAGATTTGGCGTTGTTTGGCCCTTAGAAATAGGAAGCCTAAGGATGTTTTTCTTCCAGGTCACTTCTCTGAAGCTCATTTTTTCCTTGGCGGTCCAGCAAGGAGACCAGCCACATCTAGAAACAATGTTCACCCAGCTCCTCCCTCTCCCATCTTTCTAATAACTGTACACAACAGTTTTGTTTGGAAGTATTTTTTTCAAGCTAATTATCCAGTTCTTTCCAATATAGTTAACTGCTTTGAGAGGTTTTGTCTAACAATGTAAACAGTTCTGGTTTAAAAAAAAAGGTTGCAATTTATTCCTTTACATTGTGATTACAAAATTATGTTTGTGGCAGTGATATATAATATGTATACGATTAAAATCTTTCTGTTGCCTTTGTGTGAGTTCAGCTACACCACTAGAAGAATGGGGTATGTACTTTAGCATACAAAAAAGGGGATAACCTGTATTGGTGTAATTCTATTTTTTCAGTAGAGAAATTTTGCAAGTTGAACCCAGCACAAGGAATATATGTAGAAGGCACTACACTTGACCTTGAAATTTCAAGACATATTCTCATGTTACAAGAAATTAAACTAGAGAAAAAGGTCTAAATGTCAGCAAGAAGAGGGACTTTAACAAATGAAACCATACATAAAATTTGTTGCTGTGTTATTTCATGGTTGGGACATTACTCTTTCTTCCTGCCTTGCTGTCAGCTGGCCTGATATACTTTTGTTCTGATTAATTGTGGTACCCTTTCAGATCAGACAGGGATTGCTGGTTGAGGCTTGCTACCATTTGTGGCAAAGAAAATTTGCAGTTGCTGTCTGAACTTCTAGGAGCAGAGATTGTATGGTATGAGATGGAGAAAAACTAATCTCACCAGGGCTGCTGCTAACTGATTTGGCAGAAAATATTTTTTAGTCTGTCAGGAGATATGGCTGTGCTGGTTTCCTATTGCACTGCTCTGAGGACTGGATGGGAAATATCTGCAAGGAGTGATGGGAGAAGTAGGAAATGTTTTGAATCGTCTGCAATATCCTGAACATAAGTGGAATTGTTGAAAGTTTAAGGTTTGGGGGAAATTTTTAAAAAATATGTATATTTTTTTAAAATTCAGAGCTGCTTCATACTGTCAGTAAACACCCTTTAATATCTTTTGGTTGCTTCCCCCATGGATAGAAGAGGTGTTGAAGAGGTGCAGAAGAGGTGTCATCTCTGGTTTTCATTAACTTTTTTTTTCCTCATTTTGCTTGATTTAAGGTCCATGGCTAAGCTGTTTCCTGCATCCATGGGCACAAGTCTGTCAGAAGTCCAGAGGCTTTTTTATTCCACTTTACTTAAGTCCTTAAGTCCTCAGCAGTTAAGTAACATTGCAGTAGGTAGTATGGGAACATTGATCACTGTAGAGTTTGTTCTTTTCTCTCAGTGGAAGAACTGTGTTGTGGTCCTAAGCCACTCACAAAAACCTGACCCTTAGGTCAGAACTCAAACCAGGCTGGCAGTGTGTGTATCTGATTTACAGGGGAAATCCTTGTCCTTAGTCCTTACTGATATTTCAACTATAATTTTACAGTTGCTGTTTGTCCTATGGACTCCATAAAGTTTGTGGGCATGCAGTCTTGCACAGTTTGCCAGCTTTTGCCACCTTTTCAAGTGCTCTGATGGGACTTAAAAGTCTTTGATTTTATTGTCGGAATACATGCTTATGGCAAGTGGCAGAGGGACATTTGGAGAGTGGGTTGCAGTTTGACATCTCCAGCACTAAGTAAGCTGCTGGATCATTATCACTTGTGTTCTGCAGTGATTTCTACTTCCTGTGGCTCTGTCACAGAGTAAGGGCTGTCTCTGGGTTTAGTCAAAGAGAATTAAAGGGGTTCTGGGCTACATGCTCCCTGCTGTGAAGAAGTATCCTACACAAAGCAAATGATCTGTTAGACAAAGGAATAGCCCAGGGCACCCTTTGTTTTACGGCCTGGCTGAAGCATCCCAAATTGGCCACAAAAAAAATTTTTATTTGTTTTTATAATATAATTTAAAAACATGAACAATGGCTGATTTCTCCAGTGCCTTGGGGATTCGGATATGAAAACGTTCATTTTGAAAACTGAAAAATATGAAGCAAGACTTTAGCCCATTTGTTAAGTGGGACTGTACACTCAGTAAAACGTCACTGCCTGTTCCCCTCCTCAGGTTTTTAACTGTACATGTCAGGTATGATAGACACCTTCTTTCTTCAGCCTCCAGCAAGTTGTACAGTCCAGCCCAGTACAGTCAAGTCAGTGGAAAGAGTTCAACTTAAATTGGAGGGAAAAGATTTTTTTGCTCCTTGCATCAGCTTTTCCAGAATGTGGTTATGGTATGTGTCTCTTTGCCAATTTAAGGGTACTGGTGTTAACTCTGGAACTTTGATAAAATAAATGAGCTCATTTTATTTAGTTAAAGACATTCTGTTTTGTTCCTAATGATAGAACTACATAAACCCTTCTATGAATGGGCAGCTATTAATTGGTACAGTTCTGCCCATTTGGAAAAAAAAAAATCACAGAATCACAGAATTAACTAGGTTGAAAAGACCTTTGAGATCATAGAGTCCAACCTATGACCTACCACCACCTTGTCAACCAGGCCATGGCACTGAGTGCCATATCTAGTCTTTTCTTAAACACCTCCAGGGACGGTGACTCCACCACCTCCCTGGGCAGCCCCTTGGGTAAAGCCCATTGCAAGACTGGATCACAGACAATGTTAGGTTGGGCCAAACCTTTGAAATAAATTACTGTGATTAAGACAGTGGTGGAAAAAGTGTAAATATCAATGTGGAGAAATGTCATGAATTAAAATGAGTCACATACAAGCAAATATTTAACAAAAAGAGTGGGAGGTGTCACTCTGCTCAAAAGCCTCTCTAAGTCATCATACACAATGCAAATTTAGAGGAAATATTTGTCATATTGTCCTGAAAAACATTAGGGCTGTTTACAAATATAGGGGAAATCTCAGGTTTTGTACATGGTAAACTAGGTGGTAAATCTTTGCAAATTCATGTGTAGGAATAGCTTTTTTCTGCATTTTTTTTCTTGTACGAGACCTAGGGAAGCTAGAACAGGATGACTGATCTGCCAGTCACCTAGGACTTTGCCGTCATTAGGGAAGATGGAGGTTGAGCAATTCTAGGAGAAAACAGATAGTGGCTTAAAGTAACTTGTGCAGCACCAAAGACACTGATTGCAGCAGGACAAACATACAGAACAAAGTTGTTAGACAGCATCTCTCTCTGTGTGGCAGAGAGCACAAAAGTCTTGGTGGAAAAATGAGTGTTTAGAAGCTATATTTAATATTTTAGGAAGAGTATTTTAGGATGAGGAGTGTGATCAGAGAAGAGAGAGGAGGTGATGTGAGCAAAGCAAAAGGCAAGTAAGATGTCTATGAAGTAAATCTATTTTTATGAATAATGTAGGTAAGACGCAGAATTAGAAAGGCTAGAAGGTCACAAATATCACATTTGGAAAGAGGCATAAATGGGAGCATATACTATTTGAGCAGTGGAGGCGGGGAAGGATAGATTTTAGATGTATAGGAATGAGCAGTAAAAATAAGACTTTAAGGTAAGGATGTGTGGAGGAACTGAAACTGCATTCCTGGGAAAGGATGAGGAGATGAAAACGGGGTATCTGCATCCCTCTGGAGCAGAAGCACCCTGGTCTGACTGTGTGGGGGAGGTTGTGCACATGCTTTCCAAGCTGTGCCTCTTCTTGGGAGATGCAAGACTTGTTTCTTCAGTCTGTTGGGCCAGCTCTTCCTGCACTTTATGGAAGGAAATAGGAGGCAAGAGAAAAAAAAGCAAAATATTTTCTCCCTTTATATAACAAATACTTACTGTTGGATTATGCATGACAGAACATAGGTAACGTGGATATCTGAAATACCTTCAAATTCATTAGATTAAATGCAGAAGAAATGTAAAACACTTGCCGTGTGCATTTCAGAAGAAGTCAAAACACTATTTTCTTGTTTAGATCATTCTGGCTTTTTGAAAACAGACTGCTGTGCCCTTTAGTGGAAGGGAGAACTGCAGCGAAGCCAGCCATGGTTCATCACAGCACACTGCTTTTGACTGCTTGTGCAGTTGCATGAGGGTAAATGTGCTGGATTTTTGATCCCAGGTATGTTGACACTGAAGCCCAGCACCAGTTAGGAAGTTTCCACTTTGTAATGGTTTGAAGTTGCAGAGCCTGAAACAATTTCCTTTGACACAGAAAAGTAAGTGAAGTCTTATTTAATCGTTTTCTTTCAAACACCACCAGAAAAGGTTTCATTACACTATCTGAAATACAATTAGTACTGGCACAGTGTCCAGGAGATATTTATTCTCTAAGGATATTTGTCATTAGCACCAACAGTCATTTGGATTCTCCATCGGATCATACAATGGGCTACTGAACATTAGTTTCAGCACTATAGTAATAATAGAGAAATAACTGCTTAAACCACAATTTGGTGGGAATGTAATGCTCCCTTCATGAAAAATTTAGTCATTAATTTTATGTTGATATCTTTTTAACATTATTAAACTGTACACTGGAGACAGTGGTCCCATAAAACACATTTTTCCTGTAGGAGCTGTATGACTTAGAAGACTGCAGCCCAGCGTGCATTAGAAAGAGTAATGAAAACGTTAAGATGACTAATGCTATAATTAGGTGTGCAAAGAGCATTGGCAGGCGAACACCGACTAATGGAGTGTATGTTTGTGTGTGTGCCTGTACATTTATAACACATATTCATTTGTGTATTTGCTGGGTTGCATGAAGCCTCTCAAGTCTAATTAGGAGATTTTCTAATGTACTATAATCTCTTCAAGTATGTACTAGCATATCATGGTGAACTTGGACCTACATACAGACATGCATTTCTTCTTTACTCAACATACTTAGCCGGAAGAAAAGAGCTGTGTTGCATTTCTTCAGGGCAGAAGTGAAATTGTTCTACAATATACATAATTTTGATGTAACTGAATTAATTTTTTTTTGTCTGAATGAATGTACTCCTATATGTCTTATTTGGAAAGATGACTTCCAGTTCACTTTTGGCCCATGTCAATAAAACAGGCACATTTTAATAATACACGTCTGCATTGCCCTGAGTTCAAAAGAGCACTGACGGATGACATCTAGGATTTTTAAAGCTCTCAGCTGAATTTCATTGATGTCATCAGGTGTCAGGTTTTCTATTTGGTATGGTGGGGCTGGTTTTTTTTTTTAATTTTTATGTTGTCAGTCCTTGTCTTTTCTTTCTTTTAGGTGATATGTTTATGTAGAAGCTCTCTTCATGGTCAGCAGTATAGAAGGCTTGTTCTTCAGGTGTGTTCACTTAAATGATGACAGGAAAAAAAGCAAGAGGCATCTATAGGGATATTAAAAAAGAGAAGACCACAGTACAGCCAGTCCTTAGAGAAGGAACTCTAGGCTCTAAATGGATCAATCAGCAAATAAAACTACAGTGAGTGATGGAATCGTCAAAATTGTTCTTGCAGTACCTCAGAAGTCTTGTTGAAACTGTGGGCATTACAGAATGTAGCTTAGAAAATTGGTCTCTTTTTCAGAAGTGTTTTTGCAAAGTAGTATTACATTGCCCTGTGATCTGGCCACCACAGGTCTCTCATCCGAGGGGACTTTGCTTTCCTTCTGAGTCTCAGTCAGGGTCCCTCCATCATGCTTACTCTACTGAGAGGAACTCCTTCTTCCCCAAAGAGAGTCTCTTTCCCCCGCCCCAGGAAATGACATAAGGTGATATAGAATAACCTGGCTACTACAGAAATTAACCCTGTTCTGTCCAGAACTAGGACAAGAACCTAAATGCAAATATTACAAGGTGTTCCCAGCCTGCATGTCCATATGGATTCATGCATGGTAATTTCCATGCACTTGCTGGACTACAGAATGCGAAGAAACCAAAGTACAATACACCAGAGACCTGCTGGAGGGAGTTATTGAAGTCCGTGCTGGTATTTCTTCGGGGTGACTGATACTGGCTGTCTGGTCCTAACTGAGCTGTTAGAAGCTGAGCCAGGTTTGAAATAGCACAGAAAAGCTTGCAGCATTTTCTGGTGCTCACTCTGTTGTTGAAATGGTGACTGAGAAGAAGGTGGGAGGCTATTCTGTTTGGCCTGGGCTCCAAATAATTTCCATGCCTAAAATGCATTACAGCGGGTAACCAAAGGTTTATACAAAGCCTACCAGCTGGCATTTATAGCATTTTTTTCAAGTGTGGCTGATGTGCTGTTGCCAGCACTTGGATAAGACACATTGACTAAAAGCATTGCAGTGCAGTAAAATACGGAGTAAAACTTCTGTAAGAGCTGGTTGCACTACAAAAGACATTGAATTATGTCAGAGCAGCACTGGTATACTGCCATTGGAAGTCTTGGACTGAATCTATTTTGAGCTCTGCAATGCAGGATGAGAGTGATTTGTGCTTGGTATTGTAGATTTTACAAGAGGGCTCAAAGCAGTGACCCACTAAATGTGTCACTCTGGTTTTGGGTGGCAAAATTCATAATTTGGATGCTGGTGTTAGAAATAGTGTTGAATAAGAAAAGCCTTATTGTTCTAGTAACTACTCTCTCTTTTGCTCTGTTTCATTTAAGAATATTTGCCTACAGGCTTTCCCAGTTTTCTCTGCCTTCCTTCTTCTACAGATTTAAAAAATACTACATGGATTCCCGCAGGCTGCTTTGTATTTTTTTCCGCAATTCCCTGTTCAGCAGCAAGGGCTGTTTATGGCCTGAATGTCAGACGGGTGTGCACCCACAGTTTACCTACAAGCAAAGAGCAAGAGAGAGCTTTCATGGAGTGACACTTGCATGCATAGGCTTACTATGTGGGAGAGTTTATATAAATCTCATTTACAGAATTATTTACCTGTCAGCAAACGATAGCTGGTAAACCTGCAACAGCAATGCTTGACATCAGCTATGCGGAATATGCTAATTCAGAAAACAAACAAATATCACCCAGGTAAAAGCTTTAATAATAATCAGAAAAAAAACCACCAAAAACCACATTATTTATTCCAGACTGCAAATGTAAATCTTGTTGTGACAATGCGGAGGTTTTGGCCCCTTACTACAAGGAAGACACTGAGAGTGCCCAAAACAGGGCAACAAAACTAGTGAGGGGTCTGGAGCACTGCTCTTAGAAGCAGCTGAGGGAGCTGGCTGGGGTTGTTTAGCCTGAAGAAAAGGAGAACCTTATCACTCGGTACAGCTACCTGAAAGGAGATTCAACTTCCACCAGGGAAGGTTTAGGTTGGATATTAGGAAAGATTTCTTCATGGAAAGAGTTGTCAAGCATTGGAAAAGGCTGCCCAGGGAAGTGTATCTGCCTGAAGATATTTAAAAAGCATGTAGATGTGGAGCTTAGGGGCATGGTTTAGTGGTGGACTTGGTGGATGCTGATTTAAAGTTGGACTCAATGATCTTAAAGGTCTTTTCCAACCTAAATAATTCTGTGATTCTATACAGCAGTAATGGAAGTTGTTGCACAGCCCAGGCCAGCGTGGGCTGAAAGTGACAGCTCGGTGTTCCTGCAGCTGCACCTGTCGTGGCTCTTCTCACTGCTGGGCTGGATGAGCACATGTCCCGACACGGACAGCTTCCATGTCCTGACACAGCCAGCTTGGCTCTGACACATGACTGCTGGCTCCAGTGGGCTTGGGAGGGAAGGGGGAAGTTCGGGAGGCCCCATGGGAAGAAGCTACATGCAGGATCTGTGGGGAAATGCAGTGGTGAGGGCAGTGAGTGACGGGTTACACCAGATTGAAGAACTATGGGCAACATAAGGAGGGGATGCTGGATCGGGTCCGATTAGTGGTGAGGCTCATTCAGCCCCCCGCAGCACAGTCCTAGGTCTTGTGGCTGCCCAGGTCTAGGCTAACATGGATGGCTGCGTTAAACTATTCCCTCAGCCTTTGGAAACCTGTGGGACCAGCCTTCTTTCCACTGTGGAGACCTTCCCAGTGGCTGCCCAAGAGAGGATAAACTTTAAAATTCACACAGCAAAGAAAATTAAGACTTTTCAGCTGGTGAGCAGAAATAAAAAAGAACAAAAACAGAACTGCAGATTACCGATTGGCCATAAAAGTACATCTTAAAAACTCACTGTTTTTAAGAAATGGCTGACTCAAGTACTTATCATTGCTGAATCTTTTTTAACATAGCTCTTAGTTTGACAGACCTTGTGGTTAATTGATTTAGACCTTGAGGAAGACCTCAATTTGGACTTTGGTTGCTTCCTTTTTCATACAGCTTAGCCTAGAGATGAAACCTGCTTCTGTCAGAGTCCTTAATTTCATTTGCTGGGCTCCTGCAAGACAGTAAAATGTGCTGTAGAAACAGAATTTGCAAATGAACTCAGTTGGCAGAGCAAATATAGAAAAGCCTTGCAGGTGTGCAAATGCTCACAGCTGATGCTGGACTGCTGCCGTATTTCTTGGCGCTGAGGTAACGCACAGCCGTGTTTTCTGGCCTGTCCCCAAACCAAGAGTTTAGATTGTCTTGGGAGGGGTAAAGTAGAAGGCAAGGTTTAACATTTGTAAAGCTGTGTCCCCTTCAGCCAGGGCTCACCCAGTCTTGCTGCAGGAGATGCCCTCAAAATACCAGTGGCACGCTGTCACCACAGCTGTAAACTGCTGTTTCCAGTGAGCTGCATGACAGTTTATTAATTAGATGTTGCACAAGCTTTAGCAGGTGGTGAACATGCTCCATCACTGACTGTGTCAGGCACTGGACAAGGAGATGCACAAGGCTTATTATATCTTTCCTGAGCAGGTTCATGTAAAAGTCCAATGTGGCAGGTGGGAGGGAGAGTGTGGGAGGCATCTGGGATTGCTGTGGCATCTATGAGAAGCTGCTATGTCTGGGTCAGACAGTGTCCTGTCAGGAAATCTGTGGAGGAGGAACAACTGATGTCCCTTCATGATCTGTTTATCCCTTCTCAGAATCAAAGGAAAGTAAGGCTGAAAGAGATCGTTTACTGCAGAGGTCCCCAACCCCTCAGCTGCTTTGTGGAGCCACTAGCAGTTGCTAGTGGCTTATCCCAGACCATACAGCTGCTTTGAAATTGGAAGGGGGGAAAAGGGGAGGCGGAGTGGAAAGGTAGGGTTGTGGGGTGTGTCACAATCTGGGGATACCATCTTCTGCTGCCTTTAACTTCCTCTTAAAAACCCTGAATGAAGCAGATTTTCTAGCCTTCCTAGGAAATCTCTCCTGATGCCTTTCCTTCCTCATCACCAGAAAGTTTTGCTGTTGAAGGAATGTGGAGATGTGCCCAGAGGCAAGAGGATGCCTGGCTGTGAGACCTGTGGAGGTGGTTCCTGGGAAGATGTCTAGGAGTTTGAGTGGGCAATAGGAGGTTGAGAAACTGAGACTGGCCGTGGGAACCTCTGTGCAGTGTGGAATTTATTTATTTGCGATTAGCTGGTTGCATTGCTGGGTGCCACTGCTGTGACCATTATGCTCCATCTGCTCCACCCTGCCTCCTTGTTGATCTCCTATCTGTACCTGGCTACAACAGTGGCAGAGGGAGAGAGGCAGGAATCTGTTCACTGGGACTTCAGTCTGGTGGTGAGTGCAAGTGGCTGCTGCTGCAGTTCATGCAGTGTCAGCCTTGCATACCCAACCCATGTCTAAATCATGCTGTAGTCTCTGTACCCCAGTTTGCCATCTGCACAACAAAGGTAGCCCTGTCCTGAGTGCTGGGTGTTTTGCTAGACTAAGTGTGTGGAACTTACAAGCCAGTGGTAATCAGTAGCCTCTTAATAGGTGGAGTGTGGATGCCAGAGGAAAGGCAATGGCTCTTTGGCTGCTAAAAACAATCAGTGCAGTGGCATCTAGTGCACAGTAGGCAGAATTACAGATGTCCAGCAGCCCCCTGACTGAGCTGGGTGTCACTGAGGAGGGACTGTAGGCTGCCTTTTGGGGAATCTCTGGAGCTGGGAGCCTATCTATTCCTCTCCTTCTCTGTTCTCCTGAGTGGAGTAGAGGACCTCAAGTTTTAGGGCAACTCAGAGCACCATAAGCTGCTGTTGTCTTTTGCTCATGAGCACTCAGTCATCCAAATGCAAGATTCTGGTGTAGGGAAAAATAAAAGGGATCATCTAGTTCAGGCATGTACAGAGAAGAGTGGTTACTGTCAGTGTTCCTGGTGGCAGGAGCTGCTGATGAGCCAAAGAAGTTGTTTGTAGATGTTTTAACTGGCAGAGGATAAGTGTCCAGGCACCCAGAATCTCGGTCCCAGCAACAGCACGTCCTGTCCCTCCTTGAACTGAAATGCACTGGGTGCCAAACAGGCATGTCACAGAGTCTGGCCTGAGTCTGGCCACAAAAGCCAGTGCAATGCCACATTCCGCTCTTTTCTTCACATACAAGAAACAAAATCAGCATGTAAGATGGCAAAGGTGAATTAACTGAGCAGTCCTGGGTCAGCACTCTTGACCAAGGAGACACCAAAAAGGACAGCGATGCAAATAAGAAATTTGAGGAGTCACTGTTAGGTACCAGTGAAAGTCTTATTTCCATTTGATGTTTTGGTTCTTGCATGGTGAAGTAATCCTGATGGGTGTCACGATGTGCTTATTTGTGTTAGGGACCTTGTGTGCTCATTTTGAACAGCAAAAATGTGCCTGCATACATGTGCACATGCATGTGCTGTGTTGTGTAAACGCTGTGTTGCATTTTCATCGTGAAGAACAGGTCACATATTAGTAATATTGAGAACTGTTTTGTTGTTGGACGGTTTTTCATGTATAAAATGTATGTGAATGTTCTAGATAAACAGAACTTTGAAAGAAAAAGTTTGTCATAGAATAAATACATTTTTATCAATGGAAGACTTAATTTTGCTCTTACTGAAGTCAATGTAATCCTTCCATTGTAGGAGTCTGAGAGGGATTGACCCTAGAAACCTTCAGTTTCCGAATGATCGTTCATTAATGACAATAGATCAAGAAAATCCTCTTATGGATGTACTGGAAAATCTTGGATTTTGCCCTAAGGAAGTGGGAGTCAAAGTCCCCTCCTAGCAGCATGGAAAATCAACCACATCCTTAGTCATTTTCCTTTCCTATGTACTAGCACACATGTACAGCTTGTAGGTACTGGATGAAGCTTTCAAATCCCATTGATTCTGGGTCTGAAGACTCAAGATTCTTAAGCATGCAAAGCAGACCTGCCTAACAGTGAAGAGGAAGGGAATAATAAGTTTGTCAAAAATTTAGCTTCATGTGTCACAAAATGGTACATTAATTCTGTTGGAGTAATCTGCTAGATAGTTTTATTTTAGAAATTTAATGCATTCTTTGCTCTCCACGACGAGACTTGTCCAAATGTCTCTTACTTTTCAAAATACTGCTTTATCTACCAAGGTACTAAACATTTCTGACCCTTTCACACTGTTCCTTCAAATCCATTTTTCAACCACCCTGATGTACATGGCCTTCCTTCCTTTCTGACAGGAATAAAAAATGGAGCCCAACCTGAATATTGCTTTAAAAGTGTTATTTCCCTGGGCTGTAATATATAGTTAAGAATCTATTTTCTCAAGACAGAGAATGCTCTAAAGAAAATTACCCACATCTGTTTCTCTTGTCTGTACACATCTCATTCGTCTGATCACGGATGATCCATGGGAGAATTTCTTCTAAATAGAGTGAGCATGTGGTGGGTGCTTTGGAGAAGTGCCTCTTCATCCAGGCTGGGTAAGATGGACTTGCAGGTGTGCTTTGCTTCTGGAAGCAGAGGGGATAAGACCCAGTTTATTTTCTTTCTTTGTCTTTGTATTAAAGGATTATTAAAAAAAAAAAAAAGAGGAGTTTATAGAAAATTATGGATTTCTTTTGAGTTCTTTATAATCCCTTTGGCTATCATCAGATTGGGTATTGCAATAGCAACACTGTAAGTATTTATTTATAAGATGGAAAAATATTTTATGATACTAGCTGCACAGTTGATTATCTGGTAGAAACAAATTTTAAAAGTTACAATGGTTGTGAATTGAATTTTTTTAAAGCTCTGCTTGAGATCAAAGGTAAAATCCTTCAATTTCTCAGATAGAAAAACAGCCACAGTGCTGCAAGAAGAACTCAGTTATCAACAGCTCTTGGAGAAATTGTTTTCAGCATCTGCACAACTTCACTTCATAGTTATCTTCCTTATCTGAAGCCTCTACTTGAAGCATCTGCAGCTGTCTTACATTGCTTTTGACTGCAGTTAGCTAGGATGAAAAAATGTAATGGTGCTGGATGCTAAATTTGTTATGTGCGAGACTTTTCCTGCTGCCTCCAGGTGTAAGCACCAGCTACTGCATATATTCTGCATCTCCTTTCCATTTCTTGTGTCTACCTCAGACATATTTTCTCTTACTAAGTAAGTAAGATGAAGTAAGTTTTCATCATTAAAAAACCAAAAGGATTTGCTTTTTTAATAATAACCCACTCATGATTTCAAAAAGGAAGCAGTCCAATCATGGTCATTTTTTTTCCATCTGCCTAAGCCACTGGCGAATCTGAGAAGGGCAGATGTAAGGTAGGGCTGCAGTGTGCACTGCACCAGCAGGGGTAAGGCCAAAGAGAGCACAAGCGGAAGGTGCTTGCTGAGCTGTGAAAATGGGACCAGACAGAAGAGGCCACTTCAGGGGAATCTGAGAGGGGTGGGAAAAGACCCCTCTCAGGTAGTAAAAATGCAACTATTTACATGGTCTTTCCAAATGTGCATTGCCTGATGACTTCTAGATAGATGGATATCAGGGTAGATGAAACGGCTGTTTGAATAGCATCTAAAAAAAAAAGAAAAGGTGTGAGACAGAAGTGCTCAGAAAGAACATTTCTCTGACTTCTGTGAAATTAATCTTCTGTCTGGAAAATTAGGATTTGAACTGTAAGGAGATTGCAGATTACAGTGCTGTGTGTTTATATGATGCAATGAGAGTGCAAATCAAAGCCTACTAAAATATAGACAGATTAAATGTTATGAGAAAATTTCATATGAAGAACCAAATTCTCTGTTAGCATAATCTGATGCTTCTCCCCTGTTGTTGGATGAGTAATGCCATTTCTGCTCTCTATTATTTGATCCGTAACTGATAGGATTGTCCCCATGCTTTTGTTTATGAAAACCTGGACAAAGTCCTTCAGCCTTAATGAAGTGACAGCAATGTGATATCGATATAAAGGCGTGGAGAGCCAGTGGGTTTGAACAGACTGTATTGACACTGATGGGGACAAAGGCAGAGGTCAAGAGCCAGTAGAGTAGCACTGAGCAGAGAAATTGTCTGTTCTTAAGGAGTGCTCCAACAGAGGTGTTGCAGCTGAGATGGTTCCTGCTCACTATCAGAGCACTATAAAAACACCAGAAGCATAGTGAAGAGTCTACTCACAAATATACTGTAGCTGTTGTGTGGATTGGTTTCAATTAAGAACAGAGCACGCATCACTAGCCTGAACTTAGCTGACCTATGAAGCACTGTGAGAGCAGCTTGACTCAGCAGTTGTTTAGGCAGGAGGATAGGGCAGGACAGAAGCACAGTTCATGCAGTTCTCCTCTTCATTAAGCCAGCAATGTGTATTGTTCACAGTACAGTCTTGAAAGCAAGGTTCAGCTGCTGTACCACAGTGAGGAAACCACAGAGCCCTAACATGTGATGGCACAGCAGGAGTTCTGCTAGGGGTGTGCCCAGTGCCTGATGGCTGTGCTGTCTCCTGTGGTTTCTTTGTCTCTGTTGTTGTTTACTTGACTGATGGTATCTGCCAAGGGCAAAACACCTACAAATATTACAGCTTTTGGTGTGCCTGGTGACAGCCTGCTCTGATTCTCAGGACCAATGTGTCCAGTCAGTTAGGACTAATCCCCTTTCAGAAGCCCAGGGTGTTCCCTTTCTAGTTAATCTCGACTTCACTGTCCTTGTGCTAGACATTGAATCCCTGCTGTCAGTCAGGGGCTGTTGAAGTTTTTACATGACATCTGCTCTTCTGTTGGGTGCTGGTGTAGTGCAGTCAGCTGCCTTGTAGCTCCATGGCTCATGGGTAGGGCTGTGCTACTGCTGGAAGCAGAACTATTTGCATTTTCCCTAAAACAGTGGGAGAACAGCATGACACCTTTGAAAGGCTTTTTCCTATTCTTCTTTTCCCCTAATTTTCCCTTTCTTTTTCTCTCCTGCTAACCCTGTTGAGAAATGTCAGTGGACTGAAAACAACCAGGGCTGCCTTATTTCCTTCTTTCTTTTCCCTTACTAGCTCTTTATGTGCTGGGACAATTGTGCCCAAATTGCCAAATACAAAATGTCATGCATTGCATGTATTTTGGTATATATATACTGCTAACTCATATGTAATATGGAAGGATGGTAACTATTTTTTCAGGATTCAGCTGAAACAAACCTAGCTTGTCTACTGCTGCTCAGGGTTTCCTTCAATCTGTGCTAAACTGGTTTTGGTCCACGTGTTGCAAATTATCAGCTTGGTAGTCCTGATTCAAGTATATTTGGCCAACTCCTATTGTATTTGAGAAAAATGAGGTTTGCTTTCTAAATTCAAGTGAACATATAATGTTTTTCCCCTACACTGAAAATTATGCCTCTCAAGTTAAGTGATATTTGCTGTTTATTTTTTAAATTTTAACAGAAGTCAGAGCCCTCCCCCAAGCCTGGGCCTACAGCAGGCATTTCTGCAGTGGTGACTACTGTAGGTTGCTTTGGCTATGAGATCCTGAAAAGGAATGTCTGTTGAGTGGTTTCTTGAGGTTTTTCTTCCCCCATTTCTTGTCTTCTGGCTAGTATGAATGCCTGAGCACAATCTGGCTCATCATCAGTATATTTTATCTTGGTGTTGACAAATGCCATCTTCTGTGTTATTGCAAAATTTTTCTTTTGAAAAAAGAAAATCCAGCTGTCTTGGTGAGTAGATGAGGCTGTCAAGTTGCAAGTGTCAGAGCTGCTGTAGATGCAGTGAAGACTGCTGGGTGGGGGAGTGGGTCCCTTTTCATCCCACACCTGTACAACACAACCATGGAAATACCTACAGTGGGCATTTTTTGAAACTCTTTCTGAATAGTGGCAATGGCCTTGAATCTCAGGACCTCGGATAGTTTGGGCTTTAGAAACTTAGCAGTAGATAATGTTTAAAAGGCAATAAAAAGCCCGATGTAATGCTAAACTAGAAGGAGGGTGGTACTTGTGTAAAGCAGCTGCTTCCAGGAGAAACTGAAGCAAAGGGGAGGAGTAAGGGTTTTGTATGAGAGTAAATGTGATAAAATTTTGGTCTGAGAAGACTTGGTGCCTGTGCTTCTCTGCTGTTGCTGTGTTTCAGTTAGTCAGAAAATAAATGACCAGTGGCAGATGCCTGCTCTCTGTAGTTACTTGTACAGTGGCATGTTTTAGGGTTGCTCAATGATTGTGCTCTGAAAATGAGAGCAGTTTGTGGACTGAAACTAATATCTTCTCTCCTACAAATAACACAGGTCAGGCCACGCACCCCAAGCCTCTCCTGCCCACCCACCTCTTCCCTTTCATAAGCCAAATCACTCTGGGCTTACTGTCACCATGAGTTGGCCAAAAGAAAATCTTCTCGCCTGATCTCCTTTTCACAAAGTTGTGTTACCGCCTGACAACCCATCACAGGCAAGAATGCTTCTGTTTCTTCACACACAAGCCTGCCTGCCCTCTGTCTAGGGAGACCCTCGGTGTCCCTGGCCAGCAGTCGTACCCTCCCTCTCATGTGGCAATAGCTCACAGAAATACAAGCCTGGCAGTCCACAGGTGCATGTGGAGCTCCTGTTCAGCACTGACATGCCTCCCACCATCTTGAGTTTGGATCCAAGCCCAGCTAGTTTTCTCTACACAGTTGCAAATAATTCATGGATGACTAGTTCATGGTGCCTTGGCTGTGAGCCAGGACTCTGTGCCCACAGCACTCTTAGTGTTGTCTAGTGATGAATCTGCAAACCCATTGCTGGGGACAGTGAGGGAAGACTGGGGTGAACCTTTAATGAAAGGTTAACTGAAGCGCTGTGTCCTGTGATGCTGTTGACTTCTCATCATTAATGCTCTGGCTGAAGTAGATGGTCGGAGTTTAGCACTTGACTTTGTGGATACCTTCAGCCTCATCTGCTCAGTTTGAGGCTTTCTAGTGAACTTCTCAGAGAAGGTGGAAATGGATGATTTCAGCAGGAATTTCTGAGAGGCTAAGCTAGGCACAAGTGGAAAGCAGGCCACCCATTACCTACCATAAAAGTTGACCCAGCCATCTCTACCCATTGTGAAAGTATATGACACAAACCTTCCAGTCTTCCTAATTTTTTCAATGTCCCTTAGATTCCTCTTCTTAACAATAGCACAGGAAATTCAAACTATCCCTGGACAATTGCCGCAATTCTTGGATGGTTAAAATGTAATATCTTATCCTGCTATTTGTGGTGTGATATTGATACCCACAGGTATTTTTCTGCCATGTATTATTGCTTAATTATATCAGCAATGAATCAGTCAAAAGAAGCAGCAGAATGGACATAGAATTAATTCTCAATTTAGATATATAAAGGGATAGAGAAAAGAATAATGTTGGTGCTCAGCTTCTTCTAAAGCAGGCTGACCACTCACACTAAAAATAAAGGGCAGAGACTTCAAAATGATAATTAAAAAGTGAGTTAAATGAGGCTACTATTCACTGTAATCAGAACACTAAGTTTCCAGAGTTAAATCTTACTTCTTGCCTTTCAAGTAAATTTCAAGCTGTAGGGATTTTTTTGTGTTGCTCAGTGTAGTGCTCTGGATATACAAATAGAATTTATTGTGTAATATAGCAGCTATACAAGACAAAATCTTAAATCTCTTGCTATTCAATTCCTCTTTTATGTTATTCTTCCATATCATCTCTTAAGTCTTCATTTCCAAGTTACATTAATAAGAAGAAGGAGAAAGCACATTGGTTTGGAGGCTGGATAATAAAAAGGGCAGTTCTGTTTCCCAGAGTATGTGTCAGGTTGAGATATGTATTTACAAAGAAGGAGGGAAAAAAAAATATTTTTGCTAAGAACAGAGCAGTACATGCAATGCCACCTGGGGAGAGGAAGAGTTATAGTGATCACATTAAAAGGAATCCTGAAAATGTGAAATTAGAAATCCCGCAACTCTACATGAGACTGAAATTTTAATGTACCCAAAGGAATAACCAAACACGCATTTACACTGTAGTTTTTCCTGCGTGTGCCTTTGATTACAGCATCAGCATGGCATAGTAGAAGCCCATGCTCAGGAAAGAAGGTGCAGCAAAGCTGATGAGGGATCATACTCCAGTCTGTCACATCACAGATGCACATTCCAACCTTTAACTTTGAGAAGGCAGGTGGGCAACTAGTAAATCAGGGAATACGTAAATGCGGAACTCGGGTTGCCTAAGAGAGCTTTGAAGACTGACAAGGAGATGGGTGACCAACTTCACGTGAGCTGAGTGGGAAGTAGACTAGGACTTGAGTAGGTTGAATAAGACCAGTCAGTTTTGATTCATCCTGCTTATTAGACATACAAATATCATTCCTTAGAGCTGACCTGGAGGCCCTGCAGCATCCTTACTGCATTCACTAGCACCTTGAACTTTCTGACCCACAGGATTTCTCCCAAGACCCTCAGCTGCCCTGATGATTATTCCTGCTTTGTTAGACAATATCTGCCCCACTGTAACAGCAGAGCCTCTGTGGCTTAATGCAGAGTGTCAACACTTGCTGATAGGACAGGACACTAGGGAAATGGTTCTCCCTTCTTACAGAAAAAAAATTCTCTGATTTTGTTCAAGCTTTTCTATTCTGAGCAGGAGTGGATGACACCAGAGACACAAAGGTTGTCCTTAACAAATAGGGGATTTGATGTGGTCTTCAGGAAATGCACACTTGCTAAGGGCCAGAGCCACCTGAGAGTCCTTCAGGGCACACACGCATTTGCAGTGCGTGAAAGAAGTATTATTACACTCATCTGTTCTGTGCTCAGGGTATAAATGATGCCTCTCAAGGCCACTTGCTATGTCAACAAAAGTAAGGAAGTATAATTTTCATGTTGGTTGAAATTGAAATATCTCAGTGGACCTAATGGAGTGGATCACTTACACATGAAGCTTAACAACCTGGCCTACAGTGTTAGAGTTTATAAATTGTGGGAAAAAGCACCAAATCTTTCAGAGCCATGCTAGCCAACAACACAAGTGCACTGTTATTGTCCACTGAAAACCATCTCTGAACTGTCCTGAGGGTGCCATTGAGAAAAGCAATTTTTTTTCAATATGTGAACTACACGTAACATGTATCACAATCATTTTCTCTGGAGTCTGAAATTAACATAATTTTTTTTGTCTATAAAATAGTTCTAATTTTTAAGGTGAAATTTTCAAATCATAGTTTGGCCTATTGGTATATTTCAGCTAAGAGTTATTTTTTCTTCTATGTTTAGTTGGTTTGGGTTCTTTTTTCTTTTCTCAGTATGAATAGAGATTTGTGTCTTTTTAATAATGAGATCTGGAGTGCAAAACATGGGCAAATAAATTGGATTTATGTATATAAATACACACATATAGATATTATTTTTGATATCAAGCAGAGAGACATGACCAAACAAATCCAGAGATTGTAAAAGATTGGGGAAAGAACCCACAGCAACATTAGCAAGGAGATTATGTTAGCATAATGGAGAGAACTTGATAAATAATGGTCAAAAAGGTAGAATTTAATTTTATTGATAGCACATACACATAGTTCATGTCTCTAGGCTTTTGAGTAGAGAACTTCAAAGTAGCCAAGCTGACAGTAACTGATAGTGGGGAAGACAAGCCTGAGGGTAGAAAGGTGGAAACAAGCAGGGAACTAGTGGTGTTTTAGCTGACAAAAGCCCTGGGATGTTTATGTGATCTCAAAACACTGTCCCTGTGCAACATGTAGGGCTGGTTGTAGGAAGATGCGAGCATTGACAGCCAAGTTTATTCATAAATTAATAAACTTCTTTGATTGCTCATCAAAAACGTGGGTTTTGGAAATTATTTTAAAGCACGTAGTTTGATAGTGGTAAAATTATCAAAGAAGAGTCGCTGTATGCGATGAGACTCAAAAGCAAATCATCATTATGCAGACTTCATTCCTCCTCCGGGACAGAGCATTTGACAGGAGAAGACTGTGTGCAATCTTTCTCTGGTGATGGTTTAACATGTTTCTTTCATTCTAAACTGCTGAACAAATAAAACTGCATGTACGAAAATCAGCCTCCCAGATAAAGGCAATGAACCATGAAGAGAAACCCTATGCCTTCAAATTTTTTGAGGATCAAATGTAGATATATTTCTTCATGTCAGATAATGTCTTTCCATTTTCTCTGAGCAGTCATGATAGAATAAATGTTTCCAAATGGAAGTCACAGTGCCAAGTCCAGCAATGCTATCAGTAACCTGGTTGGCTGGCTCTCATACATCTCAATATAACATGGTTTGGAAGACCATGCTGCATTTAAAATACAAAACATTTCTATGAAATAAATAGTGAGCTTAAACTAAATAACAGTGATAGAAAATACTCATTTTTGCATTTCTCTCCTTTTTGCATTTGACATTATTTACTATTTTCCACATTCCCAAGTTTGTGCATACAAATGTACAATTGATTGCTATATAGAGTCTTGCTGTATGTGTATTTTAAGAACCCTATTGCGTTTTCTGAGCTCTCTCTAACACTTTTGGGAATTCATCCTGCAATTCTGTAAAAAAAGCCTTACTATTCCCACCAGGACCTCTGAGGAAAAGAGTGATCCCATTTCAAAGCAAGTCCTTCACACAGTGAATAAAGCCCCAAGGAATTGCAGAACCAATAAAAGGATCTCCCACTTCCTCTTTGCAATGCCAAGCAGTGGTTTTTTCAGTTGGTATCACATTCAGAACAAAATGATGCTGTAACAGTGTCTAATAATAAAATAACTGAGTTTCCAATTTGTTTTGTAAGTGCATTTTCCCCCCAGTCCCCTCATTTGTTTTTCTCTCCTGTAGATAAGACTTTAAGTACCACAATATTAGAACATAAACTCTTACTTTTTTGGTGAGAATTGAAAAAACTAACATGCAGCAAAGATTAAAGTAGCCTGACAGCTTTGCTCCTGCTCTCTGGTTCATGCTATCTATACATACTGGCATTAAAGATTCAGTAAAGGGAGAATAGCCATTAAACATTCATTGTATGTGTAAGTAGGGGCGCCTTGGTGCCACCTTTTGGGATGCTGCAGCCATCTCTGTCACTGAAAAAGACACATGGGCTGAGGCAGGGGGGACTGTCCCATCCTGCACATCATCTTCTCCAGCTGAGTTCCCCTATAGTTCCTGTTGTGCGTGGCCAGACATTTCTCTCCTGCCTGATTTTGTAGTCCTGCCCAGTGCTGTTCAATAGCTGTGAATTTTCATGTTATAGATGGTTAACGTGAAAGGATTTTAACAAGGTGAAGTGATTGATACATACACGTTTTCATCTGCTGTTGCTGAAAGTATTTTGTGTTCCAGTGGAGTAAAAAAGGTTATACTTGCAAACTGGGAAATTATGTGGGCCTTAGTATTAGGGAGATCTGGCAGTAAAAAAAGGAGATAAGGTGTGCCTGCTGATTGAACACCATAGGGGATGGGCAGATCTGGAGGTTCTGGGGGCATATGGTGGTATTGGTAAAACACACCAGGCTGTGTGTCCCAGAGACACACTGACCTGCTGGGAGCTGAGCCACGGCTCAGCCAGGCTTTTGGTACAGTGAAGGTGACTCAGAAAAGAATCAAGAGACTAGAAAATATTAAAGGGAGAGGTTTGATGAATATGTTCCATTCAGTTTAACTTTTTCCTACATTCAATGACTGTGGAAATTCATAGAATCAATGCAGGAGATGTTACTAAAATTCTGTGAGAGTTTAGAACAGTATTCAAAGGGGAAGAAAAAAAATCTTTTTCTTAATTCACTGTTGTACCTGATGCTTGCTGGAAGGAAGAAGCCTTCTAGAGAGAATATAACTCTCCTAGGGGCTATCTGTAAGTGGAGACCTAAATGGCAGGAAATTGGTGGGGAAATCTTTAGTCTAACAAGGGTGGACAAGATCCAATAGTAAATGAGTCAACATAAATGCAAACTAGATCTTGGACAGTGAAAAGAATCTGATACTGATAAAATTTATGGCAACTGTCAATTACCAGCAGTGGAAATTTAAAAGTCGTAACTGGATTTTTTTCCTTGAAAATTAAGGCTTTTGTGTATGTAATATTGTATTTTTGCACATGATTATCCACTTGATACAGATATATCTATTCAGCTCTTGCTGAAATCTTTGTATTTCCTTTTAGGAATCTTGTATGCCTCAAAAATGAGTCACTTTTTCTAATTACTTGTAATTAATACTTCTGGTAAATGAATGGCATGTCTGATTATTTTTTGTTTCTTTGCTTGCTTCTTTTTCCAGAAATGTTTAGGAGAGATGCAATGCATTCATTAGCAAGACGTTAACATCCACTTAACATAATTACCATCCTTTTTCCTAAGTGGAAAGATTTCCTTTTCAGACCAGAAAGCTGTGCTTTAAGCTGATCACAACATGGGAAAACTGACTTCGGTGAGGCAAGAGGAGAGTTCTGAGAAAAGCCTGAGGAGGGGGACAGCCAGAGCTTAGCATCAACCAGGGAGAAAATGGAGGCAGAACACTATATGCAAATACTTCCTTCTCTTAGGCATTAAAATGTCAAAAGCTTATTCATCCAGCAAAATCATTACCTTTCACCAAGAGCAAAAGGAAAATTCATAGTTTTGTTCATTGAAATATTGCTGCGTTCCACACAAAGAGCTATTGTTGCTCCCCAAAAGAAGAGGACTTTATGGCTGCGTAGGATTCACATCATTTAGGGAGTATTTAGGTTTCATTTGCTAATTATCAGATTCTCACAAGGTGCCAACTGGCAATTTTCTCCAAAGTCTGTTCACTTTTTCTAAGGTGGACTAGAGCATCCATTTGAAAAGCTAAACAAAGAAAGCCTCGGCACCAGTCAAATCACACTTAAAAAGTCCAACCATGTTACAGACGTTTTACATGCAGATGGGTTTCTCTCATTGCTGCTGATAATTCATCCAGGACATGGTTAATCAATTATCTTTTTCACTGTGTCTGCTAAGTCACTTCATGTTTGCCTTTAGAAATAGACCCGATGTCAAGAGAATAAAGAAAGGCAGGAATGTGTTATTTGTCTTTAGAAAATGTGGATCACGGCCCCTTTCACAATGATGCTCATGAAGTGGAGGATGAAGTCTGTGAATTGAAAAAAGGTTGGAACTGATAGTCCAAGAGGACAGGGAGATGCCCATTTAGGCTTCATCTTCCTCTAGTGCTAGAGATTTTTCCTGGAAGTGATGAGGCACAGATGATTCAGTCCCCTTTTTATCACATCCATTTTTATACCCTTTCATAATGTTTGTTGCCTTCATTTTCAACAGCTTTTCCTAAGAGAAATAAAGCTGTACTATTTATTTAAGCTGCCCTGCAACCATATCTGGTTTTGTGGTCATAGTTCACCTCGGGGCTAACCAGATAAGCACCCTTAGTACAAATGGAGAACAAGATACAGTAATGGCTGGGGGAGGCCTATCAACCCAGGCTGCAGTGACACATTCTTTGCCTGTTTATATAGCCTTTCAAAAAGCTGAGAGTGTTAGGAGGGGAAGTTTGCTTTCTGGGACTGCTGAAATCAGGAATATAAATAATTTTAATTACATTCTAAATGATAGCTCTATAAGATTTGCATGGGCATGCTTTGGTTCATCTCTTTGCTATTTTTCTATTTTTTTCACTGTTTACTGCTAGTCTTGTGTATCCATGTAGCAGGCAGAGTTCTTAAAAAAAAAGTGGGAATAAAGAAGCTTTTTTCTCATCTCTTTCCATCAGCTAAACTTCCCATAGAAGCTGAACAACATCCTCTTTATCAGATTATGGGTTTCCACATCTTGGCATCCTGTTTCTTTCCTTTAGTGCATGCCAGCAAACTGAACTAAGAGTGATGAAAGTAGAGAGTAAGGCATGTATATGGCCATACTTATTCACTTACATCAAGAGCATTTATTTATATGAGTGGGGCAAGTGGGATATAAGTTGCATTTGGAACTATGAACAGCACATAACCTGTGTTTCAAAAGATGACACATCTGTAGCATTCTGCCTTGCATGTGAAAAGAATTGGTATTATTCACAGAAATGTGAATGAAAGAAAACAGCTGTCAGTCTTCTGAGCCATTTTAGAACAAAAACGGATCCCAGCCCTGCACCCTGCCCTTGGTGCAGCCTTGACTTGCACTGACAGGGGAATGTAGTGCTTCGACATGGCTGTTGTGGAAATGTGGCCTGACGGCCTTTGCATTATTCGTGCTAAATACGTACTGCTGAATCTTGGAAAAGCCTCTGAGAAGCCAACCACTTTCTGTTGACAGCCTGAGTGCTTTCTAATTCCCATTCACTTGTGTAGGAGGGTATGGCAAGCAGTGTCCTATCACACTGGGCCTTATATTTGGTTCCAGTACATTGAATCACTCCAACATGGAAAGCCACAGTAGAACAGAACAAACTGTGGCTTGGCAGGTTTGGACTCGACATTAGGGAACAATTCTTTGCTAGGAGGGCACTGTAGTACAGGAACAGGTTATCTCAAGGAGTTATAGGTTATCCGTCCATGGAGGTTTTTAAGTCTAGGATAAGCAGAACTAAGACTGATCTAATCTGCTGTGGTGATAGAGCAGAAGGTCGGGCTAGGTGACATCCAGGCATCCCTTTGAATCAATATTTCTACGATTCTATGGCTTTCTCAGTAAAATACATATAAATTAGGCTTTTGTTTTCACTACACACTCTTTCTCAAAATCAAAGTGTAAACCATTATTTTTAGAGAAAAAGTAAACCAGAATCAACTCACATTTTTACTGGTAAAGTGCCATTATTTTTAACAGTGACAATAAGGTTTGTTCGCTTGGATCACTGAAGAGCAACACAGCTATTATTTCAGTGGAGCAATAGGGAGAATGATTTTAATTTGAATCCAGCTGTTGTTAACAATGAAATTCAAAAGGCAATGCAGGCCACAACAAGGAGTTAAAACCCTGTGGTTCGATAGTCAGCATTGATCTCCCTCTCATCATTCTCAGGGAAACCAAGATTTCATTTTATGACATGAAGAGCCTCACAAGAACTTTCCAGCAATTAATTTCCTTTTAAGTCCTTCTCTGATGGCTCAAGCAGTATTTTAAAATTAATTATGCTCATTCTTTCTGCAAAGATGATTTTTACAATTTGTAATAGATTTTAAAATGTGTAGACTTTTTACATGTCCAGGTGCAAAACCTCTGGTTTGCTAAAAGAAAATGAGTCGTTTATTACCGGGACAGATCAGTTAGATTCGTGTAACCCTTCTCACAGTTACAACATTCTTTACCTGCTGTGGGGAATTATTTCAAAGTGTTATTCTTACCTACCTTGAAAAACTTCAAAGTCTGAGCTATAAAAGCACAGTCCCTATGGATCAGCATAGCAAAGTATTCATCCCTATGCAAATTATGTTTTGGAAAACAGTATTCAGTCCATATAGTGAAAAATTGTGACAGAGGGAGAACAGTAAGACAAATTTGATTTGGACTACAGTGAATTTTTCTTGAGGTTGAAAGTTTCCTGACATGTAATGGAGCTGAGAAATGCCACCAGTCTTGATATCACTTGCATTTGAATGGATTTCTCTGAGCACATTCTCTAGCTGTTTCTCATGTCTTCTTTTTAGTTTTTATGAAAAGTGTTTCATAGCATTTCTTAAAAGAACACCCAAAATATTCTACCTTCCAGTCAGTTGTGCTTTCATGTCTACATTAAAAAATGAACAAAAAGACTTAGAATGTATAACCGGTGAAAGAAAAGGAGAACAGATGGGAATTGATGTGCAGCAAAAGCTGAGGACTGTAGGAAGCATGTGAAGCTAGGAGAGGCAGAAAGCAGGAGAAGTGGTTTTGCTTTGTTTGGGGGTAGGTGGTTGTGCTGTCCTTGCAGGGAAGGGGGGAAATTGTTTGTTCATTTTGCTTCAAGAGAGAAATTGAAGAAGTAAAAAGATTCTATGAAAAATCCAGGTGGTGTATTGTATGGCAACAACAAAAAACTTGCTGTTCCAGCAATAGCTAAGGAGGATATAATCCAGAAGCTGGACACTTGGAAATGTGCAAGATCGTGCAATTTGCATCCAGAGGAGTGCTCTGTGCTGCCTGTGCTGGTTGACAGTGAGGAGGTCCAGAGAAGAGGAAATAAGCTACTGTTATACTTCTTTATTAAAGACCAGAGAGGTGATTCAAATATTCATTGCCCTATCACCTTGCCATTGATCTGACATTGCAGCAGATCTGGCATCTGATTAATCAAATATTAAGGAAAGGTTAAAGTAATTAGTTTTAATCAGTGTGGGTTTATGGTGAATACCTTTTGTCAAAATAGTTTTGTGCCTTTTCTGAGGTGGTTGCTAGTTTAAGAACAATCTTGAAATAATGTGTTTCAACTCTCAGCCTTTTCAACTTGCTAATACACAACATTTTGATTAAGAAAGTAGAATGATACAAAATCAACATTGTACACACATTAGATGGTATTAAAACTGGCGTAGTGGCAGTTCCTAAACCTAAACGTGTTTCTCAAGCACAGAGGATGATGAATTATATGCTATTTTACATTATTATCAGTGGATGTGAAAGAAGAGAGAAAATTATTCCACATAAAATTTGCAGATGACACAAAGTTAAAGGGATGTGGTAATAGTTAGCAGAACGAGCTGTTGTACAGAGTGGTCTGCTCGGATTGCTATGGACAAAATGCAAGAAAGCAGTAGGAGTCTGTAGGAGGCCAAGTAAAAGGACTATATATAGGAGTAAATACTGTGGGCCGTGCTGATAGAATTGTTGGCTCTGTCCTAGAAAGCAGTATCAGAAAAGGCTGAGACATTGTGTGTGGAATGAACAGTGTATGACCTCAACTATGAGCGTGTGATGCAAAAGGGATAATGAGATTTTTGATATGTGAACAAGGGAATATTGAGGAGGTCTTGGTTATGGTATGACTGGCTTTGGGACACCACCCCATTCCATTGTTCAAGATTGAAGAATAGTGATAAACTAGAGAAGTTAAAGTGACAGCCACAAGAGTGCTAAAAGAATGTTTTATAGTGAAAGGCTTGGCCTGCTTAATTAAACAAAAATAAGGTTAGAAAGTGACTTGATAGAATTTTGTATGTGTTGAACAAAAATTGGTAATAGAGCATCAGGAAGCAGTGGTGGAGTAAAAGCTGATGCTACATGAATTCCTCCTTGGAATAACAGACAGATTTTAGTAGTTAGGTAATTAATCTCTGGAGCAACTTGTCAAGACTCTCAAGTCTCTCAATTGCTGAACAATGGACAGCATTGGATACCTTTTAAAAATATGTACTCTGATTCAAACAGGCATTAATTTTGAGACGTCCTGTGGTCTGTCTTATGCTGGAGGTCAAAGTAAATGGATGAGTGGATCCCTGATGACATTATAGATTATTATATCTATGTTCTACTGGAACTTGCACACACCTCAACCTAGTCAAACGCAAAAAAAAAGGGAGAAAAAAGAAAATACAATGAATACCTGCAATAATTGTGTTCATTTTAATTTTCTTTTCAAACATGTTAGCTGTCACTATAACAGCTTCACTGGAAAAACCTTTGTTTGCAAAAAAATCACTCTGCAGTAGCTTCTCAACCAGAAGCAGCTTAGCCAGGATGCCAGGTCGTGCCAAGCACAACTGGTTACAGGGTCAGCCAGCTGCTGGTCCCTCATAAAGCTCTTCTGAGAAAGTTATTTTTCTTCAATGTATTTTGAGCTTTATTTCTGATTTATCAGCTAAACTTGTAGTTTGTAGATAGTTTTTTTCTTTTTCCCATTTTAACTTCTTTTCATACAGCAGGTAGCAGACAAAAGCCATAATATGACCTGGTGGCAAAAAGTCGAAACTATGAAAATTCATGCTAGAAATAAGGTTCAAGTAAGCTTTCCTTGAAACAACCTAATTCGGAATCTGATGGGTTCCCATGGCCTGAAGTTAAATAAAACTGGATGTCTTTCTGAAAGAGGATTTTGTGCAAGAAGTGCTGATTTCAGTTCTAGAGTTGCTCTGTAGAATATTTCGGTGTGTGATATCCAAGGTTAGATTGCATGAATGGATTGTTTCCATTTGAATTATAATATCATAGCATGAAAATTATCAAGCTGTGTAACTTTCTAAATACCCTGTACTGCTCGAGTTAGCTGTTTGATGTGAAGCTGCCTGAATGCTAGAATTGGGATCAAAAGAATTTTGTTGGAAAAAATTCAGAAGCTCAAACAGATTCTTAAGGAAGAAACAAATAGGAATTATGAAAAAATAAGTGAAGGTTGCCCTCTGTCTTGTCTACATCTATGCTGTGATGGTTTACTCTTCTCAAAAGTGATCTAAGCATTAAATATTATATTAAACATTAAAAGTTCTGAGATGATAAGTGCAGTGAGGCGAGTTTGAGGGGATTCACTTAGCAGGTAGCTTGGGAAATCGTCTGAGATACGAAAATATGAAAATGTTAGGTTTTAGTAATAGATCTGGAGTTAGCAGATGTATGAAGAGCTTTTTTTTTCTCTGGGAGTTTCTTCTCAAATTGTGAACCTTGCATACTTTGAGTATGAAATTACACCTGATTTTTGTTTGCTTGGTGATGAAACACAAAAGCACTTAGCCTAGCAGTCTGTGTCGCCGTTTTCTCCAGGGTATGCACAATGACAAGAAAAATGTTTGGCTGCTGAGACTTTCAACCTAACTTAGATTTCACGTTAAAGAATCTGGTTTTCTCTATGTCCTTTTTCAATTGAAGAAATGTAAGAAATAAAGACATAACATCAGGTTCACCTCAGTGAGACTGGACATACTACCATTGACTTTAGTCAATGTAAATTTCTTCCACAAGTTACATTCTGACCCCAGTACCTGTATATTTGTGAGAAAAAGAAATGGCCTATAAAATCCCATGTGTATAGATCACAATTGCAACTGCTATAATTGCATCACAAAATAGAATCATAGAATGCTTTCGGTTGGAAGGGACCTTTAAAGCTCATCCGGTCCAACCCACCTGCAATGAGCAGGGCCATCTTCAACTGGGTCAGGTTGCTCAGAGCCACATCCAACCTGATCTTGAATGCTTCCAGGGATGAAGCTGGTACCAGCCTTTCTGAGTAACCTGTTCCAGTGTTTAGTCTGAATCTCCCCCATTTTTGTTTAAAACCATTATCCCTTGTCCTGTCTCAATGGACCAGTTGTCTGCAGAACAAGTTCACCAAGGTAGAGGTTTGCTTTTAAAACAAAACCAGTTTAAATTGTATTCAATTTCTGTCCTGCAACACTGGTAGGAAGATGGAAGAGATTAGAAAAACAGACAAAAGAGGAGGCTAGAGCTGAACGGACATAATTTTTAAATGCCTAATGGGCTTCATCCAGTTTCATGAGAACTGTTTCTTCAGTCAGGAGCAAAGGGGAATGGGATTGTGAGGTTCAGCCTAAGCTGTGTCAGCGAAACCGTAGAAGAAAAGCACAAAGCTTCAGGAAACTGAAAATCGATATATCCAGGCAATGAAAGCATTTTTATTACAAAGAACCAAAAGGTGTCACACAACAAAAGGTTTGCTGAAAATGGAAAAAAGGAGAGTGTAAGGCTTCAGCTTTCCCAAATAAAAAATAAATTGCAGTTACAAAGAGACAAAGCAACATACTTTTTGCAGGATAAGAAGGTCTTGCCTACAAGGAGTTAGAAGGGGTGAAACCTCCAACCCAACCTTCCACTGGGTTTTCTTGTGGAAACTATTTTTGTGTTGCCCCTCTGTTCCTATTCTGCTTCCTACATAAAGTAAGGCTTTCCGGTAGGTGCTCATTTGATACAGAAAGGAGTCCTTTCCCTGAGATTCTATGACCTGAACAGACACAACAGTGGAGAGTAAATTGAGGCAGGGAGAACTGAAGATATCCATGGGAGGTCTGTGGTAGAACTGGGACTAGGTGTGCTGAAAAAAATCCAACAGTTAAAGACCTCTGCCTGCTTTTCCTGATCCCCACTGCAAACATAGGTAAGACCTCTGGACCAAGGACCGTAGCTTCTATCCCACAAAGCCGTCCTGGCTTGCTGAAGTGCTTCATCCATCTGACCTTGCAAAAATAATCAGACACGATAGAAAGCCTAACAGGTGTTTGCCACAGGGTCAGAAGGTGCAGGGTTGCTTTTTTTTTTTTTTTAACTGCTTGACACTGGTATGAGACAAATTCAGCAGACAGTGTGGCCTCGGCATGGTTGCTGCTGCTACACCTTCCAGGTTCCTGGTGTTGGGCACAGGCAGAGGGAGGGCAGAAGTGTCTTAAGGTGAGAGGAGAGGTGCAACGAGATCTTCTCCATTCCTGTGGTGGATTGACTTTTTTTGGCTGACAGGTGCCCACCAAGCTGTTCTCTCACTCCTTCACTTTAGCAGGACAAGGGGAGAAAGTACGATAAAAAATTCATGGGTTGAGATAAAGGTAGGTAATTGATCCCAGCCAGACCCAGGATTACCCCCAAGGACCCTGTAGACAGGTTGTTCTCATCTTAGCTATTTCTTCCACTTCTCACAACAGTGCCAATTCCCAACCGTTCTCATTTCCAGACACTCCTGAAATACAGTAGTGCACCCTCCCAACTGAGTAGTTCAGGAATGCCCTAAACGTTCATTAGACTAACCCAAAGATTAAGCAAGCAATTTAGCAAAGATTAAACAAGTGATTACTTTGATGTTTCTCATTGATTTGATCTCTCCCTGTGCTCAGTCAGCAGCTCCTCAGCACCCCAAGCAGTCCCATCTCCATCTTTGGGCATGAAATGTTTCGAGCAGGTTGTGCAGACAAATTTGTAGGTCTCTTATTGCATAAATCAGTATGGTCTTCATTTTCTCAGAATGTCATCTGTACAGAGCTGTAAAATCATTGACCTTTGTGGAAGGTTTGTGTTGAAAATATTATTACTGTTGTTATTCCTTCCTTCTCAAAGTCTTGTGTCGTTTGTTACACAGTGTAAATTGGATTTTTAATTTTGATCTCTGACTATGAAAAGACATTGTTCATTCTGCTGTGAATGCTCTTGAACTGAAATACTCTTCTTGAATGAGTGGTTTCTGAAGCCACAGGTCTTGAACTGTTTTAAACTAGAAGAGGATAAATTGATGATATAATGAGTCTTCCTAATATCTGATTTCCATAGTTTGATGAATTTCAATATAGAATGTTTCATTAATATTATATAAGGAAGTGATTTGCAGGCAAATTAAGTGGTTGACACAGGTACTAAATAATAAAAGCATATAAATTAAATTCAAGCACACAATTAATTACAAGATTAATCTGTCTCATCTGGTCCCATGATATCTCTCAAGTATGCCATATTCATAATCATATTAGTTGAGCTTGAAATTATTTTTAAATAAATATATTTATATATAACCTTAATATGATACTGATGATATCTGATATACGTGAACTCTGTGCTTCACGTAGTTGTACGGTGCGCACAGGTAAAGTGTGATACTTCCCAACAGTGTGAACTGTAAACTAGCAAAAAATAGTGTCTGGGTCTCAGATTGTTGTCCTGTTTGAAGGGCCATGTACTGTCCACCCATGCATGCGGTAAGGAAGCTGTGGCAGCAGTGTGGCATGATTTGATATCAGCATTTTCTCATTGACTGCCACAGTTTTGTTCATTTCCCCTATGAGGCCCTCTGATGTCTGTCCAGGCACTTGTAATCAGACTTAGGGAGCAATAGGAAAATATTCACAAGGGAAAAAATCATCCTCATCAATTTCATTTGAACATTTGAAGGGTCATTGTCCTGCCAAATTTGGTTTTGGTGGGTAAAGATATTTTTGCATCTGCAAACAGTCTTCTATGATGTCCTTTCCATCTGTCTTCCCAAGAAAATAAATCTTGACAACAAGTTAGGAAAATTAATCCACGATGCCAGAGGTTTATGTCCAAAAAGGAGACAGAGGAGTCCTGTAACTTTATTTGAATAAAAGGAGAGGCCATGGGGCATTTCCCATGGGGTGTCTCAAATTGTTGGGTGATACAGCCCCGTTTTATACTACGTTCCCAGCTGCATCACCGTCTTCCTTTTCCCCATTGGCTGAGGTACTTGGAAGGTACAGACTCCCCTGATTGCCTACTCTATGCTCCCCCTCTAATATGCACCCCCTTTTTGTTATTTAAAAGAAAGGAAGAAAAAAGCTATTCATAATTCTATTAAGTCTTTGTTCTTTTTTTCTAGGTTCAGAAATTTAACACAGCCTTGGCTGAGCAGCAGTCCATGTTGATTAGTAACATCTTCTAGAACTAATAATTTCTTCTGTTGCTTCCCCATCTATGAGTTCCTGGCCCTATCTACAAGCAGATTCACACAGTCTGTTTGTAAAAACACGTTCATCTTATTCCTCTCAAACAGAATATGAAGAAGCAGAATGACATCCTGTTTGGTAAATCATGGTCACGGTATTTCACAAGTCACCAGCTTTTCAGCCTTTTTCTGGATTTCCCTGCTCTTGCCTGGGCAGGCCACTGGGATGTTTTGACCTGCAGCGAAATTTTCATGGGGGTAACTGAGGGGTGAGTGCAGTGGCCTTAGTAAAGCTCACTCCCAAGTCACAGCGAGCCCTGTCATGGCCTGTTGCACCTGCTTAACTCAGATATAACCATGGATGATCCATGTGTTCAAACTGGGCTTTACAAACAGGACCATTTGATTTATACTAATTTAATTCAAACTGAGTTAAATTTTAGTTTATTCCATAAGTAAATGAAGGAAGTAAATTAAAAGGTAGTTAATTTTGTTGCAGCTGTGAACTATTTAGGTACTTTACAGCCGCACATGGCCCTTGTCAGATAACTCCTTCCATATATAAATTAAACAGTGTGTGTTGCTCAAAAGCAACATACAGTCATGTTGCAGGATGGCCCACAAGAACATAAGCACTTAGCCCAGCGTGTGTACTGTTTATGATGGGTGTGTCACTTCATTCACTTATGCAGCTACGAGAGAACTTCTGGCTTTTCTCAACTTGTCTTATTTCTTACTAGGCAGAATAAAAAGCCATCAATGGAAAACGTAATGCATATCATTACAGTGAAATCCGATTTAATGGCTAACTTGAATTCCAAAAGGCAAGGAAACGGAGAGCTATGACTGGGATTTTATCCTTCCATTATAACTACAGCCTTAGATGCCTTTCAGAGGGGTGATTTCTGCAGAGCAAATGCTATTGAATAACACAGAAATTCTTCCTAATATTTTTAATGCTAATGGTAGGTTTATGCATGTATTTTTGTAACAGTAGCAGTCTAAAGCTTTACAGCAGAACATCTCAAATGTCATGCTTACACAGAATATGATTTAATCCCTGATTTTTCCTCACACTTTTCATTTCAACTGTCAGACTGACCCCCTGCTCTCTTTGCTGCAAGCACAGATGTGAATCGTGCTGGGAGGGAAAATGAAATAAACTTGCCAGCTGAAGGTTGTGACCGCACTTGTATACGGATGGGAGGCGAAAGGTCCTCTGCTGAAGAGAAGCAGCTGGTCTGTGAGGAAGCCTCCCTGCACACCAATGGACTTTTTATTCTGGTTTTGAGAAGCCATCTGTTTGGAGAGATGCCTAAGCTAGAGCGGGATCCTCCATGGCTGCCTTCACAGGAGATGAGCTTCATCAGAGAGAGCAGTTTGAGCTTCGTGCAGGCTGGTTGAAGGAGGTGATTGTCCTGTTGTACTCTGCACTGGTGTGGCTTCACCTTGAGCACTATGTGTAGTTTTGAGTGCCATAGTACAAGAAGATTATTAAAGCTGTAATAGAGCATCCAGAGGAGGGACATGAAGATGGTGAAGAGCCTTGAGGGAAAGCCAATGAGGAGTGGGTGAGGTCACTTGGTTTGTTCAGCCTTGGGAAGAGGAGACTGAGGGGAGACCTCACTGCAGTTGCAACTTCCTTGTGAGGGGAAGAGGAGGGGCAGGCACTGATCTCTTCTCTGTGGTGACCAATGGCAGGACCCCAGAGAATGGACTGAACCTGTGTCAGGGGAAGTTTAACTTAGCTACTAGGATAACCACTAGATAGTGGTGCTCAACCACTCTCAACCAGAGGGTGGCTGAACATGGGTACAGGCTACCCAGGGAAGTGGTCACAGCACCAAGTCTGCCAGAGTTCAAGAAGCTTTTGGACAATACTCTCAGGCATGTGGTGTGACTCTTGGGGTGTCCTCTGCTGGGCCAGGAGTTGGACTCAATGATCCTTGTGGGTCCCTTCCAACTCAGGATATTCTGTGAATCTCTCTGATTGGGGTGTTGTGAGGGTGAACCAATACAGGTGCCATGGGTGACACACTACGTGCAGAACAACCAGGGGGATAATACAGGGGTGTCACTCCCCAGTGTCGGGGATGGGGAGGTTGGCACATCTGAAGGATAAGGGGAAGAACAGAGCTATGCCTCCTCTGTATGCACCACTGTCAGGAGAGTGGTGTGGTGCTGATTAACTTCCCAGCATACACTGGGAAAGCCACACGAGGCTGATCTCATTTGCTGCAGCTGGAACATCAATTTTGGTCCATGTTCTCCTGGGTCAGGGCGTGTTTTGGAATGCTATTGCCCTATGTATGGGAAGGAGATGGCATATCAGCTGCACACACTGAGGACCCCCTCAGTGGCCTGGTTACAGCCTGCTCATTGCCTTTGCATGACTCCACAGTTCAGTGCTGGTGAGGCAAAATTGTACCCACAAAAAAAATCTGTCTTACATAATTGAGTTTTCTTTTCTTTTTTTGCATATCTGAAATTCAGATGCTACTATTGTGAAGAAATTGCAATAAAGCAACCTGGAAGGCAGGAAGCAATGCTCTGGAAAATGTCAGTTGGTTAATTTCCTTCAAGAGAACCTTACAGCTCCCCTTTTTTCACAGATTCATTTTAATTTAGGTGATTCATCATTCTCATTCTTTAGGTCATAGGTGACTACAGTCATGCATTCAGCACCTCAGCAGGATCCTGTAGGCCAGGAATTTCTCTGTCTTGACTTTAAAAATCTGCAACTGGCGACTTCCCAAACCACTTACAATTTATTTATTTTTATTTATTTCAAACACCTTGCAATTCTGAATTCTAATAAAACAGCAAAAAATGAGATGAGTGCCCTTACGGTTTTTCAGCTGAGCCTGTTCCATCATTGTGTGTCAGGTCTGTAGTAAATTTACAGTGTTGACAGAGCCAGTCATGCTGTTTCACCACATTGAAAGGAAGAGAGGAAGGGAGAGATTTATCTTGGAGCCTAAGGGTAGAGCAGCAAAGCAGAAACACCACACTCGTACCTAAAAATGAAAAACTTAGTGTTGTTGGACTTTTCATTTAGCAGGAGTTGAATTCTTTCCAGTTGTAATTTCCATTTAAAATAGCTTTTTTTCTTTTTGAATTATAAGCAGAATGCAGAAGAATGCAGATGAAGAAGTTTGAACTTCTTCAGTAGTTTTGGCTGTGTATTGAACAAACAGCAAAAGCAAGGAGAGGGGGAAGTACTTGCACTCCACCTCTCTGTAAGGCTGGCTTTGCTGTGCCTCCTTTCACCAAGTGCTTCCTTTCCTGCAAGACTCTTCTGTATCTTAGGAGTAGAAAGGCAGAGAGGACCTGTGAGGGCACCCCTGGGTTATTGCTGAGTCAGTTCTGGGCTTATGCCTTAAAGAGACCTTGCTTTCAGAAAGGACCAGTAGCAGACAGAGAAGAAAACTCAACACCTTCCAAGTCCTGGAAGCAGGGCACTCACAATTGGTCCAGCTGGGCCAGGAAGGGTGTAGCCTACTGAAACCCCTCATTACTGTGGCCGTAACTGGGGTAGTTACTGACCCAAACCAGGAATTCGCTCTCCAGCTGTGCCTCTGCAATTTCTCTAGGGCTGGAGCACGGACTTCTCTTCCAGAAGGTGACACCCAGCTCAGTAAAGCAGCCGAACTCTTAAATTGTTTGCCTAAGTGGCTTCAGGGGTCTCGTTCTTAGGACTCACCTTCACATATTCTGCTTCCTGTGGTGTATCAACCACCAGATTAGTGGTAGATCTATTTGGGGGTGTTTTCTGTTTCTCCATAATGGAGTTGTGCCATCCTGAAACTCAGTATACAGACTTCACAGGCAAGAAGAGGATAGAGAAAGACACTCACCCAAAGGAGGAAAATCCTGATCTCCATGCATTAAAGAACTGTTGGGAAAAAAAAAGGCATAAAATTTTAATGTCCTTGTGTTTGTCATAATATCCATGAGCAAGCAACTTTGAGCATTACTACTGCTTGAGGGGCTGCAGAATGAGGTAGCAGCAATACAACCCACACATGGGAAAAAGCAAAAGAAGGTCAGAGCCTTGAAGAGCTGAAGTCAGAATGAGCCACAGGCACATGAGCATCTCTCCTTTGAAGTAGATGGAGATTTGGAAAAGTGTTCAATGGCTGAGTGTTGTCCTTGATGAAATGCTAACCTGGATATCCTTTGTCTTCCTGTACCATGGGTGCAATTAAGGGGCCAATTTCAGGGGCCAACTTAAGGACATTTTTCTCAAGGTTTCTTTTACATGCTTCAAGCATGTAGATTATAGAGTTGAAACTCACTGTAAAGAAGATGCAAATTTATGGGAATTGCATATGCCTACTTGGGGAGAAAATGTGGCCCACAGAAGCAGGGTTTTTTGAATTCTGGAACAATTTTCAAGAGTTGCAAAGAAAAAAAAAGTTTGAAAGTTGTGTTCTAAAGTTTTAAATGTAGTTAGTTTTATCCAAGCAAAAGATTTTGCAGAATCCAGGCAGATAAGTCTGATTTTTAAATTAAACATTTACATTAGATATTGAACACTCTCTAGAACGAAAAATAATTTTTATTTATTTTGCAGATGCACTGATATTAAAAAAATAGAAAAAAATTCTACCTCTTGTAATAATTGAATTAGTAGTTTTAGTTCTCCAAAAGCCAGCCATGATATTCATAGATGCATTTTTGCAGTTCCAATATTCATACCTGTCTTTTTTTGACCTCCAGCTTTACAAGTAAGCTGTAATTTTTTTAGTTGCCTAATTGTAGAGGAAGAGTCAGTACTCACAAATGCATATACTTAGAGTTATGAATTTTATGGGGACAGAAATTCAGAAACAATTTTTGCCGCTTTCAGGAGCATCAGGAAAAATCTGAAATCATCCATCATCCTGACTCACATACATACTATTTTCTAGGAACTCCAAGCCCATACTTCTGTGTTTCTGCCAACACTGAATTAAGTTACAGTAGCATCTATCACTTGAGGAATCTTGAGTCATTTAAACTTGTTTTCCATCAGACCATTCAATCAAGATTGGCTTATCAGTGGCAGGGGTATAGCAGGAGCTGTAATGCTTTTCATCTCATCCTTTATCAACTGTCTCTCAATAGCTGTAAGAGTCCATAAACCCCCATCAGTTTAAACTGTATTAGCACTGTACAGTAATGGCAAGAGAGCAGTAAGAAGTGATGTTGTACTTCTTTGGGCACTGGTGAGCTATTTTTCTTGATGCTGGGAATCATCCAGGTCTATTACTGTAGGCTTTCAGCTCCTCTGAGAAAACTGGGAGCTAATGATGATCTTAACTGAACTGAAACTTTTAAAACTCTTTCTCATACTATCTAAAGATATTCGTCACTGTATTTATAATGTCCTGAGCCTTAGGCATAAAAACCACTGCAAGTGAGATGAGCTAATGAAATTTGACAGTGAATTTCTTTTCTACAAGAGGCAGAGAGCCGTCAGTCCTTCCACATCCTAATTTCTTTCAACATCTGAAAGCTCAGACTGATGCATTTAGGAGAGAGTAAAGATAAATAACCACAAAACCACATCTATTTGTGTGCTGTATTCTTAAATCATAAAAATAACTGATCAGTGGCCCAATGACTGCCTAGATTTCATAGGCAAAAATGTGTTATTTTCAGTAGCTGTCACATGGATTTCTAGCCTGAGAAATTACTGCTCACTCTTAATACAAAATTGAGTCTCTTACTCTAAGACCGGAGATATCACTTTTGAATTAATTTCTGGATAATGATGGAAGAAGTTACTTGTTTAAAAGTACCATATTCAGCAGCTGGTGTTTTTAACTAGTTTTGTCAGCTCTCGTATGGAAAGTTAATTCTGTCATTTATTATTCCAATCTAGATCAAGTATTTATGTATTTACATATCTTAATTTCTCTAGTCATACTTGAGTAGACAGTGAAATTTATAAAAGTTTATGGGCTGCAGCTAGCTTCAGTCAATTTATTTGGCTAAAAGAAACTGAAATACAATTCTTTTATCGCATGGTCATCTATAATTATACTTGCGATTCCATCAGAAAGATTGAAATATATTCAGTCTATCCAGTATAGGCTGAGAAGTTGCCAAGAACTGTATATGTAGAGACCATCATTCTTGAAGAGAAAAAGCCTCTGGGGCTCCAAGTCTCGTAATTTGTACCTGAAAAAGAACCAGGAAATTGCTGATTGGAAGGCAGATGGCTGTTTCAAAACCTAGGCATATTTTTAGGATAAGCACATTTTCTTTTTCTTTGTTAGCTCACTGGTAGGATGAAGCTGACTGTAAACAAATTGCACCAACACAAACACACACCCTGCCTCCAATTTGCCTGTAATGATTTAGCACTGGACTCCATCAAGATAACAGCATGTAAGTTTTGTCACCACACTTTCCTTTGCTATCTTTAAACATATATCTTATTCAATAATAATAATTAAAGAAGGAGTGCCTTCTTTGCACTTATAGCCAGTGCAGCAGATGTCTCAACAGTATATAGCTAACTATTAAGTGCAGGGATATGTTCTATCTGTGTAAGAATAGTCTTAAAAAAATTCCAGTTACTAAAGTGTTGAAAAACACACTGGTATCTATGAGCATGTTTGTGTGTATGTGTGTGAAGTTGGCGTATAAGCTTATGGTAAATTAAACCCATTTTCAAGAATTTCTGTAATTGGCAATATACAAGAATTGGGTAAATCATTAGGGAAAAGCTCATCTTAAGAAACTGCTTCAGAGACTCCCAAGGCTTGCTGAATGTGATTCTGCTTTGTTTTCGGCCAAAGTCAACAATCTGGGCTGGTCCCTAAAGCTGTCACTGAAAAGCAGCAGAGCCTGAGTCAGCCACAGCTTTCAAGCAGATGTACCTACACCTTGATTTTTAGTGATCTCCCCAAAAGGCTCTTAAAATCAAACCCAGTTGTAATTGAATACAAATTAGAACCTTAATGTCCTACATAGAAAAACCTCAAAGCAATTAGGAAAGCCAAAAAGCAAAGGATAAGAAACATGGGCAGCTCTCCCCATGCCCAGGGTGTCCTTCCAGCCAAGGCAGTGTCTGCTGGGGCATCTTCAACTCTCGGGAAGTGCTGGCTGTGTGTCCAGGTCTGGCTGTCCCTTTGTTGCCCCTCAGGGCTGTGCCTTGGATGCTGCAATGAGGTGCTGGGCCCTGCTGAGGGAGGAAGCTGTGGAGCTTGATCCCGAGCTGCAATGCAAGTGATGAGTTGCTGGGGAGGTGGCAAGAGAGGGTGATGAGAGCAAGAAGGCACAGAGCTTCCCTCCTACCCCCAGCTTAAGGCACAGTGAATTCTTTTTGAGCCTCAGTGGGAGCTTGAGGTACTCTGCCGCTCACTGTGTGGAAAACCCACCCTTTGTGCCGAGATCCAATACAAAGCCTGTACATCATTTAAATGCAATGAAGATTTCAAAATAATGACTCAGTAGGAATTAAATGATAGATAGGCTTGGTGTTGCATGGGTTTCTCTCTCTGATTTGTAGGTTAATATTAGTGTTGTTTGTTTTTTAATGCAGTGCGTGGCTTTAGCTGGGATTCAGACTTTGGTATTTCACTGTTCAGCAATGGCTTGATACCTATATTCTGAAAATATTTTACATTGGTTTGTTCTTCCTTGATAGAAATATTAAAAGTGTCTTTTATTTAGACCTACAAATCCACTGTATTTTCTTGAGACATCATCTAGAATGATTGCAGAGAATGTAGACTGTGGGAGTAGTTGACCAGTAGAATAACATTGCACATCAGCCCATAGTGTTATTATCAGTATACATGTTGGGCAACTTGGTTGCTATTAGTGCTGTGAATATTTAATTATAGACTATTGGGACTGCTTCTGTAAATTGCTCTAAAGCAGTGTGTGGCAGCCTTGATGCATTAACTGAAGATACTTGCTGCAATCCTTACCTTATTGAGAGAGGCAGAGAGGAGGGAAGGGTTGCATGTGCCAACCTGTGGAATTTCTCTCCTGTGTAACAGGCATGTCAGAATAAGGGGAAATAAGAAAAGATAAGTTTCCATGCAAAATTAGTGTAGAATCTTGTTCTCTAGATGCAGTCAATTTCAGAGCAAAGCAGGACTAATAGGAGACTTCATATGCTTCAAAGCTATTAGAAAATCTGCAGCTTTAGCTTTCAGTGAGAGCTCAGTTGATTGTCCAGAACAAATCTCGTTAATTTATTCTTTCACAAGCTGCCTATGTCAGTGTCAAGTGCGAACCACAAAATATGGAAGTAATGTCCGTGTCCTCATTAAGCAGCTATTCAGATGGGGGGTGGTGTGGGAACTTAGGAACTCTGCTGCAGTGAAAACAGTCACATTCCATGCTGGTGATGGTAGTTAGTATTTGTGATTTTGACATGTTCTGTTCCTGTTTTTTCTGTGGTAATACGCATCGATATTTCTACCAGATAAGTTGAATCTTAAAATAAGATTCCATATCCACCTGTAAGCATTTAAATAAATTTGACTGGATTCCTGTAGGGGCATAACTTCAGCTCACTTTGAATCAATGTGAAGGTTTTAAGACCTTGTTTTATTTTTCCTGACGCTTTTATAGAAACACAGTAAAATGCACTCAAGTGAAGAAGCTTGGCAAAATCACAGTGCTGTGACAGACATCATCAACTTCACTATGGCATAACAGTCGTCAGTCTCTGAATGAAGTGTATCTGTTTTTTCTTTTTTCAAATATACGCTTGGAACATTTGGAGCGGTAACTTTGTGTGGCAGTCATTACCGTCCCGGAGAAAGCGCGATCCTGCCTGCAGGCCCTTTCCAACCGTGCCATAAAGCAGCCTTTACAGATGTGTTCCTCCAGTGAAATCTTGGCTCAGGAAACAGACTGCCAGTCTCTCGTCTGCTGGAGCCTGTGGCATGCTGAAGGATTAACACACCTCCTGCTAGAGATTAAAAGTAGTGGTAGCCTCTGTTCTTTACCATCTGAGATACTGTAAAACTGATGCAGTGGGGACTTATCAATGGAAAGATACCAAATAAAGTGCAAAAGAGAGGAGGGAAAGCAGTTAAATAAAACTGACATAGAGAGTGCTTTAAGACAGGATTTAGTGTCAATGAAGTAGTCCTGAATGTTAAAATCACTTGGCCACCCTCTGCATGTCACTGATTCTCCAGCATACAGCAGGTGTGATTGTGTGGCTTCTTCTGAATGTTGCACTGCTTTGCTTTTGTGTTGTGAATAGTGTTTCTGTGTTCTGGGGAGGATATGGGAATGAACTAGCATTCAGAGCTAAATGTTTTAATTTAGTGAAAAATAATTACAGGAGAAGCTGCAGATAGCTGTTTAGTACACTTTAGTATGCCAGTGTGTATGTGCTAGGAACCAAGCACTAGCTTCAGAGTTCTTTGATATGAGAATGTCTGCCTTCAGAAATTTGGCTTTGTCATGGCTGATAAAGAAGGAGATACTCAAGAGATGGAAATTTCCATATGCCTGGAGGAACAAGTGAAAAGGCTGCACAGCAGCTATCAGCCCAGACATTTAAACAGAATTAAATGGCTCCCAATGTAAAGATGAGGCTTTGTCTTCTGGCTCCACTTCTAAAGAGATGATGAAGTATATTTTAATTTCTGCTAGTATGCCATGAAAAATCCACTTAGCAACATGACACTTGGAGGTTTAGGAGTAATTCTGACCTACTTCTCACTTCAAAATACCCATCTGATCCTAGGTTAATGGTTGGACTAGATGACCTTTTCTAGCCTAACTGATTCAATGATTCTATGCATTTGTGAGATCAAAGTTTAGCTACAAGCTGAAGATCTTCCCCTGTTTTAACTTGGTTTGAGAAGGTACTGTTGGTATTAGTGAGGGAAAATGGGATTTTTGAAGAATTGCTTTATTTTGATTTAAATAGAATACAAGTAGAGAAACAGAATAGCCCTCAGCTAAAGAGAAATTGGATCCTGAAAGGCAGAAACCCTCACTTTTATAGGGCTTTTTGTAGTGAGACTTTTTTTGGTGTTCTGTTTGAAGGCCATCAAACTACACTGCCTTTCTTCAAGATATGAATGAATATTACTTCTTCAGTGAATGTATGTGCTACTGAAGCCAGCACAATAGACCAAAGGCTTAGGGAAGAAATCATCCTTTGTGCCAGTCTTTGAGTGGTGAAACATATGAAAAGCAACACAGAAAGTGTTGCATAGGAGCCATGTTGCATATTTCAACAGTCTTATGATTTTTGGGGAAGATACTTATAAGTGCCAGAGATGACAGCACTGAGTTAGTTTCTTTTTACTTTGTCTAAAAGAAATAGTAGGTTTTCCACAGCCATTGAAATCTTTTCAGTGTTTGCTTGCTGCTTCTTCTTAAAAAAAAATGGGTATGTTATTATTCTTATCCAAGTATTAAAGGCTCAGGAGTTAAGACTCTTGTATTATTAGTTCATCGTTTGCAGGAAAAAAATTAAATACAGTTAATGTTACCAGCATTTTTTGTAAAATTTGGGCATCTTACATTGGTTATTAGGTTTATCAAAAAATTGTATTTTTCTATATTGCTGCTGACATTGTCACGGATTTAAACAAGTAATTTAAGATTTGTTTCCACTTTTCTGTTTGGAGAGAGATGAGTTGTTCTCTTCCATTCAGCCAAGGCAAAAATGAGCATTTTATTGATCTTATGATTTGCTTTCTCTTACTTAACTTTTCATTCCACCTCTTTTCCATGGTAATGGTTAGTGTGTCACAGCCTACAGTGGTGAGAGAAGGGGAGCACACCAGATCTTTTGTGTTACTGCTTGTCATTCATGTCTCTAATGGGCGTATTTCTAGGAGTGGCAGGAGAGTTTAATGAACAGTCTTAGGAGTAGCTAAATTTTATAAAATGGATCATCTTTGCTTCAAGTCTGAGCATTTCATGGGCATTTGAATTAGTTCTGCTTAAACATCTAACATGCTACTCTTTGCACTGATGAAATAGGAGTAGAAGATTTGTATCTTTCTGTGTCATCCATCAACTGCGAAATGTTTAAGTAAGTACTGACTGGAAGAGAAGCACAACAGCTTGATTTCAGGATGAGTTTTCTTACATAATTAGAAATATCAGATGTGTGCAAAAATCAGAGACAAGCAGTATGTATGTACTCAATATCATTTATGTAGTCAGTGTTTTGAAAGACAGTGACATTGATGGCACTACTTGCACTTGGATTCCCACAAAGTAGATTTCTGCATTTTTTTTACATTCTGTTTTTGTCCAAAAGACAATTTTTACTCAAAAGCTCTTTCAAGTTACAGAGATTATAGTGATCCAACTTTTATCTACCGACTTGGAGGTGTTTAGGTTCACAGTCTTGATTCTTGTCCATGTTTGTATTTACTGAACTCCAATTACCCTTTGTGTTCATTGATGACTTCAATAATACAACAGTGAGTGGATTTTTGGACATATTTTGTAATTGGCAGAAGACATAGAAAGGTATTCTCAATGACTTTTTAGGAGTAATACCATAAAATTTGAATTACTTTCTTGTTGATAAGTTTATGAAATGTAAAATACAGAAGCTGAGGACAGGCTGTATGTGTGTGTGTGTGTGTATATATATGTATGTATATGTATATATATGCTGTGTGTGTGTATATATATCTCAAGAGACAGCTCTTTAGGAAACTGCCACTTGTAGATGTGGTTGAGTGACTTGGCAAAGAATCAACTACGAAAAAATATGACTGTTCTATAAATTGCAACATGGCAATGAGAGAATCAAAATGTACACCAGGAGAGGGCTACAGCTATCAGACAGCTTTGAAATTTACCTGGTGTTTTTCAGGTTTTGTTGGTTGGATTTTTAATACAAATGTCAGTACTGAGTGGTTAGGTCTGGTGACACACCTGAATATAGAGAGCTGAGCTAAAAAATACACCTTTTGTAAGACCTCATTAAACTTCTGACCAGTCTGAAAAAATGTAATAATTAGTGTGGTTCCCAACAGCTAACAGCCCTAGGGAGCAAGAAATATGTTATTGTGAGAATCCTTTCCTGAGAGAGGATGTATTGAGCTTTATGTAAATTTAAGTAGGATCCAAGATGCTTCTCTTCAGAACAGATGCAGTCCCACAATGAATGTAAAACAACTTTCACTTGTAGGCACAGCCGAGACACAGGGACACACCTGCATTCCATGTAAAGCGGGCTACTGATTTGCAAACATTTAATTTACTAACGAAATGACACTATAGAAATGGCAGTATGCAAGAGGAGAACCCTGCACGACACTTAATTACAGAAGGATGTAGGAAACAATATCCAGCTAAATGAAGAACTGTAAACAAGTGTGCAAGATTAATATGTGGATTTAAATTGCAGTCACTATTCAAATTTCCTGTTCCATGTTAACAGCAGAGCAGGTAACAGCAGCAGCGGAGGATCAATAGTGTAGGCAGCATTTGCATCATGGTCTTGGCTGTCACCTCTGTCGCGTGTGTTTGTTTCCCATGGTTGTGTTTCACAGTAGAGTGAGTAATGAGAAAGCGGAGGTAGCAGTAGTAGAGTCTTACTTGCTGCTTATCCAGCAGTCTCCCATTAAAACAGAGGGTTTAGCACAATAAAGTTTGTTCTTTACTCTGTGTGTCAGGCTGTTTGTCAGCGAGGTATATTAGCTGAATATAAGTACCCAGCCTCCTGTGCTTTCCAGTGTCTGTTTGGTTAAATCACGCCATGACTGACACCATGACACATTAGTGGGAGGATTGTTTATGAGAAAAAGGGAAACAAATTTGACACTTGAGTTTACCAAGTTGTGGGAGCACAGATGCTCATCACTGCCAAACATGCAGAGCCGAGGTCAGGGAAATCTGTCAGGGAAAGCAAAGCAGCATTGAAGCAGTATTTTTTTTACTGTCTGGCAGAGAACACGCATGAAATACTGTTGTAGCTGAGCAGAGTGCTGCCCTCCTTCCTCTACTCCCTTCGGATTGCCTAGTTCCCTTTCCTCATTCCAGGCTCAAATGAGACATTGAAGAGCATGCTCCTCTCCTTCATGTCTTCCCCTAGGGAGCTCAGACCCTCTTTTCTGGGGGCTGGTGACAGCAATAGCAGCAGTGGGCAGGGCTCAGACTAGATGTCCCCTTTGGATGCCCCCTTTGGATGCCCTTTTGCTCTCCGTGACATTGTTTTTGCTTGCTTCTCTACCAGACCAACACTTTTGCATTTCATTCTTCTGCATGGGAAGGTGTAGCTGTGGAGCAGGCCTGGTCAGCACAAGAGTACTGACATGTGGGGAACCTGGGAAAACTCTTAAGGGTAATTAAAAAAAATACAGATATTCCTGTGTTGTGAGTATAGGAGATAATGTGACAAAATTTAGAGAAGGAGGATTCTTTGTACTCGGGTTGTGTGGTTAGATAATAAATTCTACAGGAAGAGTAAAAGAGATGGAGATATTTGGAGGGAAAAGGTCTTTCAGATATAGCAATTTCTTGAGTAAAGAGAAAATTATAGGGAGACAGAGAACATGCACAAAAGGAGAAACTATTTGAGACCTGTGGGGAAAGAGAATGGGGTTGTAATAGGAGAATGCAGAGGATACTGGAGATGAAAAATAAGAAAAGCAGATTAAAGCAAGAAGCCAAACCAGAAAATACATTTCTAAGAGCCAGGAGACAGGAAGGGGAAAATTGGAACCTCCTGTTCCCGTCAAGCAGAAGAGAAAGTGAGCAGTAGGAAAGATGAAAGAAAATATAAAGAGATTTGCATAGTAGTTGGAAAGAATAGTTTATATGTTGAAATGTATATTCATCTTGATGGTGAAACATGATCCTTTATCTTCTTTTTCTCTTTGGCTGCTAAGTCCTGAAAGAGCTGTGTTTCCCGCTGTGTCTGAATGATGCTCCTGGGTCTTTCTGTTAAGGAGGATGCTCAAAGGAAGCAGTGTTGTATTTTGGTTGATTTAAACTATCATTTATCCTTTGTGAAATGTGAAATGCAAAATTAAATGGTAGGGATGAGCCATCTGCTGTTGTTTAACATGTGAATAAAAGCTACTGTGTTGGCGCAATGTTTATGCCCATGATAAGAGCAGAAATAATGGAAATGTTATGTTGGCTATACCCAGCAGGTCCCCTCATTTACTGAAGCATCATGTTTTTTCCATGTCCCAGAAATGTTGAACATGATTCCTGGAGGAGTATGAGCATTTCCTCCTTAGTGAGGAGGCTGAGTGTTTTATGTCTGTTATTCTCATTCCTTTCAGGGATCTCTTGCTGTCTGTGGCACTTGGCCAGGTACTCTCCCTCCTTATCTGTGGCATTGGTCTCACAAGCAAGTATCTGTCAGAAGATTTCCATGCCAACACACCTGTTTTTCAGAGCTTCCTCAATTATATCCTTCTATTTTTGGTCTACACGACAACACTAGCCGTCAGACAAGGTAAGTGTCTCTCTGAAACTGTTCTGTAGAAAACAGCGGGGATAAGGACTTTTTCAGAACAATAACAAGCAATATGATTTAGACACATATCCCGCCAGCATTTGTTCTATATTTACATTACCTAGAAATACATATTGGATGAACTGACAAAAACCCCAACAAATCTTCATTAGCAAAGACTGAATCATTAGATCTCAAGGACTGGGATGCTACCTAAAAGCTAAAAGAAACACCAGTACTTTTGAATTCTGATTGTTCTTGTCTTGCTGGGAAATACTAGTATGCTTTACATCTTACGTAGACTAAGGAGAGCTCAGATACAAGCAAAGAAGAGCTTGCTAGTTCTAGTGGCTGATCATGGCAATTCAATAGTTCACTTACTAGAAAAAAAGAAGTAGCAGCCATTTTTTAGCTATGGAGGGAGTAGGAGATGAAGGGAGATATTTCGGGGTGCTCTCTCTCTGGGGTGGTGTGGGCAGAGAAGCTCTATGGCCCTGTCACTGCTTTGCCACAGGGCCTGTGTTATCAATCTGACCTCCAAAATGAGAAATGCATTATAGTGTGCTTTTGTACTGTGTATCTAATGATCCTTTGTTTGACAGCCTATATATAATATGGGGGGATGTGCCTTTCCTGCACATCCCTCCCTTCTTTGAGATTTCATGTCTAGATGAGGTGTGGGAAGTGAATGCATTTAAGTAAATTTCTCAGCCACTCTTTTTTTTTTTTTTTTTTAATAATTGTATTTATTCACCTTCACAGAACATGTAGGTTAGAAGCTGAATAAAAGAGAAAAAATATCATGTGTTCTCCTGACATAAGGAGGGTAGGGCTCTGCGGAGGATAACAACTACAAAATGTATTAGCTACATTTATCAGCATACTGAAAAGCTCATGTTTTCATACAGGAACAATGATTTTTGAATAGTTCTTTGATGTTACATCTTTTAATGTTTTGGGAACAGCCCTGAACCTTAAGTTCTTCACTCATAGTACAGTCTTGTGATACAATGTTAAAAGTGTTCCAAACCAGCAAGGACTTAATTTCTATGCAAAAAATGAACAGTCAAAAATATATCTCTGTACTCCAGCACAAAGCACTTAAGCATATTACAACATAAGTTTTATAAACATTGGTCCCCACTGACATTTTTCAGAGGCAATGAAAGCCAATCTGCAAAGGAAATGTTGGCTCTTACATAAGAGAGATTGCTCAGGCAGTGTTTCACTGTCTTGGTATTTCAGTTTGTGTAGGGGGAAACATCACCACATACTTTGCTCTGCCAAAAGTTTAAAATGTGTTATTAGTAGCAGCTTTCTGGAGAACTGTGTTTAAAAATAATTATTCTGAGTGTAGGATTGCCTAGATGTTCACAAGTTCTGTCCCAGAAATGTCCTTCTCTGGACTGATTTAGGTATTGTGGAAGGCTAGTCCCTATGACTCTTAAATAGATTTTACTTTTTTGAAAATGCTGTCTGGTGAAAGGGTATACCCATATAGATAATGCATTCTGCTGTGCATTACAGAGGCTAATTTGGAATAATGTTTGATGCCTGGTGTATATTGACATCTAAAAAATGCTATCAAGTAGTCTGCTTTACTATGTATAAATAAGTGTTTAAAAGGTACTTTATAAATAATTGTCTGACTCTGTTTAAAAATACAGTGGTGGACTAAAAGGAGTTTGTCAGAGATACCTGTTGTGCCAATAAGATAGAGTTGGGAAGTAAATGGGAAAGCGTTAGGGATATGTGGAAAATATTTTCTGGACAAGTGAGGAGGGCTGGGGAAGGTGTTTGAATACAGATCGTACGAACAACTAGAACACATGTAAAGCATACCAATGGAATTGTCTGGAAAAAGAGCTGTCAAAAAACCCAAAAAGATGGTTCCATCCAAAAAAATCCAAAACAAAACTGGCTACAGAAGCCAGGAAAGCAGTGATCCAGGCATTCAGCATAACATTCCTGCTGGATGGTATAGCACTACACAGCCTATTTATTTACTCAGCATTTAATGTTGCCAACTGACTGAGTCTGACATTGTCTTTTTGTTTTTGCAGTTATTCAAATCCATTATCTGTATTTGTTCCATTAAAGCAGTTTCTCTAGCAGCTCTAATCGTTTGGATTCATTAACAGATGGAAATCACATAATAATGGTATTAATTTTATATGGGATGATTCTCTTCTGAGTGCTGAGTGCTGAGATCATCAGAAGGCTTTTTTTTCAAATACAGTTCTACTCTCTATGAAAGATTGAAAATTTTTAAAATAATTTTCTTTGTCCTTCAGAATTCAAGCCATCATAAGTTGATTTGTACTAAAAAAATAACTGCATCCCTTTGTCTTTTTCTTTTCATGCTTTCTTAATCCTTGGGATTTTTGCAGAAATGTACTGTTTAAGGAGGTGTCACTTGAGGTAGCCAAAAAACCCCTGAATTCACTGTAGGACTGGAAGCTATAATTTCCTCAGAAAGAAAGAGTTCCTCTTTCTTTAGAGGCTTCTTCCAAATTTTGATTTACTCTGGATGCCCTTTGACTTAGCTGTCCCTCACTGTTCATATATACTTCCTGAGTGATAATGAAAAGCTAGAATTTGCACAGGTTTCTGAAAATTGTCATTAGCAGATTAAAGCTCCTGAGCTTTTCTGACTAAAGCCTTTTGCAGTGAATGTTCAACTTCCAGGAGCTAAAGTTAGCTCATGGCAACCAGCAGCCTCCACTAAATTTTTATATTGTGAGTTGAGATTGTTTTCCAAAATAATTTTATCACAGCGCTCACTCTAATGGATGCAAAGATTAGGACTGTCCCCTTGCATATAATCCACATGTCATCAGATAGTGCAGGAGAGGCACAGTCCTGAAGGTGTCAGAGTCTCTGAGTGTTTAAAGCTTCATTTCCATGTTAAAAAAAAACCAAAAAAACCCAAAAAACCCAAAACCAAAAAACAAACAAAACCAACCCCCCCTAAAAAAAAACTAAAAAAAAGAAAAAAAACCAAACCAAACCAAAACAAACAAACAAACAAAACCCAAACAAACAAAAAAACAAAAAAGGGAAAAGTTTCAAGGAGTAAAAGTAGACTCAATAGTTTTAAGCAGTGAAGTCTATGTGAGTAAGGTTTTTTCATCATTATTGCAATTTTGTTCTCATGACCAGAAATAAAAATGACAAAAGCAGTGAAGGAGATCTGTTCTTGTGAGATATTTATATGGGCCTTAAAACATGGATACTACTCAGCCGCAGATCAAGAAAAAGTGAAAGAATTTGTCTAAACTTGGATTTTTCTCATGGAAAAATCCATCTACCCTTTCTATCAGGTGAACAAGTGCAACTATGAATCTGGAATCCAGAAGAATTTTCCTTTTACCCTGGGTATTTTTGTTTGGTTTTGGGGGAGTTTTTTTGTTTGTTTGTTTTTTATTATATGTAATTTTAAGTTGAACTCATTTTTGTGCCAAAGAGGTGAGTGTGGAAGTTCTTTGCAGTTAGGAATGCACAGACTCAGGCATGCAGAGATGCCAGTAGCCACTTAGCCATAAGTGTTTATTCACCAGGGTGCCCTGTCCAATGCTCATTAACACACCAGTGCTTAGGTCTGGATATTATTCTTTAGGAGTTTTCTTTGTATGAGAACAGTGCTATAAAATTAATGTCACTAATGCTGCATTATAAGGCAATGAATGTCATAATGTTTTATCTGGCTGATATGCCAAACATTTAACAGGTAACAAGGACATCCTCGGTTCCTTCTCTTGAGGTAGCTTCCTCTCACGCCTGCTGTTTTCACAGCCAAAACTTGTATTTGTCCATAGTAACACCTCTGAGAAGGTTTTAACACATATTATCTCACCTCAGTCTCCTCGTCAGCAGAGGATTCTTCTTAACAAAACCTTGTAGGGATACTTCCCTGTGTCCTCTGCGTTGTGTGTCATTATTAGTCGAGGAAAAGAAAAACTTTGGCTATCAGTAAGAAAAGCCTCAAATGGGTGAAATGGAGCTATGGGACATAGAGCTGGTGTAGATTAGTTTTAGCACTTTAAAAAGCAGTAAGTGGGAAATTGTCCATAGTGGACCATAAGGTGTTAATTGCTGACAGCCAACATGGGTGCAAGCATCAGCAGCTTGCCACCAAAAATAAATTACTTCTAAAAGCCATGTCACATATGCTACAAATGAAAACAACACATCTACTAGACATCATTAAAAACAGAAAAAATACAGAACTACTGTTTGTTTTTTACTCTGAAAAACAAGAAATGAGGGAGCAATGGAAGTGTCTTCTGAACAGACGGGAACCATAAAGCCTTGAGGGCCAGATTCTGCATTAGTAGGGCTCCCCATTACGAGCTGTTCCTTGAATTTTACTGCAACAAGTTACTGACTATTTTCAGTCCACTAGTACTAAGGGATGGCAATAATTTGCTAGTTCAGAAACACTTTTTATGAATCTCTGTATGTCTGGATGAATTCTGCATCTAGGCCAAGTGATGAGGTTGTATCATATGTCAATGGAAATAGAGTTTTCCCTACAGTAACTGTAATGTCTTAGATTTGACATATAATCAAAGGTGATCTGTGCCCCTGAGTAAGCCAGAGAGTCCTGTGAGACTGGTAAGATTGCAGACCTTTTACTGGCTTATCATTTTTTTATGCATTTCTATCTCAGTTTGGCTTATGCCATTAGTATCTCAGCCATATGTAATTTTCTGATGTGTCTGCTATTCAAGTGTGTATTTCCATTTAGATACATGGCATCCCTCCCCAGCATCCCTCCTACTTCACCAAAATTGACCAAAACCATTTGAAGGAAAATAGAATGCTATATAGGAGTTGCTTTTTTTCACTGCAGTGCTTGGCAGCTGTTTACTGAATGACAGAAACAGTAAATGCCTCTTTTTACTTAATTTCATTCCACTGGTAAAGGTATATTAATACAAAGGTAGTGTTATGCACTTAACTTGGGTAGACACAACAGAACTTCTTTTATATCAACACCTTTTTTTTGTTGATTGCCAGTAAGAACAATCTTGTTTGTCTGGGAAACAAAGAAAGTATATGATATAAGCTGATTAAACTATATTTGCTATCATGCACTTTGGACAATATGTGTTGTACTGTTGACATGAAATGTCTTCTGGAAAGGCATCAATCCTGTCAGAATTTCGTCTTCACTGAGGATGACATGGAGTGATTTTGAAGAAAAGATCCATTTCATCATTGTTCAGTTTCCTAAGCATGCTCATGCCACTGCTGTAAAACAAAGAGCTTGGTTATCCCTCCAGTCAAAAAAAATGTTCAAAGCTGCAGCCAAGCAGCTTTATGGTCCTGAGATAGAAGGGGTTCTTGGTCCCTCAAGGCAACAACTCAGCCCACACACTGGCCTGCAAACATGTGGCAGATATTGCAAGAAGCTGGGACATTGCCCGTGAAGCACAGGGAAAAGCATGTCCAGCTGGCCCGTCTCTTCCATTTGACAAAGGTATGTAGAGATAGGACAAGGCTTTAGGAAATGGCTTTAAACTGAAAGAAAGTAGGTTTAGATGTCCCATCCCTGAAAGTGTTCCAGGCCAGATTGGATGGGGATCTGAGCAACCTGGTCTAGTGGCAGGGGTGTTGGAATTGGATGATCATCAAGACCTTTTCTAACCCAAACCATTCTCTGATTCTATGATTCTCACAGCCCTCCCAGTGCAAGGGGCCACGCTCATTCTAGGTTGTAAAAATGAAACACAGCAGCAAGCGTGGCTTGGAACCAGTGAAAAATAATGACCTTCAGGTCTTTGGTATTCTCATTGCAGCGCTGCAGAATCTCCCTGCTGTGTTACACATTGCTGTCTGCAATGCATTTTCTCCTAATTACTCTGGGCTTCTAATTAGGGATGCCAAACCATGTGGGATATGTTTATTATGAAAATGGTCAGCCAAATAGTCCTTTTGTTTGGGCTTTGAAGAGCCCTTTTCATATTCAGAGGGAATTCTGTACTTTAGGAGAAATGAAACTAGAATGCTGGCTATTTACAGGCACTTCAAATTGCAGAGATCCTTTTCTGTAATGTGCAGTTTTCAGTTTTGGATAGCATGCTCAGAGGAGCAAGGTTTATGATATGTTATGTATTTGGGATTTGCCTATCACATCATGGACACCACAGCAAGCTAGCTGAAAAAAACCAGTATGACTAGAGCCAGATTTCTGTTCAGTTCCATTTACATAATAATTGTGTTTGTGTTTGAATTTTCATTCTACTTTCAATTGAGTTTTTAAAATTTACTGCTGTAAAATCTTGACTGCTGCTGCTGCTGAATGAACCTTCATTATTTTACTCTGTAGGTGATAACAAATCAGTGAGGTGTTAAACTTTTCAGGTATGTATAGTTTCCATACAGGACCTTGGGATTTTATTCTTTATGATAGTTGCTCTAAACCACAGAATTTTCCTTCCCAGTCCAATGAAGTCTTCTTGCATTCTTAGCCATAATACTAAAACAGATGCAATTTCAGCACAGTATAATTATTACATACACCTGGAAAGGCAGGGTAAAAAAAAAAAAATAGACCAGCTTGGGGATACAAAGATAGGGTTAAAACCAATAGACTTGACCTCTGTCTTTTGTTTTGATTTGTTTGGCTATTCCTAGCAGAGAGGTTGGATGGTATTTTTTAATCCTCAGGGGGTTTTTTCACTGTCAGCTGTTCTTGTTACACTGACCAGCAGACAGATGCTTCCTGCTTTGGCCCTGCTGCTCCTTTCCACCCACACAAAGGACCAGGCATTTCAGGACTTAGTCAATTTTCATTTTCATCAGGTGTGTTTTGCTTTGCCAGCTGTTTAACAAGGTACAAATAAATACTTATAGAGAGGAATCTTGGGCCTAAACATAGGGCAAATAAAATGGCAGGTAAAGGCTCTAAAAGCCTCTCAGCTCTTTCTTTCTAGAGTTATTTTTCTCAATGAGGTGCTCCTGATTGTTAGGTTAGGCACCTGCTGTCCAAACCCACAGCATGCATCCTGTGTTACAAAATATCTTCCCTTTTTTTAATCCTGGCCAAAGCAGCACATTCTATGCTCTTGCAAGGTATCATTGGAATAAATCATGTGAATCCCACAGCACATACAACCTGAAAATTGGAAAGCACTGTTCCTCTAGGATGCAGGTGGCAGCAGTTAAGCGTTGACACTGTATGTCGTGGTTTAATGATGCAATCACTAATACAGTCATGATAACCCCAAAGCAATAAAGGCATTTAATTAAGCATCCATGCTGTAGCATTCTTTGTAGTAGTATCTCTTGATGCCTGATGCAGCTCATTCAACCCAGAGACCTCTTGTTTTACTAGGCTGCTTTCAAAATAGCTTTGATGCTCAAGGAGGTATCCTTTGTGCCATCAGAGACAGAAGCTGCAAGAGGGCATTGTGTGAAAGGATAGGAACAACTCATTTTCACTGTGCCTGCTGATGCAGACAAGAGCACAGGAAAAAAAAGGGCGTTCTCTTACCATCCTCTTGACCTAAATGAGGGAATGGGAGGTCTTGTCCACACAGAGAGTGAATTTGTTCTAAAGTTGCACTAGGGGTACCTCTCCTTGTAAAAAAGTCCCTGGAGGATTCAAATCAGGCAGTTCAGATCACTCTCACTTCGGGAAGCTCAGACCCAGTTATCTTTCTGGCTGCCAAGTTTATGCCCTCAACCGGTACCTTCCAGACACAGCATTCAGATTTGCACCATGGTTCAAAGTCTGGTGCATATTTTATGAGAGCAAACCTTACAGGCACTTACTAAGTGCAGTGAGCGTGAATGGGATGCTGAGCTTTAGGCTGGCCAAAGTCCTGGGTGATGAACCATGTTTGCATCAAGATGCTGCATCATTGCTGTGAGGCAATGTCTATACTGAGTATACTACTTGAGAAAAAAGCAGTTTTACCCTGGAGGTAAATGTACATTCATTTTAGGAACATTTAGCCAGCTGTGGCCATTTCATGCCAGTAAGTCTGTAAATAGAAACCACAGATGCAATAAAATGGGAAATATTGCAGTTACTCAGTTCACAGCTGCAAAATCACAGGTAGCTAGTGGAATTTAGCAGAATCAAATCATCACAGTGTGGCATTTCATACTGTCATGCTTTTTTGAGTGATGCCAGCACCTAAGTCTGAGACTTCAGGCAAATCTGCAACATGTATTTGCAAGCATTTATGTTTGGATCAGGATTTAGATTTTGTTGCTGAGCCTGGGAAGCTCCCTCCTTGCTTACTTTTCCAGGAGCCCTGCCAGTCCTTCGAAGACAGTCCTAATCTGAACACAAGTCTGTGAGTTCCTGTTTGAGAAGATAAACCTCATCGCTAGAGGGATGAGTGGGCAGGCTCGAGGAAGCTCTGAGTAAGTGCAGTTTGTACTACTCATGCCATCTTGCTGCTTGATCTTTGTCCCCATCTCCGCAGATGCCATTACATGTATTTGTACCACGGGTTCAGATAGGAGCACAGATGTAGGTGAAAGAATCAAGGCTTTTGAGCAGGTAGAAAGCAAGGTATTGTATGGAACAGCCCTGGAAGTGCTCAGATATCACGGCAATGAGCATAGACTGAGCTTTGAAACTTAGTCCACAGTATCAGGGTATTGCAGAGGGGTGAATGTTGTTCTCAGTAATTTTATTTGAGGGTAATGAAGATCCCTATGTAGCCCAGATTGCCTTACAGTATGTCAAATAATAAATTGTCTCATAAGATGTGAGCTGAATCACAAACACTTGATTTTTTTTAAAGAATTAAGGGATAACTGTCCTTTGTAGTGTTAGTATATGGGTCTGGCTCTTGTTAGTACATAAACATCTCAAGTACTCTTTACAAAACCAACCATCCCTTCTCACTTCAAGAAGGAAAGTTAATGGTTCTGATAAAATAGTGCACCCTTGATCCTACAAGGGTAAGCAGAATGCAAGGGTTGTCTCTGCGCTTCATGCAGTATCAGTGTTTCCCTGTGATTTATGGAATATTTAAACATTCATCAAGCCAAGCAGCTAGCCAGGGTAGCAGGATCCACATTCAGCACACGTAGCTCCAGCGTTCATACGGGAGATTTGAAGTGTGGTTACAAGATGATAACTGTATTGCCTGAAGGAGATAAGTCCCGCTCTGCCAGGATGGTGCTTTGTATGTAGTTAGTGTAAAAATTCAGAGGAATAGAGTTTATCCTTGCGATCGTCTTTCTCATTAAAAAAGAATCATAATGAAAGAACAAAGCAGTCCCTGCAGTGAATTGAATTGACTTCCTAAGTTTTCATTAAATCAAAGAGTCAATAGCATCCCATTTTGCAGAGCCCAGTTGTAAACTGTACACAAGACTTGCAGCAAAGTCCCTGTGAAGATCACATCCTTTCTGAAGATTTGGAAGTACTACCTTTTCTAGAATAAGGACTATAAGACAGCATGAATCAAGGGAATAAAAAGTTATGCCAGTAGGATAAAGCTGTATTCTCAACTTATTCTTCTGCCTCACACTTAATACTTAGTCCTAACACAAGCAGTGATTTTGTCTTCTTTCATGTCCCTTATTACCAGGGTAACGCATATATTTATTGTTACAACTAAATACATCTTTGAGGCAAAAAATATACAAATATCCTGTAAGTTTATCTACCACTTTGTAAGCATTATTTTTCCTTTATATTTAGCTGAACTGTTAGCTATTGGCATCTGGTCACCTTGAATTCCTGTTGCATTTCTGGATGATAGTGCTGTAATAATAATTGCAGCTTCATCTGAAAGAATGTTTACAAATGTAGCACTCAGTATTCAAGTTGCAGTTGTGCTGTGTGCTCTCCTTTCTGCTCATGAGCTGCCAAGCACAGGTGGGAACACCAAGTCACTTCTGGAATGTGCTCGGGATGCAGGGACCTCTTAGCTTAGGTGTCCCTTTGGCTGCAACATCGCTTCATGAACCTTGAGGATGCTTTAGACCCAATTCACTACAGAACAGAGCAGCTCAAGGTCATCAGCAACCAGCTCTGTTAGAACCTCCCTCTGCATTATCTGTCCTGATTTAACATTAAGGAGAAAAGGAGAAGGATAATATATGCTTTCTGTCAGCCTCCTCCACTTCTTGCACACATTTCCCTGATGAGAGGAGGGAGCTTTGAGGTAAAGGTGGGAGCTCTACTGACAGCAATAGTGAGCGCTCCGAATACACAGGGGAGGCAGAGACCATGTGCATGTCTCAAAGGAGCACTTATCCCTTAGTTTTCAGTTATATCACAGTGACAGTCAATTCACAGAGATATTTTTGTAACTGTTACAGAAATATAGCAAATAAGGTTTCAAAGGAAAATTATGCATATGTGCCTTTTCTGAGTTAAATATTCGTGAACTTGCTTCTGTGCAGCTACTAGAATGTTTACACAATATCACTTGTCCATGCTGCTCTGATTATTTGACTGTGATCTGCTACTTGGTTTTGTTTTGCCTAATTCTAAAGGAGGTTTTAATAGCCCAGAGCAGAGGTGGACTGTCGCTATTGTAATAAAATGGCTCTGCACTGATTTGTACCATTGGTGATGTAAGGGAGGGAGTGGCATGTTCATGACCATAAATTATAATATATACTGTTTGTTTTCACTGCTAGTTGAAATCTTTGGTTTGAACGTGCTTTCGAGTGTCCTATTAAAATTTCAACAGCTTGGTGTAGAAAAAGAACAGTTAGTGCCCTTATTTATTAAGTTTGGCATGTAAGAGGTTTGTTTCTATTTGAAAGGACATGAGGTGGTTTATATTGATGGAATTTTTCCATGCATATGCATCTAATTATATTAGTGCATATATAAAAAACCTCAAACTATGTATTTTCAGTAGATTTTATTTTTAGATTTATTTTATATTGCTTGTCATCTGAAGATACCAGAACTTCATGCTTTCGTGAGCTAGGCTTCATGCTCATTTGGGCAAGCATATGATAGGAAACAGGCCATGGCATAACCAGGAACATTTCATGTCCACTCAAAGCTTTTATAGCAATTCAAAGAGATGAAATGCCACAAGGTGAACAGAAACTTGCCAATTGCCAAGCTTCCCATGGTAACCAAGTTGCCAGTGAGCTCTTCCCAGGCATGGAGGTGAATTCCACAATGCATGGATGCTGTTGAAGGACCCTATGGAGTCTTTTGCAATAGTGTGCTGAAACTGTGGGTTAAATTTTGTCTTAAGACAAAATGTCTTGTTGTTAAGATTGTATTCCAAAGCTGAAGACAGCAGCAAAACCACTTAAAGGATTCCAGTGAATTTTTAATGCTGTCATGACTGAGCCAAACCTGATGTAGAAATGCTTTTTGGGAACTGGTCTTTGCTAAAGCTGGAGATAAGAGGTCTGAATGAACTTGGCCATTGAAGCAGGCAGCCAGCAGTCACTGGGAGATTATTGGGTTGAGTGCTTTCAAAGAAAACCAGGTAGCTCAGGGAGTGGTGGGCTGGCAGGAGCTGAAGTTACAGAAACAACTTCACAGTAGGAAGTCTGAGTGAATTTTAGTTGGAGGTTGGAAATGGTCCTGCCTTGGTGCGTGAGGAACCACAACGTGTCAGATGGGCAATGTGGCGAAACCCTGTCAAGGGCCAAGCACATTGCATCAAAAAGCATATGCCCTGATATTTTAGTTCCTCTTTAGATGATAGCACGATTGGCACGTACCACTGTCATGTCCCAAGTGACATCTTCCTCTCCCCACTGGTGTTTTATACCCATGGCAGACTGCCTGTCTCTGGGAAAGTGCCTTACTGAGGATCTATAGGGAAAGTAATAATCTCTGGAAGTTATTGAGCAGAAACCGGACTAAAACTTTTCTCAACATTTCTCCCCACGCTGCAGCTGTAACACTGAAATTGCATGGATAATAATACTTGGGAATGCTTGTGAATCTGCAGTGCATGATTGTCTGAGATCTGCACACTCAAACCCACCTGGTTTTTTCTCTGGTGAATGGAGTATTAGAAATGTGGGAATCTAACCACTTTTAATTTAGCAAGGATATTGAATGTGTTTGTTTCTTCTATTGTTGTTTGCCTAGAAAATATAAAATAGTCTGTTTTTATCAGAAGAATATTTCTCTGAAGCATGGAGTAAAATAAAACCAATAAAAAAGGAAGCAGGGTTCTTTTTTCTTTGAAGGATATGGCACACTGCAGAAAAGAAATGTGTTGCTGCTTCAAGGTGAGAGAATTCAAGTCGTATCTCAGAACAACCTGCCTTTAAGAAGACAAATGACTGTGGTATTTATGATAGTATTTTTTGCCAGTAATATAGTGACTGCTCAATAGAATCTTTTTTCAAAATAGAGAGCACACGCACCAAGAGCTTTTCAGAAGCCCATTGAAATAAATATGAGATACAAGGCAACGCATAAGTTTGGGCATGTATACATAACTACTTCCCCTTGTATACATTTACTTTTCTATTAACAGAAGTGCATGATTGCAAGGACGAGTTCCCAGCGTGTCTGTGAAAGAATTGCACTGTTGCTATGCCTTGATGATAGAAACATTTTTAGCAGGGCTGACTCATTTCATACATAGGCTGTATTTCAGTGTCTCTGTCTATAAAGATTGTATCCATGCCTAAGCTGTGTGAAGACATGTCATCTTTATGGCTGATTAATCTCTCTTTAAAATCACCTTTGTAAAAACAATCTTGATTTAAAACCAAGGTGGTTGTTTCAGTTGTCAAGCAGTGAAGAGAGTGATAGCCCTCTCCATGGAAAAAGGAGGGAGTCTAACATGTAAAGGTGCTGTGTCAACAAACTTGTATAGAAAAGTACAAGGTGCTCTCTATCAACAGGTATTTAAAAGTATTTAAAAAGTATTTAAAAATATTTTTAAGTATGTGCACCTGAAATTCAAACTTAAACAGTCAAATAAACACAAGCCAACTGCCACAAGAAAGAAAATCACATCTTCAAATTTACCCAGGATGTTTCTGCTTGAAATTTTCACAATTACCTTCATTTTTTGTTACATGCCCACCTGATAATACAGCAGCAACTCATTCCTGATTGGAAGCTGCTTAGTGCAAATTGTCAGGTTCTATCAACATTCCTTCTCAATCTTTTCACAAAAGAATCAGGTTTTTTTAGTCCAATATTTCAGATTTTGCCAGTAACCTGACAAAATGGCATCTCCTTATTTCTTAATATTTTGAACAGTGATATAAAAATGGAAACTCATTGTCAGCTGTCCCTGTCATGTTCATTGCAGAGGCATTTCTTTACATGCGTTTGGTGAAGTTTTTGTATATTTCCATAATTTTAATGAATCCTGCTTTGGTGAGGGAACAGTCTATTTCCTGTTAATGACAATATTGAGACATAAACTGCTTGAGTATGTTTTTTCAGAAATTATCTATCATAGTAATAATATTTTCCACTGTTGCTTTTATTTTGTACTTTGTTGAGATCTGTTTAATGTTTTATGGATTTAATCTGTTGTGTACAGAGCTGTGTTCAATGGACTTGACTAATTATTGGTTACAGATGTAAGCAACACTTAAAAGAAGCAGAATTTTTCATGGAAAATTTTTTTCTCTCTGGATATTGAGAGAGAGATTATTGTCAGGTATAAAAAAGCTGTAGAATTAAGGACATAGCAGGTGATGAGATCAATAGCAGTGATGTTTGTCATTGCCTTTTGCAGTCTCACGGGCAAAGATTAGTTTTTGTTAGATTTGAATTAATTAGTGTAGCCAAAATGTATATCTTCAGTCAAGATTCATGAACAAATTACTGATAGTGATTTTCAACTGAAAATCATATCCCATTTCAACAGTGCCATTCAGGAATAAAGCATTCCCCTTCAAGGAATTTAGTAAACTAAATTTCTTCATTACAACTTAATTTTATTACCTATTAACATTGCTAACTTCAAAGCAAGGACAATAAGTATTTTAGTAGATACACTGGTAATAACTATTTCAGAGCTTTAAATGACAGTGAGAAAGGTTTTTTATTCACTTTCTTCCAAAATTATATTGCCTAGTGATAGTTATACGATCATTAAAAGTAGTAAGACCTCCTAAGTTAAATTTGCAGAAGAGATTTTGTGACCCACTTGAACCACTGCATAGCAATCACCTAGTAAATTTAAGAACTAGTATTAGAAAAGTATCTTTCAGAGATAATATATAGATACAAGAAATCATGTTGCAAGGTTTACAATTAGGAACTTTATATTTCTGTAAATCTTTTGCCAAGCACAACCAGTGCTTCCTCTCAAAAGTGGGTACCATCTAGTAGGTAAGGAAAATATTAACATGGAAATTGAGTTTGGTGAGGCTTCAGGGAGACATGGTCAGAGAAGAAGTTCTTAGGAATGTTGTCAGACATCTGCAAGGTGGGAAAGCTCAGAAAACACAGATATTTGCTCTGAAAACCAGGCTTGCAGCCCAGGAGCAACCTTAACAAGAGGATTATTTTTGTTGTATCAGTCCATTCACTATAACCTAAGCACCAAGACAATGGGTGTGTGGCAGAACTGTACAGTCACCAGACTGACACTCCAAAGATTGCAGTCAGCCTTTTCTTCTTAGTAGAGAAGACGCAGGAGTGTTTCCACCAGCACTGCCAAGATTCCTCCCTGAGACCTGCCTAGGTCATTCTTCCCCTCTAGTGGTCAAGTGTTCCCAGCATGGGAAAGTGATACTCAATTAGCCGTGTGTCACTGCAGAAAGGATTTGAAATATCACTGCTGGAACTCTGGTTTTGCTGGTTTGGTTGACAAAAGGACTCTGTGAGGGAACTACTGGGGAAAGGAACTGCAGACAGGAGCACTTAAATGGAATAGTTCCTCAAGGACTATTTCCTGAAAAACTGATCTCCGGTTTCCCAACTCTGAATGGCACTGGAGTCACAAAGTGACGTTGCTCAATGATCATCAGTAAATGCTCAAACTGCCCTGTTTTCAGCGGTGAGATGACCTAGAGGAGCAAAAAGGATTTCGGTTCCTGCATGTGGAAATAGAAATCTGTGGTTTGCCTCTGTCAGACCCAAAAGCAGTCACAGGCTGTGAAACCAAATGCTCTGGATGCCTGAAATTGCAGATGGCACAGTCTCAGGGTGGTTACATGGTGGCTGGCTGTTTGGGCAGTCAGGTTTGGGTTTTATATTATTACTAACCAGATCAACCATATCCAAATTGCAAATCTGGGGGGGTGGGTTTGGCTGTTTAAGGACAAGAGTTGATGGTACTCCTTTCTAATTCCTGACTCCCTCAGGGAACAATTGTTCAGAGAAAACGATCTTTTGATCCCGTCCAGTTCTGGTTGAAAAGACCAAATGAGATTAAGGCTGACATAGAGATAGCCACAAGATTGGACATAGAATTTATGTTTAGAATTTGGTTGAACCTGGCAAAAAGCAAAGTGCAGCAGAAACTGATTTTTTATTTTAACTTCAGAAAATAAATACATTATGATCTTTCTGTAACCTTCTGGGAAATTTTGGAGGTTGCATACAAAGAAATCTGTGAAGGGTTTGCCTGAACAGACAAACAGACATGTAAATCAAGGAAACAAAGCTGTAAAGAGCCGTGGGAGCTGAGACCAAAACACTGATGTAGGCTTGCAGAAAGCTGAATGAGTCAGCATGCCTGGAGAACAGCAGTTCGCATCCTCTTTGTAATTTGGGAGCCCTGTGTCGCATCTATGATCAGAGGAATTCCCTGCTGATTCCATTTATTCCTGCCATACCAAAATAATTTTTATGCTGCTTGTCCTACTATCAGTGCCATCTAAAGCTTTATTTCCCTTCTTAGTTTTGATTTCCTCTTTTAGAGTCCTTTCATTTGTGTTAGGCTCCGCTCCCTGCTTCCCTGTCTTCATCCTATGAGTATTTTTGTAATGTTGATGCCTTAGGATCCACTCCAAGGCATCAATATATTCCAAATATTGTATATAGATGGGAAATACTTCTTAACTGATCACATCTTTGAAATTATCCTCAGACGATGCATTTGATTCTGAATGAGGCATTAACTTCTTTTGTACTCACTCCACATTTACATGTTAGGAACCATTTTTATTCCAATACCGTTTCATATGGATGAAACTTGTTTACTATTTTTAGGAGGAGAAATGAAATGAACTTCAAAGCAGCAGTATTGGGTGGTACAAGGCATGCTGTTATCAAAAGAAATGATACAATAAGACCAAATTATGAGGTAATTTCTCAGGGCCTTTGTCTGAAACAATCAAAAGTATAAAGGTGAAATATGTACTATAGAGCAAGAGAAAAAAGAAAAGTACCTGCCTTTTAGAACGTTTTCTTTGTCACAGAGCTGTATTTTCACTATGTCAGTAATGGATTGCATCCATATCCAAAATACAGACAGAAATTGAATGAAATTTCACAAAGATTTGATTTATGTATAAGCTGTAATGAGAATTTTTCATATAGATGAATTTTGAGAAAACATAGACTATTTTGAAGTCAGACATTTTATTAACACAAGACTCCAATCAGCTTTTGAGACATGTGCTCTAGTAACACAGACAAATTTGCATTTCTATCTTTTTGAAATATAGTAAATATGAATAGTATCTGATAGGGATTTGATGATTAAACATTTCATCACAAATACTGGTGCAGTTAATCTGAGTAGGATAACCTTTTCACAGCTGCTGCCATGGAAATAAAACCGATGAAGTTATGTTTGAAAGGCGTGCCCCTTGTGGTTAGAGTTCAGTCAAGCACGGTGTGTTGGTTTAATAAAACCTGGTTTGTGGGGGCAGAGAAAAAAAAAAAAAAAGAGCTGCTCAATACTTCTATATCCGGCACAGAGCCAATCGCTGAAAGCTCTGACGATGGGCAGGTTACTAGGCCAATTGGACAAGCTGGTAATGCCTCTGTGATGACATACTTAAGAGAGGAGAAACCGCAAGAAGTTCTCTTTTTCTTGCTCCCTTCCGAGGGGTGGCAAGGAGGAGGTCCGTGGGCCTCTTCCCAGAGAGGTCTGCCGGGCCCTTCTGGCGCGGCAGCCGGGCCCATGCTGCTGGGAAGGGCCATCCCAGCACTGCAAGTAGTCATGTGGCCAAGACCATGTGGCCGGGCCCCCTCCTGAGGCCAGCGTGGCCCGTGCAGAACTGGGCAGAAACGCCACTCAGCCGGCAGCGAGAGACATGGAGAGTATTTCCCTGATGCAGAGCCCGGATGAGATCAACCTCTCAACTGCAATTTACAGACGCCGATTTTCTTCCAAGTCAGAGAAAAAGGAAAAGTGAGGACATGTGACGAAAACCAACATGGCGGCACCGAAGTCAGTGGAAAAAAAGGAGAGGGAGGAGGTGCTCTAAACACCAGAGCTGAGATTGTCCTGTGAGCTGTGGTGAGGACTATAATACAACAAACTCTTTCCCTATAGTTCATGAGGTGCATGGCAGGTCAGAGATCCATGCGCAGCCCGTGAAGAGGAGTGCTCACACTGGAGCGTGTAGATGCTGAGAGGCTGTGATCTAATAAAGAACTTGAACAGAGAGAGATGACCCTTGCTTTTAGAGATCAAAGAAGAGAGCCTTTGCTTCCAAACTAGAACAGCTCATCCTTAAAAGACTAAACCCCATGAAATAAAATGACCCACGCTAGGCAGTTGTGAGAAGACTGCATGACCCATGGGAGGGATTTCACATTGCAGCAGGTTCGGGCGGGCTATTGTTTGTGAAGTTTGAAACCACTCTAGAAAAGTTTGCAGAGAACCATCTCCCATGGGGAGGATCCCACGGCACAGCACAAGAAACTCTTTTCCTTAAACATAAAGAAAGACTCTTAAGAAGTGAAATACTGTCTGAAACCCCATGTTTGTTTCCTTGCGCGGTTGGTGGAAAGAGGGAGGGACTGGAAAAGAAAGATGTTCTGAAAGTTTGCTTTGATTCTTATTACCCTTTTTACTTTTAATACTATTAATAATAAATCTTCTTTATACTGTTTAAGTTTGGAACCTGTTTTGCCTTAAAGTGTTTTTCCGCTGATCCTTATCTCACTCATGAAAATTAAGTTTTAATTCCCCCTCCTCTGCTCAGCTATAGCAGAGGAAATTAAGTGAATAGTTTTTCTTGAGTGCTTGGTGCTTAACCAGCATCAAACTGCGACACACGGTCTTAGGGAATTTGCAGATTCAGTGCTGTGCAGCACAGGTTCCTACAAGGCAGTAAATCACACCAGAAGCACACAGATTATCTATCTGTCCATCCATCCATTACTGTGGTAGTTGAGTGTCTTTAAAAGCTGTTTTATTCTAGATGGCATATGTTCAAATGCATTACACAACAAGTTTAAAGTGTCAAAATTCTATTTCTAGCTTTGATTCAGTGTGTAATACTGTGCAAGTTGTTTAAAGTATAACCTTTTTCTTGTTTCTCTGCTGTGAACAGGAAAGAAAATCAGCAGAGGCAGTGAAGCGAACTGCCAAGTGTTGTGCTTTGTACAGAACAGTGCTATCAGCTTTTATAGAACACTGTTGTAAAGAGATTCATGATAATAAATATCTGTGTCTGTTTCTTTCTTAAAACCTTCATTTAGCTTTGTCAACTGAAAACACCTCCTCTGAGTTTCATAAGAATTATGTTTTTTACATGGTGGCAAAGAAAAGTTTTCAAACATGGAATCTCAATTTCTTTTTATAATACAAAGTTTACTATGTTCAGCATAACGAGATTCTGTAAATTCTCTCTCAAATTTTGAATAAGGTATTTCATTTGAAGAAATTTTTGAGTGTTTGTGGTTGACTGTACTGAGAAGGGTGCCTGCCTGATTGATAGGTTTAGTAGTTGGTGCTCTGAAAAGGAGACTACACTTGCCTGTGCTCTTTTTGGCCAGAGGAAGATAAAATAATGGCAAACCAGTGAAAAGACTGAACAGTGCTCCTAATGTTATGCCCAATGCATGCAGTTTGATCCAAGCTTTTAGAAGGATAATAGACTGTACAGCCTTCACTGGGTGCAGAAGTGTCCCGTGCCACCAAAAGCACACAGCCTGCTGAAGTGTTGTTACTGTGGCTGTCTGCTCCTTCCACTTGTAAAAGGAAGAAAATCTACTGGCAGCAGGTACAGCTTGTGAAGGAGGACAAGATACTATTTGCCACTTTTGACAGTTGTCGTGTAGAACAAACACTTAAGAACATACTGAAGCAATTATGTTTTCCTACGTGACTACTATGGGTCACAAGACATTGTAGCTGGAATCCGGTACTGTAATACCCTGCAGGTCTTTGGGCTTTAGTGTTGCAAAGGGTAATATAGGTACAGCTATGTACTGAGTGACATGCATTTCCAATCCAAATTATAAGATCCCTTTCAGTCTTGGTGGCCTGATGCCCCAGCAATGGCTCCAGTTGTTCATTCTAAAACCAGCTGTTATGACTTTACCATCTCACCCTCCCACTCAGCAACAGTATGTGGCAGTGTGATCCTTCCAGTAACAGTGAATCCCCATTTCCTGATTCTGGATGATCACTGTCAATATTTTTTTGTTGGGCCTTGGCAGACTGCCTTTCATCTTCTGGCTCCAGTAAGTGAGCAGCTCCTCCTTCCCTGCTGTTCCCAGTTGTCTTGTTAAATCCATCATAATAGAAAGCTTAATTTCTGTGGTAACATGCAAGAAAAGCCACCTGATCGAGAGGCACTCCTGTGTTTCCATTTCACACTTCCTGCTTGGTTCAAATGCCCCACTGGCAACTCTAGCTAGCTTGTTGGAAGATTCCTTCCCCTACTGATGAAACAGCAATGATCTGCTTTCTGCAGGTCTGTTTTGATACAGGAGGGTAGAACAGTGTTGAACAAATTCAGGTTCTTCTTTCTTGTACCCTATAGAAATGTGGACATTCAGTTCTGTTTTTTGCCTTCAACTACCTATTTTTACTCAAGGAGTTCAAATAATCTCTGGGAAGATTTCTTTCTTTTCTAACACCAGATAGTATCATTCTGATACTTTCAAATTTATCTGTAATATGACCTAGAACCCGTGAAGTATTCTACAAAGCAATATCATTAAAGCTAGTGTGTATCCTGCTTAAATGGATCTCATGCCATTTCTGAGTCTAGATAAAAGTAGGGTCATGTCTCTTTATTAATAAGAGCAAATTCACAAAGTAGAAGATTAGAGAGTTTTTAATTTTCCAGTTGAATATCTCAGATTGCTCTTGATGTCTGACAAGGTTGGGCACAGCTAAAAGAACACTGCTGGAATATTAAATGACCATAGAAATGAGAAAAAAACCTTTTGATCTTTTCCATCTCTAAACAGGAATCCATTGTCATAATGCTTTTCTACTGTAGCTTCTGGATTAGACATGACTTAAGTTGGCCCTACAGCCAGGTGGGATGGTCCTGTATCCTGTTGTCTTCACTAATTGTTTATGAATTAGAGCAAAAATAGAGCACATGGAGATTGGCTTTCTAACACCTTCCTTTAGACAAAGCCTGCGAGTGTCCTGCCATGGTAGTAATAATATTGAAATTTATACCACTCATAAACCTTTTATAGCAGTGTAATTAGTTGGGCTATTAGTACTACCCAAGCCTAGCCTTATTTTATTGCTATGAACACAGCTTGTAATCACATAAATGATAATAAGTAGTAACACTTAAGGGCACTGTATAAAGGCAAGCATTTTAGTCTCTCTAGTGAGTGCTCTTTGTGAACAAAAGTAGGGGATCCTACTTTTGCTTTTCCTCTACTGTGGGTACTTATTGCCATGATCTCCTTAGAGGGTCCTCTAATGCAAAGCAAGATTGTAAAACTCCTGTTTTCTTCAGTAATCTGACTCTGCTGACTTCTGTGCTAGGTGCAAATTAGGCAACAAATAGGAAGAAAGAACTGGATTCAAAGAGTTTGGGGACCATTTCTGCAAATCAGAGGTGTGTTACAGTGTTCTCAATAGTAGATTATTCAAATGAGCTTCTTATTGCCTTGTGGTTTGTGCCTATAGAATCAATATTAGTCTATAAATAGGGCAATATTTTGGGGAAGAGAAGATGCAACTTCTAATTTAAAGTACCTTCTTGAGTAGAAAGCATAGTCCATTTGGCTTTGCAACGTGCTGCTAGATTTGTTCTGTGCCCTGGAAAGGAGACTGGATGGTTATTCCTGTTGTGCATCACTCCACATCTCCAGCTTCCCTCCCAGTTGGCCTATACCACCATCTAATGATATTTCTGCTGGTTCTGGATCTCTAGTGCAAGTCAGCTGGTAAAACATCAATTCTGCAATTAAACTCTGGTGAGAATAGAGTGTTCATGAAACCAAAATGGGGTATTTCCTGGTAGTGTTAATAGCCAGAAGGAGATTCACTGTGCTGGTGAGCAGGTTTTTGAAAGGAATGAAATAGGCCAGGAGCTAACTGCAAGCAAATTGGTCAATACTCATCATCCAAACAGAATAAAATGAAATTTAATTAAGTGGCCTAGAATGACTGTGTATGAGTCTTGGGCATTCTTCCCGCATTAATAACCTAATGCACTAGGGAGGAAGAAGTCAGTAGTGATCACTCGATTCAAAAGGAATTTAAAAGCACGTTTTAAACAACATAGAAGGTGAGAGGCAGAGAATGACTCAGTCTGTTACACCTACCCTGACAGCAAGCCCCGCTGCAGCTCACGTGATAGCACTGCCCCAGCAAGTGGCTTTCATCTTTGGGCATTTATTTAGCAGTTTCCATCATAGTCCCCTCAGGACTGCTTCTATGTCTTCCAGAAAAAAAAACCCAAACAAACTCATATCTGTGTGAGAGTTCAATTTCTGTTACATTTATGCGTACCACCTTTGCAGCATTTTGCACAAAGTTGTGATAAACAATATCAAAGAACATATCTTTTAGATTTCTGACTTTCAAGGTTACAGCTTAGTTACATAAATGCTTTCTTAACACTTCTTATGCCTGGTATCTTCCATTCTTGAGGGTCTTTTAGAACTCCCCAATCTGTTGTTTGAGTACATGGAACTACTAATAGATGTTTCTTAAATGCATCATATCTTCATGATTTGCTACTTGCGTAAAAAAATAAAAATTAGAAAGCCAAATTCAAAACATAAATATATTTGTCCACAATGCTGCTATTCTTCTGAGCACCATAATCAGTATTATAACAGCAGAATTTGTAAGGAAAAGTTGAACTTTTGACTTCATTGCATTTCTGGGATGCTTGAAATGATAGCATCATGTCTACTATTCAAGAACTTTCAGTTCTTGTGGATTTAATGAGATTTTGTTTGGCAGCTTCTCTAAAGATCAAATTTTGGACTTCATCTCTATTACCTAGAGTTTTGTAGCGCGTATGAATTATTGCTTCTGGGCTGCATGGAGAGTTAAGTCCCTTGCTGTTTGCTCTTAATATAGTCCTGCTTTTTCAGCTTTTACATGGTACTGTTTAATTTTAAAGCAGTTTTTAGTGTTTCTCAAGAAACAAGCGTGTTATTAAATCATAGAGTACTCTGCTACTTGGAAAATATGTCAGAAGCATGCTCCAGAGACTTAAATATTTTTAAATTGTTTATTTTTCTACACTTTTTCTGCTTCATTACAACTTAAGCATCCATAAATTGGTCTCATGCTAAGAGAGCTTGTAAACCCTCAGGGCTTCCCAATATAGCCAATACCCTAATTGCTTTTAAGCACATCTTGGGTGGTTTCCTGGTGCGCTCCAATACAAAAGTCAACAAACTGTGGTTGAGAGACAGTCACTTCTGCCCATGAGGTTCTTTTGTGATGCAGTTACTCTAAGTTGAGAGATTAAAAATAATGTAGGAGAGGAAATTAAACAAAGAACAGAAGAGAGCGGCCCATTTAAGCTTTCCAAGACAAAATTCCTATTAAAAATGGCCAAGTTTCTCAGACAGGTATTCTATGAAAGCAATTGCTGTAATTGAACCAGATGTGATATAGTTACAATCAGGAAGGGACAGACTCCAAAAGACAGTTACTCCTGACTTATGGTTCATCCATATTTGCATTGCAAAGAATATTCTGAAACTTTCCTTGAAGATTATTAGGGGTTTGCAGTTTGGCAGCTTCTTTTTGGAGTTTGGTTGTAGCATAGCTGCTTAATATACAATGAATTTTTATGAGCAGAGAGTAAAAGCATTTTCTGTTCTTCTGTGTAGTGGATTGTTGGACGTACTTGGCCCAACATAAGGTTCCATGGATAGGTTTCCATTCACAGCTGTCTCATCAGTTAAAGCTCTTTGAGATGAAAGCAATAAAAATTGCTATCCTCATTTAAAATTTAGAACATAGGTATCTAAGAAGTGTTGCCTACGAATAGATAAATACTAAATTTTTTAGAAGTGCATTTATTTTTGTAATGGATGTAAAAGTGCTTCTTTGACCAAGAAACTGGAACTACCCTATTAAAAAATAGATTATTATGTCATAATCTAACAGACAGGGAATGCAAGTATGTCTGAAATACAAAGAGGTCTATTCAAATAATCCTGTGAAACACTTTGACTTTTGTGTTTGTGCAGTGCAGATTTATATAATGTAATTATATAAGAAAAATCATGCACAATATAGTCCTTCACATCCTGAGCTATAAAACACGTAACACCAATCAGGCGAAATAGTGTTCAATAAGAAGGTTTTAAGGCAGTAGATGTTTGAATCCAGAATTTCACATTAAAGGAGTTTCCCAGAATTTCTAGCTGTACCTAATGCTTCCCAGCATAAGAGGACAGGAAGATGCCTTCCTTGCAGTATAATCTGTCCCATGTCAAATTCAGTATTGCTCTATCTTTCCTTTTTCTTGCACTTTCATTCCCACATGAAGTCTGGGATCAGCTGAGGTTACTCTTACCAAGAAGCAGCTTCATCTTCTATCTGTGTGAGCAGAATCCTGCAGTGTGGAAGCAGGAAAGACAGCCCAAGGCTGGAACCAGGCCTGGTTTCACACATCGTTTGTTGAAATGCATTCTTTGCCTTCTAGTGGGAGTCCACTAATCCCCTGTTCAGCAGAGAAAACTGTCCCTTTTAGGTAATGAAAGAAAACCAAAGGAACCTTACATTTGTTTGTTTGGTTTGGTTGGGATTTTTAACAGCCTCATTAAAAGCTATTACTAATACCAGTTTTCTGTAGTTGCTCTGTCCACAGAGATCACTCAGAGTTTTGGCTTAGACATGTTCATCCTGGAAGTGATCACAGTTATGCTATAAGGATTGTTTTGTCATTGGGCAACAACTAGACTAGACCTTTGATTTAAAAATCAACTTCAGACAACTTTTTTTTTTTTTGTCTTCAGTTAACATTAATTAAAAGGACAATTTGCACACACTGATTTTTGAAGGCTCAGTTACTTCTTTTCACCTGTTTAAATTACTGCTGTCTGCTTGAATACAATCAGCTGTTACTAGAAACAATTCAAATGAAAAACTGCACTTGAAGATATAAGCAGGTGTTGTGTTAAATAGCCGCTCCTTCATCTTCTTCTGGTGAAACCCAAAATTGCCTTTGCAGCTGCATAGGAGAATATGTATTTTAGAGATGTGGTTGGTTTGAATTGTTTACTAGATTGCTTTTCAATTTTTATTGCTAAAAATACAAATTGTTTTTAATTTCTCTATATTTTGCTGAGTTCTTTAATTAAAATATGAGTTGAGAAACAAACTCTGAACTTTAGCTTTGCCTCAGTTCAAAGGTATTTGGGTTTGGATAGAGTTTATTTTCCCTGAAAAGGTTCTTACTATGCAGAAAGTTTATCGATGTCTTAGTGATAATTCTCAATGCTCCGAAAGGTCATGATTTCTAGGAAAGCAATGCTTATTTTTGTTTCTCTTACAAACTGCAGGATACAATTCATGCATGCAGTAACTCTTACTTATAGCCTGAGGAAACAGGATTTGTATTTCCATTGTGTTTATGGTACCAGATTTGTCAGCCTGAAGTTCTCAGATACTGTGCAACTGATCTTAAAAAAAAAAAAAACCAAAGAAACAAATGAAAAAAAAATTCTAAGAATAAGGTACTAATAAGAAAGAGGATACCTTTTGACTCATGAGAAGTTTTAACTTTTATGATACATATAAGCCACATTTTCAAATATAGATGTATGAAGTGAATTCTTGGGTTCAGGTTTAGCTGGAGATTCCAATAAAAGTAAAATTAATTGATGCCAAAAACCGTATGTTGAGGAAAATATCAGATGCTGTAAGCAGACTTAAGGAATGGGTTTGTGCATATAGTGTTTTACAAAGAAAATAGTGATCAGCAGCAGTGAAATGTTTTAGGAATTTGTTATTTTTCTCAAATGTTTCACACTGTTTCATTCTTTAGAAGTCCCAGATTACCCTTTCAGTATTTTCCAGAATGAAACTGTTGAGTTTTACATGTGAATTGCAATATATAATTTTTACATCAAAATAAATTTGATGTAGGTTCTTTCAAGTCACATACTATGCAGCCATGCATGATATGACATTTCACGCCCTTGGATTACATATCTAACAATGGAATAAGCATGAATTATTTAATTTCTTACCACTACTCAAGGATTATTTACAGAACTTGGCACTAACACTTTTTGTCTTGCCACAAAACAGAGGAATTGCTACATGGCTGCTATGCCACACAAATTTTAAGGCAGCTTAACAGTTAAAGAAGATTACATACTGAATTCTCTATTAAAGTTTTCAATAACTTTTAGCCTTTGTAATGAACACTCCTATCAGATTTTGCCTGTTACTTTTAGTTTTATTAGCGTATTGGTTTTTTCTTTCTTTCCAAGCTTCCAAGTCTTTCAGAAGCGATGGCTAACACTTCAGGCATCTTATCTGGATCAAAAAGGACAAGTGTCTCTTGGGGTCACAGCGGAAGCAGATGCCCACTTCTTCCTGGACAGCAAAGCTGTGCCACTGGCTCTTCTTTCGCTATACTTTAGTAGAACAAACAAACTTGGTGGGGTTTTCTCAGCTGTTTTTTTCCCCCTTATCTAACTAATCATTTCAGCAGGTTTGCTGAAAGCTCACTAAAAATCTCAGTGCTGATCAATTCCTTACCTCCATTTCCTGACACAAATCCTTATAAATGCTCTTTTTTTGCCTCTTTTTCTCCCATTCTCCATCTGCCTGCTTAATCTGCTTTCTCTTACTGGGCAGCTAACTATTTTCATTTCCTTAAGACATGGGGCAGTTAGCAGCAGTAATACTGACCAGAGATGATTTCTGATCCTTCATCCCTGGTGTGGTATTCTTTTGTTTCACTCTGTTAAACTACCTTCTTATTATGAAAGCTCCAAGACTCTAATCAACAGTAATGACAAGCAAGCTCTAATGGAAGCCTAGATTATTTTTTAAGCTTTTGGAACAAAAATGTTGGTATTATTCTGGCGGCTTACAGGATGATTTGTGTTCAGGACTTAAGGACAGGAATGAATTATGTAGTATAACTCAACACTTACTCTAATTCAGCTACAATGATTTGTATCAGATGAGAATTGTGTGTTTCTGGGGTTTACAGGAGACCTGTTGCAAGTGATAAGCATTACAGGCCCAAGAAGAGTGAAGTTTTTGCAGATCTCTTTGTTGGTGGCACTGGTGGTTACAGTCATTTGGAAGCATTATTCCAGCTGGGACAGCCAAGGAATCAGTGGCCAACAGATTGTGTGGGCCTACTAGCAGGAATATAAGCAAAAATGAAAGGAATGTAAGAAATGTTCAAATTTCACTGATAGAAGTGGGAGGAGGGCAATATAAAGATGACTTAAGAATTGCTTTATCCTACAAGGGAGGCAGACCATGAGCAATGAATGTACAGTGGCATGCCCAAATACTTCACTGACTTACTGATATCTTAAAATTTTGTCTGTGATTAATTGAACCCTTGCTTCTGTGTTATAAAGTCCTTGAAGCAAATCCTGTGTAAATGCACTCATCAGACAATGGCACTGTTCATTTTCTTTGTCTTCCTCATAACAATCACTATCAGAAGAGCAAATAAGCCTTAGCAGACCTCAGTACTGTTTCTTTTGGTATTTTAATCAGTTCTATGTTTATTTTAGATATTGTGGTCTTAAAGTCTAAATAATATACTAGTCAATTTCTGTTAAAAATAGAAAGTGAGCCTTTAACTTTTCATGGATAAAGAAAATGCTGTCAGATAATAATCATAAGTGCTAAAAAGCAGAAAGCAACTAAAGAGCATTGTGCTCAACAATCAAGAGCAAAATTAATTATGTTTACTCTTATCATTGCAAGGACACCCCCATTTTGATTTTAAAGGAATGGAGATGGTGAATCTGCCTTTTTCATGTGTATAACCTACAGAAGTTCAGCAGTGTTGGATCTACATAGCTCCAGTGGGAATAAAGCCTGTTCTTTAATCTGCATTTACATCCAGTATACTTCAGTCGTGCACACTCTGACTGCCAAGCACTACAGAGCTAAATTCTAAAAAATAATTTGGTAACATTAATTTTCTTTTCCCTGCTATCTAGTCCATGCTCAGCACATTGATGTATTTCTCAACTGTTTTAAGAAAATAAAAGCAGATGCACATTATTTGACCATCAATGTCTCATCAGTTTTAACTAAATGCTTTCTAAATTGCTTGTGAGACTAAATACGAGCCTGGATGCCAGACTTATGAGTTGGCCATCTGTGGGCTAACATTTGCAAACTGGTGCATTCTTTCATCAGCAAAATGCTGGCCAGGCTATTGCTTCAGTCAGCCATGGCAGCAGAGAAAAAAAGTCAGACAATCCTTAGCATTTATGCATATTCAGAGGAGGTCACCATGTTCACTCAGTGTCAGCTGCACATGTGCTCTGGATGAGGCACAGAGAGGGGGAACAGCAAGCAGGGAAAGTGAATGATATTACTGAGAGGGATACTTTTATTCTCTGCCAGAGTCAGTTGAAAGCGCTGTCAATAACAAGCACCATAGGAGAGTAATGACTGCAGAAGACCTCTCTCCCATAGAGAGATGCTGCAAAGTCTGAATGCCAGTCAGACCCCTCCTCTTCTGGCTGTGCAGCAAAAAAAATTCCCTTTGTTTCCTGCATGTGTGGCTGATTGAAGCTATTGTTTACCCTGGCTCCCTTCTCTTTTTTGCTCCATCGGGGAAAAGCAAGAGTTGAATTGAGGCTTTCCCTCCTCTGAGAATAGCCATGAAGGAAATCGGTCCCATTCCCAATTAAAGATTGCAGTCCCACAGGAGACCGATTTGGCTATTGCCTTTTGTAGCATTCCAGGTTGGGAATAACAAGGAGATGGTGGAAGGAAAACCTTCACAATAGTTGCTGGATCTCACCACTTAATTTCAATGCAGAACATTTATAAGGTTTCCCTAATTTCAGAAATTTACCTGATTTTGGGTACTAGAACTAATGATATGCTGTCATTATGGGCTGGGGAGAAGTTTGGTCTGGGTAGCAGGCAGCTGCCAGCCACCACTCAAAGAACTCAGAAGTCTGTTGAACAATTGAATATAGGTTAAGGAAACATAGCACTGAAAAGAACAAAAGAACCTGTGGATAAATTACATTAGTCCTTAGCAGCAAAACCTGTCTCTGGTTCTGTTGTTTGTTTTGATAGAGGGCAGCAAAAAAACCCCAAACCTCCATGTGGAGCTTGCTCCTGGACTTCAATTACAGTGGCTTATGGTGCCACTGTCAGGTGAGCAGGTAAAAGGTTGTCATTTTCTGTAGAGAAGGGAGGATTTTATTAGATTGGAATAATCCTTTAGGTCTTAAAGGGCTGGCTGAAAGTCTGGACCAGCATTTGTAGATGTATCTTAATAGTTACAGTTACAGGTAGGACAAAGACAAACCGAAAAAAAATAAAAATACAGTAAATGGTAGAAATAAGACTGGTGCCGAGTTCCTCATCTCTGATATCTCTGTTGTAATTCTCTTCAATTCAGTAATACCCCTTTAGGCTGCTGCTTTCTCAACACAGCCCTCTGGGCCTCACTGATGGGCAGCAAGTCTGGGCAGCAGTGCTGGCATCAGCCAAATGGGCAGTGAAACAAGTACAGATGGAGCAACTGTGGGGAGGTCCACTCACAAAACAGAGCAGAATCTGGCTGGCTGCTAGTTGATGTCTGGATGTGAAGGTGTTTCAGCTGGTGCTCCCTGCTCTCTCCCTCTCTAGTTCTCCAGCCAATCCCTCTCAAAAGAAAACAGTTGTCTTCTTCTTTGCTTTGCTACTGTCATGTCCTCAAAGTGGTGAGAGTCTCGCCCCAGCCCAAGTGACTGCAGGGGTGCAGAGCAATGTAAGCAGCTACGTTTGGGCAGCGCCGGGTTAAGCTTTGATTTGCTGAAGGGTGGTGTATCCTTATGGCACAACCTGCCTATGAAGACAGTGTCACAAGTGTTTTCCCAGTTAGTGGTCCCTACCATGTGTTGGAATACCAGATCCATAGCTTCAAATCAGTGTAGGCGTCCCACAGCCCTTCTCATTCCTGCTGTCATTCCCCAGGGTGGGAGATCCGTCCTGCGCCTCCCACATGTCCTTTACAGAGGCCCCCCAAAGAAGGGAAGTCCATTCTCTCTCTGAGAGAGACTAGGAACAGTCTGACCCTGTCTGATGTGGAATCATTAATTGCTGATACTTTCCAGTTGAAGTTCAGATCTTGCAGTCAGGCCTTTTTGTTCAACTAATCGTATTAGTGGCCAAAATTTTTTTTCACTGACCTGCAACTATGCATCTCTTTATTTTTGAGTGCCTTAGCACCCCACATAAATAGCTGTTTCTGATAGCTTTATTATTACTCATCCTGGCCTTCAGATGAGACGTAATAACATGTACAAACCTTGACATCTGTGTTTGTGAGAGTCTTGGCTTAAAGAAGGGACATAAATTCTGTGTGATGCCTATGGCAAACACATTAGAAAATAATTGGCCATTGAAATTGTCATGTTAGGAGAGAAGTAATGAAAGCTAATCTGTCTTTTATGATTTAGATCTCTCACATGCAGATTTATGAAGTGGGTGCCCTGCTGGCAATTATTGTATTACAGACATTAGCTTGCTTGTTTCTGTTCAGCTTCAAGTTAATTTAATGGACAGGATCGCCCATAGTAAAGAAAGTAGCAGTAACCCATTGACAGTGTCCCTTTTTTCTCATGTTTTCTTTCTCTACAAATTCTTAATAATTTATGGCTAAGAATCCACCATAAAATCACAAAATCTTGGAAAGCACAGACTCCTTTCCTGGAGAACTGTAATTATCACCACCAACAGACATTATTGTGGAGTTATTCTATGCATTGCTGTCCAAGCTTGACTCTGCTTGGGTCATTTCCCCATCACGGAGTAAGTCAGTGTGAGCACATGACTTCCACAGAAAGCTGATCTCCCTACTGCCTCATGATCTGTGTCAATCAGTAGCTTCTTAAAGAATTTATTGAACTATTACCCGAGTAAAATACAGTGTAAGAAATTGGCATAAGCCACCAAGAAGACATAAGCCAGCCTTAAAAGGGGAATGAAGATCAAATAGAAGAATACAGATGGCAGTATTTAGAGAGAAACAAAACATACTAGATGGAACAAAAATCAGTTTTATCTGCTATTGAGTTTAAAGGGAAGCTAATTTTTTCATGTAGCAATAAGAGACTTTGCTCGCTACATATTGAATTGTCGGCCTTGTTTTTTCCATAAACAAAAGTTGTAACAGTGCTAAAATCTGGCTTAATGTTTGATTTCACTGTAGTTTAGAGACTTCAGTCAGTTGTGAAACTCAACAGCCTTATTATTTACTTGCTACCCAGTAGGCTGTTTAGATATGCACAAGAAAATCCGTGTTGGCCCTTCAAGCACCAAAGGTGTGATACTACTGAGCTGTGAGACAGCTCAGGAAGGACACCATGTGCAGTCAGGCCTGGGCACCGCCTCACCCAGTGTCCTTCTGCCGAGCCGGTGTCACTTCACCTGGCTTACCATCCATACCATGTACTTAGGAAGACAGAAATGAACATGGTATAGGATTTCTCAAGAGCATAAAGAACATGATTTCTCCATGACTGCCTAGGCTCAAAGTTTCCTTGTCCTTCAGTTACTATATTCTGGGATCACATTTCAGCAGCTCATCTCAATTCAGCAGGCAACTTAGGCAAGTGCTTAATTTTAATCAGGAGTTTAGGCTTCAGCAGTATTCTGGGGTGCTAAAATACTGTTGGTGGAAATAGGATGTATGTGCTGAGATGGCGTTTTTGTGGTTTACTTGCACTTGTTATCTACGTTCTTTCATATATACCTGTCCTTAGATGAGAATATCAATCAAGACCCATCTAGATGCAGTCCAGGGCAACATACTCTAGGAAGACCCTGCTTGAGCAGGGTTATCTAAATGTGATACCTGATGCCTCTCTCCTGCCCTTAACACTCCTTTTTCAGAAATAAGTGTGGTCCTGCATGGTTTATTTTTGACAACTCTGTGTCACTGTCACCCGTCCTTGCATTGCATTCCCTCCGCTCTATGAATCCTCCAAGGGAGCTGATAACACTTTGGTGTCTGTCTCAACAGCTGTTTTCAGTGGCTGAAGACAGTGCTTTTCAGAGTCAGCCAATTTTAACACAAAAAATTTACCTAAAGCACTCCAATCTATCCTTTCGCTCTTTTAGCCCAACCTGATCCCCCTCTGCAACCAGCAAGAGCTGGTGAGACCCTGGAGCTTCAGTGCCGTGTCTCTTCTGTAACATGACAGTGGCTTCTGGAGGTGCCAGTCTCTGTGAGGATATGGTTGTGTATTATGAGAGGTGGCCAGGGAGCCTGCCCAGAGAGACGAGCTTGCTTAAAGTGGTTGAAAATATTATTATCTGTTTTACAGATGGGAATTTGAGAGGAACTGAAGTGCAGTGATTTGCGTGTGGTTACACAAGCTGTCTCTGGCAGAGGCAGAGGAATGCTCCCTTTTTTAATATCTTAGATTAATATTTAATAATGTAACTGACAATATTGATTTAATATAACCACAGTCCTGGCTACCACTTGCAGTGCTGGTGATTTTCCAAGAAAAGTGTTACTTCTACAGACTGACACTCCTTTCAGGTGGCCATTCTTCCTAGGCTGCTGAAAATCAGATAGCTATGAGCTCTTCTTGTCTTTGCTCACCTAGGCTGTCGGTGGACTTCTGGCATGGTGAGAGTAAGAGCTTCCATTACTGATCTGCTGGGCACTGTAGTTCCTTCAGCCTTTCAGCTTTGATTAACAGGAGTAATTAATCGTACACTGATGAGGCTTGTGGTGTCTAAGCCGCTGCAGTTAGGGGAGCAGCATGTAGATGCTGGAGATGCAATTGTGAAAAAAGAAAGAAAGAGAACAGGAGAAAGAAGCCATGTGGACTTTTGTTCCTTTGAAGTGACCCTTCAGTGCAGGTTCTTTACTTTTTCACTTCCTTTATGTTGTTCTTTTCCTTATTTGTTCTGAAAAGAGTGGAGCCTTCCTTGCAAAGCAATTCATATGTAAAAAGTTTTCACATTGGGATTCATCTGATGAAGTCTGCAGAGGGGACTTATTTGCACTGACAAGTTGGCAGCCAGACAACCTCTCCATTTTCTAAATGAAAGGAGAGTAGCAGCAGGACATCTCCTACCCTCTCTGCCTTTCAGCACTGGAAGAGAACCAAAATCTGGCCAACAGCCGTTCGGGGGAGTCAGCTATTTAGAAGCTGCAGAAGTGTACGGACACTGGGAATGTAACATACGGTTTGCCTTCTGTGAGAACCAACACAGATAAGTGACATTTGGGTTGGTGATTTTCAGGGATGGGGAATGGGAAGCTTGACCTAGCAGATGCAATTACCTTGCCTTTACTTTTTGAAGCAGGACCATTCCAAATGTGAAGTAATCTAAATGTATGTTTAATTCTTGGCTGTAAAAGAGGAGGCAATAATAAGAACCAGATCACTTTCCTGTTTCCTTCAAACAAACCTGTAGGAAAAGAGGATGAAGGTGCCTCAAAGGCCACTTCTTGGTCACACACATGGCACTGCAGACTAATGCAGCACAAAAAAAAAAATTACTGCCCCTGCCCAGGCTCAGTGTTTCTGTATATATTTATTCTGTAGAAGCTAGCACTCGAATTTTGCAGATTTAGCTAGACAAAAGACCTGTCTTAATTAAATACACTGGTGTGCATTTTATAGAAAGGTTTTACCATAATTATGGTGATGTTAAAATAAGTTTATTTTCCATAAAACCCAAAGGGAAGCTGTTAACTGCCTTCTGCGTGGTTACTGGGTTATTTATCTTGAGAGGAGAAGAAAATGTCAGGCATATGCCTAAACCAATGTCCTTTTCTACCAAATTAATTTACAGAGCCTAAACAACTGCCTTTTGTACCCCCAAATGCTGGTGATGGCCACAGCATGAGCCTAATGCAGGCAGCTGCTAAACAACAAGCAGATCACAAACATTTCCTAGGGTTCAGATGAACATTTTCCAGAGAGGACCCATGTGTCATGGCAAGTTCATGCTGCTAAATTGGACCATACATGGGTGTGAATCTCAGTGGGAAAACATGATCTTTTCCGGTCCACCTGCCAGTTTTCTGTGTTTGGTGATAATAGACCCAACACTAGAAATACGACTGATGTCTGTGATCCAGTAAATGGTGCCTATGCACAAAAGCTTTCGCACCAACATCCAAAGGAAACAGAAAGTCCTTTCCTTATTGAAGCGGAAGACTTTGGTCAAGAGAACCAGAGCAGGAAGCATAATAAATGAAAGAACAATGTTACCCCTACTATTTTACATTCAAAGTTCTGTGCTGCTGTGAGCTGCAAGAAAAGAAGGCAAGTGATGGGAAAAAATAAAAATAAAATTAATTTAAAGAATAAGGCCTGTAGTAAATTTACCAGATCAAAAAATGAAGTACTGCTGAATAAGCCCTTATTATCCAGTGTCAAGCACAATAGCATGTAAATGAATGTAATAGAGATGATGAACTGCTTAAACCTTGGCTAATGCTCTTAGGACTGATAGAGTTGATGAGAATGTGAAGTACAAAAGGGGTTTTTTTTAGAACAATATCACTGCTGGTTTTGAAAGATGTTATTAAGAGAAGCTAACAGGCTCATCACAATCTTTTAAAGCTGTGTTCCTCTAATGAGCAGCTAAATGGCAGCTCATGTATAAATGTCAACAGTTCATTTAAATTGCACCTTGCTGCTCAGGCTGATGGTCAAGGAGATACATAGAAGGTAAAACTATAAAGCAGGCATAGCAATATTTGGGAAGACACTTCCTCCTATTCTCAGTCTGCCTATGATGAAGTGCTAGACATGGAGTGGATGAGAAATGAGAGCTCAGGGGATGTCAGTGGGAGCTCTCATGAGCTGCCTTGCTTATCTAAGGAGGAGGAATTAAACGTGAATATGAGAATAGGGCCTTTTTTGAGGTGTCATTTATAAAATCAGGGAAGAGTTGGATGGGGGAGTTGACAGGAGAGGTGTCTTGCAGAGCATGGAGCCAGGTAGCTCCAGCAGACAGATAGCAGTGGGACCTGTGTAGAGGAAGAGCAGGAGACTTTGCAGAGCAAACCCTTGTCGGAGTACGCACTAGGCTGACAGCCCGGTATCAGAAGCTCTACCTATTGCAGGAAATAGCAGAAAAGCTTTTCCAGCCCTGTGTGAGTGAAAGGCTTCAGGCCTTGATGGCCTTCTCAGACAGCCACTGCTGGAAATTCAGGAATGACACATTTCCACAGGAAGAGCTGTTGTGCAAGGAGATGCAAAGGTAAAATTGAAATATGTTTCTTCAAATATTTAGAAGACTTATGACTTGAGAAATTCACTTGGCAAGACATTCATTACCTGCATGTTCCAAATCAAGATTTCCCATATAACCCATATAACAAGCAATTTTTCCCTTTTAGTCCAGAAGCCTGGAAATTTGGGCTCCCCCTTGCTTGATTTCCTCATATCCAGACTGGCCTCAAGAAAAGCAGGGTTGCAAAACAGGAATAGTTGGATAGGAAAGCTTGCATTCATCTCATATGATGAAATTATGGTGTGGTTCAGCTGAAGGTAGTGGTACTAATGTGCTGTGGTGTTTAAAATGTAGTTATTCAATTCTCTCTGTATAAATACCACTCCAGTCACCTTTCAGATCACAGGCAGTATCCTTCACCTCCTTTCACTCCCATCTAAATAAAGTTTATGTGTGAAACCCCAGGTTTCCAGATTTTCATGCTACAATATGAAACAGTGATTAAGTGAAAAGGAAAACCCACTGTCTTTTACTGGAATAGAAATGTAAAGAATAAAAATACTGAAGGCATGCCAGATTAGCATTTCAGTACACCTGTGGTTACGCAGGAACTTTCCTTCCCCCTTGATGCGTCCCAAGTCCAGTCCCAACTGCAACTCCTTGGTCTTGCAGTTTCTTTCTCAGCATACATTTTCTTTTCTACAGACAAGAGAGAGGCAGGCTTGTGGTGGAAGGGATATTGTCCAGTCCTTTGTCTTGCTCTTTAAGCACCTACTGGTATTTTGCAGTGAGGTGAGTGTAAATACGTGTGTCAGTAAAGCAGCTCTTAAAATTACATACCAAAATCCCAATTTTTATGTTGTGTTTATTGCTGGGGCTGAGTACCTTTCTCTGGGTTTTGAGAGCAGCAGCATTGGTGAGGAATGTGAAGGTGATAAGAGGTAGCCAGAGCCTTTGCGATGCTCCAGGTGCTGAGGATATTGTGAATAGCTGAGTCATTTGGAATCATAGAACCACCAAACAGTCCGGGTTGGAAGGCACCTTAAAGGTCCATCTAGTCCAACCGCCCTGCAGTGAGCAGGGACATCTTCAGCTAGATCACGTTGCTCGGAGCTGTGTCCACTTCACTTCTGCTGGCTGGAAAACTTTATTTTTTTTATAGTTTTTGGAAAGGGTTCTAGATTGTTGTCAATCAAACTGTCAGAGGAGAGGGGATCAGCTGCTCTCTTGTAGAAGCTGGGTGCAGCCAGCCCTGCTCTTTTCTGTTGGGGGCAGGTAAATCTGCTGAGTTTGTGAGCATGACCATAAAGGCATGTGCCAGCTCCTGACACAGAAGGTTGAAATAGCAGGCTCAAGGCTGATGCCACTTGCCAAACAGTCAAATGGTGGTGTGGTGGAAAGTGTAAGCCTCAATTGCTGCGGGCTAACCACAAGGGTAGGCGTGTGAATGTGGGATACATTCATATTTGAATGCAGCAAAATAGGTTGAAAAAGCCAAGGTAAAGCTGCAGTGGGCGTGTAGGGAAAAAAGTACAAATGGGGGAGTAATATGCAAGGTGAACTGGAAAAAGAAGGAAAGAGGGTAATTATTTTGGGGAGTATTTTGCATTTGAATGCTGGAATTTTTCAGACTGCAGATCAAACCAACACTTCGAAACATCTGCATGTGTTTCCAGTTCACAAAATACTGATTGCAAGAGCTATTAAAGGCTTGTTAGTATCAAACCCTCTTTCAAAAGATAATCCTTTCCAATATTTAGTCTAAATTCTTTACCTAACACTGTACTTGTAATAGGTAAATATAGATATGATATCTATAAGATGACAAAGAATAATGTGTGAATTATATCCTTCCAGCCTGGGTGAAGCCATCAATCTGCTTTAGCCCTCTTCTCTGACAGGGCACTGCATGCTGGAAGGCAGAAGGTTTGAAGCAAGAACTGAGAACATAAAGCCACATCTCAGAATACATTCTGTATATATTCTGACTACTGATTAGTTGCAATATTCTTTTATTTCTTTTATTTTGATACATCTGACCTTCTTTTTGAAATCAAAGAATCTGTTTATTGTATGATTTGTTAAAATAATGTGATACAAATACTAAGTATTTCAACTATTCTCTTGACCAATTTTATGTCACAAATGTCAGACCATGAGTCCATCAGTTCATATTGCTTCCCTTGACCTTCTCTGAAGCATTAAGAAGTATGTAAATAATAAAGCCATACAAAATCAATCAACTAAAAATCAAAATGGAACCTCAAACTTGTAAAACAAATATATCAGAATTCTAATGCAAAAATGTTTACATATTTGTCTCACTGGAGATAGTAATCTATTTTCATAAAAATATGTTCATTTTGTCTAAGCAAATTTTATTGCTTTTCTACTGGTGAAATTGATACAGAAGTCTGAATCCCAGGAAGATTTTTTAAGCCTTTCCTATTTGCAAATTGTGTAAACCAGTAAGCAGTTATAAATGCAGTCATTTATTTTGAAGCGGGAATCTTTTAGAGGAGATGCATAAGACAGATCACAGCAGACCTGAATAGTTATTATGGATCTTGTGCATTTAAGAAACTCAGAATTTGGCAGTAAGTTAGCCTATGTAGTTCAATATCTTGACTACACATATGCTAAAGCATATGCTTTCCTGGACCTGCATATTGGAGGATTTTGTTTGTTTCTTTGTTTATTTAAAGCTATTTTTTTCTGGATGTTATCTGTCTTGGATTCAATTGTAAAGGTGACATATGTGTCATACAGATGAACTATATTGGCCCGTTCTTTCTCCTAAAGGAGAAATTTTGTATTTTTATGCCCAGATATTATGCATTCCTCTTCAGCAACATTAAATAGAGCAAGGCATAAGAAGAGACCAGAAAATAGAGAGGTTTGTCAGGAGAGCTCTATAGTCTTTTGCTGTCACAACACAAGACAGCACTGATGGTTTCTATTTTTTGAACTAAAAATGGCTTGTTACTTTTTCCTGTCTAGAAAACAAATTTAAGTCTAAACCAAACCAAATATTTATTAACCCCATAAACAACCTAAATCATTCCATCGGCGTCGTCTTCTAGCTCACTTAGGAGTAGCAAAGATCTTCTATGCAAATGCTGAATATTACCAGGCTGAAATTATTGAGAATATGTAAGTCTTGCTACACATGCATGGAAGATGACAAAGAGCAGGATAATAAATTGATGCATTCCGTCAGATCATGGAACGGCTGGCTGTGGTTTTCCAGGAAAATCTTAAGAGAGAGAGAGAGAGAAATGGAAAGCAGGAAAACAAAATTAAAAGAAGGGCATTTTGAACTCCTACTGGTGCACTTGTGGTTATAGTCAGCAACAGTACTTGCTGGGAGATCAGTAGAAATCTCATGACTGGCCTATAAATTGTGGTGGCTCCCAGATCTTTTTCTACTTTCATAGACCTAATTATCACCTCTAGCACAGTAGATAAGCAACCATTCCTATGCAGGTACTGAATGTATGGTTTTAACAGGTGAAGGCATATGTCCAAGCAGCACAGTTATGTCCACATGCTACCTTCATTCTCTCCCTCTTCCTCTGCCATCTGTCTGGCATCTTGAATTTTATGCCTTCAAACATTAATTACTTCTTCAGAGTTTCATTAGAGCTCAGCCTGGTGCTTGCAACTAGAAACACAAAACTGTGTGAACATCCCAAAGGATCTAATTCATCTGGGCTGCCCTGCACAAATTTCACCTGAAACCTCTGCTCACATTTTGTGAATATGGCTTGTCTTACTGTCAGTGGTAAAATTGGCTGAAAGGACTGATCCTTCACGTAGCAATACATTTCAGTGCAGAAGATGTAAACCGAGGACAGCCAGTGCTGCTTCCACATCGCAGAGGGCCCTGATTCTCTGCTGTTGTGCACTTCGTGGAGCCATTGCCACACTGAACAAAGCAGGGGTAACTCATCCTCACCCAGATTACACTCACTGGGAAGAAAATAAGGGTCATGATTAAAAAAAACTATGAATGCATGTTTGAGTATCAAAGAATGGGAATAGTTATGGGATGTTTAATGGCACCTTCACTCTTGTTTGATGGGTTACAGAACTCTCAGCTTTCCCTTCTATAGTTCATGGCTCAATAGCACCTGCTACCTCATTTTACCATTGAGTTCGTGTTCAGGTTCACCACCTATGAATATTCTTCCATAAAAAAGTTCCATCCAGTTTCTTTACAAGAAAGTTTTCTTGATGCTAGATGCCACCCAGTGTTTTATGGGAATTATTTTATTAACTGCATTTTCTGAAAGCTTATTATTCTACTTCTCTCACAGAAGATGTTTTACTGCTGCTGACAAACCAGATTTCATACTTACCTGTCATGGCCTTTATGATGAAGTTTGAGTCTTCCACACTGACACATCTTTTCTCTGAGAGGGTCAGACAGTCTGTTCACCCTTTCTGGCTGCCTGATGTTGTGTGATATACCTTCATTCTTCCTGTGCTGATGAGTTTTCTGAGAGATGGATTGCTAAGGTGACCGCTACTTTTGGAATTGTTTCCTTTTCTTGTATCATTGTGCTGATGCATTTCTCAGGATTGGATGCATCAGTAAAACACTCTCATATATAAAATATCAAAAATCAGACACAGAATCACAAAATATCCCAAGCTGGAAGGATTATTGAGTCCAGCTCTTGAGTAAATGGTCCATACAGGGATCAAACCCAGAACCCTGGCTTTTTGGCACCGTGCTCTAACCAACTGAGCTAATGTTCTGTCTGTGTTTTCCAGCCCTCAGTGCTCTGTCACTTTTATTAGCAGCTAGTGCTAGGAAGGTGCATTGACTGACTTCTTCCGTGTGCTGAACAGTTGTTACATGATGAAACTGCCTCTGGGCTTCAACTGTGGAATGGGGAAAAAGAAGAAAAATTATGACTCTTGCACCACTGGATTGATGTCAAAGGATATGTGTCTGAGTCAGATATGCATGCTTGTAAGCATAGAAAGATGTGCTCCTGAATAAAATGATAGATGACAAGATGGTAAAGCTTCTGTTGGTGTGTAAGTAACCAGCTGGATGTGGATCCCAAACTTGTGATACATGGTCATAATTCACGCATTAATGGTTGGCTACCTGATCAGTTGATGAATTTCTGCTTGGATGTTAATTGCATAGGATGCAAGTTCTTTTATTCTAACCCTGAGTTTCACATTATAGAATTTTGTGTTGGGCTTATCAGCCAGAATATCTTCCAAGCACATTAATATTTCCTCTCCTATAAATGAATTGGACGTATTTCTAGTTAGGTGTTACTTCTTATCAGCGTGGAAAGGCTACTGGGTCAATAACTGTAAAGCACAAGCAAGACAGATAAATGCCAGGATTCAGCAATTTGCTTATAAGTCAGGATTCATGTAAAGAAAACATTTTTTTATAGTAAGTTTCTTCATTGTAAGTATCACTGCTTTTTTATTGCTGGAGATTTTTTGAGCTTTTTGGCAATCAACTGGGATCAAGAGAGGTGCAATCACTCCTCACAGCTGCTATGTCAAGTTTGTATATTTCTCAGCAGTGTTTTCAGATGCGCATTCTCTTGAATTCTTGGTGAGGAGGAGTGGGAGATGTTTAATTTTCAGTGCACCCTGCTGAGCACTGCATGATTCAGTAACACACATTACAGAAGAGTGTGCAGAAAGTCACTGAGATTTCCAGGGATGACAGACACCAAGAGCTGATTATTTCAGGAGCGATCTTAATTCATCATTGTGATCTACTTGCATTTATTCTGAAACCAAAATCGGGGTATTGGCTGCATCTTCCAGTAGCTGCCTCCCATACTGATCTCTTTTTGCCCTCCTAGAACTGCTAGCTTTCCTGGGATTGGAACCCCAATGAGCACCAAACCACCATTCTGGGAGGTACCAGCTTGTGTACTGGCTCCAGATTCTGCCCCTAGAACGAGCTCTTCCTAAAACCATGCTTGGCTTTTCCAAGATGCACAGCTCAGTCTCTGGATGAATTAGTGGATTTTCTCTCATTACGGTAGGATAGCAAGTACCAAATGTAATACTAGTCTTTCACTGATTAAGCAGCAGCCCAGTGGCACTAGCTCTCCTACTGTATGATACCTGAGGATCTAAACTACACTACTTTATTGTATATATTTTATGAGATCTTGGATTTCTCTATCATACTTTTATTGGCTATCACTTTCTTCCATGGAAAGATAGTGCATGTTATCTTCAGTTAATTATTCTTTCGATACTTGAAGCATGAGCACAGTCTCCAGTCATCAGTAGCACTATCAGATGCATAGTTCACTTTATAATAGCACTGATGGAATATCTCTCAGTTTGCACATCACACTGCAGGTACTCTTTTGCCAGAATTTTAGAGGACTGCAGACCCCCAGCTTGCTAGCGTATCATCTAACTGCTTATCAGTCTCACTCGCAACCTCTTCATTGTTTCAGTAGCACAGCTACAGTAATTAGATTCTGTATTTTTCAGACTTCAAGACTACTTTAGGCAGGGACAGACACAACACTTCCTTTGTCTGTAGATTGTGGGTTTCGTTTTGTATTCCAGTCATTATTTTGCGCAAAACCAGGAGCAGGTGAGTTTCAGTCCCTGATACAAAGCTGCTTTGACCAATTTACTGAAGGTAAACTGGTACACACTGATCCTTCAAGTAACATTTAATGTTCTAGGTAGAGCAAAACAATGTCTGAACTGTATTGCATCAACTTTCACCACCTTCTGGGTATGATTGCACTTACGTGCTGGGCATGGCCACCATGCTTGTGAAAGATGGCAAAAAATACACAAAAGTTGACTATTCTGATTATGCACCTCTTACAGGTGCTTCATAAACCTACTAAGTTGTCTTTTTATAGAGTTTGAATTGTGGAAAATTTTATTTTTCTTGTCAGAAATGCTACAGTCCTGACCCCATTGCAAAGTTTTTCTAGCCCAGTTCTGCCAGCTCAGGAAGCAAGAAGTGCAGGATGGAGGGCTGCTCTCCATCCTTCCTGTTGCCTCTCGTATCACTTTCTCCTTTATGTAGACATATGGATGTATAATTCTGATACATTTATCTGATACTGATACTGCTAAATGTTCAAAGGTCACATTAAGTCCCTTTTGATTTAGGTACATAACAGATATGGAACAAAATACCACCTGCTCCAATCAATGTGTCATCTAAAAATATATCTGGCTTCATGTCTAATCTTAATGGTCATTCTGAGTAACTCATTCAGGGCTATGTTATAACGAATAACCAATTTCTTCAGCAGAATTGCCTATAGATGTCTAGTTGACATGGTAGCAATGTGATGCTTTATGTCAATTAATTAGCATGGTTCAGTGATGTTTTATGCTTTTGGTATCATACTTCACTAGTCATGCTGCAAAGGATATAAATGATGGGGGTTTTTAGTAGTTTTGGTCATTACAGGTGCAACACTGAGATTTCTGGTGTGTTTGACTCCTGGAAGTATCATGACACAGGCAAATGAATGCACCAGCTCTTGCTGTTATTTGAAACCATTGTGTTTCACATTTTTCTTTATGCTCATGCCTGCATCTTCTCTATTCTTAACTGGGTTTACTCATTTTGAATAAGCCTTTTGGAATTATTGCCATGCATAAAACAAGGTGCTCATGCTGTGGCCAACAATGAAGGAGCTACAATGGGTTGGTGTGTCTTGCATGCTTCTCTTGGGCCTCTGTTGCTGGTCACCGTGGAGACCTGGACTGGCCTCACAATTGCTTTAACTAGCGGCAGCTCCTACATTTTCTGCTTCATGTGTAATTAGTGGCATTTCTTGAATAATCTGTGGTTGTTCTAAAGTGAGGGTTTTACCCATGGTGATGAGAAGTTCTCGAAGCTTCTATATTCCTCCAGGGACGATATTTAATATGTAATTTGGAAGTTTGGCAAACCTTATTCCAGTCTACCAACAGTGGTGTCAGGAAAGTTCCAGGAGGGAGATAATTCTCCTAGATTTTCCCATGGCTGTACCACAAATAAGTACTCCAAGAGGACTTAGTGTGTGTTTGCAGACTTCTAACACAGAAGAATACCGGAATACCTCTAGAGATCACAGAGCATCTGTAAAGCCATATTTGTCTAGAGCCAGCCAGCCCTAATGTACTCTGAACTCTTTGGCTTTCCCTTTGGCCCTGGGCAATGACATGAAATAGTGCTGGCAATTAGGATTTTACATATTTTTGGTTAACATTATTGATTCCAGATGAAGCTTTCATTCTGCCAGCATTGCTTCTTTATCATCAGTTTTCCATCCTATTCTACTTTACAGTGCCCTTTTAAATGTTAATTAATTTGTGCAAAACTAACAAGAATTGTCCGTGTTGGGTTGTGTGTGTACCACAAGAAACAGCACTCTCATTTTCGGTTGTTCACCAATAGCCTTATTCCTCTTAATAGTACTGGTCTTTTGGTAGTCATCAGCAGAGAGGTTTCTTTCTTAGCAGATATCTCTAGGTTTCATAGCCTGTAAAAAAACAGGTTCTCCTTCATGTGTGCCATATCCTGGATGCAGTTGTTGCTCATGTTTCATGCCAGTGCCTGCTACCATGTAGCAATTTGGTGATCCCCAGAACCAGCGTTGCCTGATCTCTTAGGGATTTGTGGCTCGTGTTGAATGAGCTGGTGTGTAAGAAGATGCAGAGTCCAGGCTGTGGTGCCTAGTAGGTAGTAGTGTGAGTAGCTCCAAGCCTGTACGTAGTGGTGGCAATGTTAGGTTTTCTTTCTTCTGTTCAGTTAACTATTCACAATAAATCTGTAGGAAGTAATATCTTTGTACTCTCTGTCAGATTAGATTTAAATTGGATCAGTGTGTTCAGATGTTACTGATGGAGAATAGAGAAAGATGCACACACTTTGACTTCCTTGACTTATTCTTTTCCTATTGTCTTTTAAAGAAAGGGTACACATTCAATTTCAGTTGGGTCTGCTTGATCTATGAATGGCTAACAGTAATGACAATTTGAATTGCCTTTTTTTTTTTTTTTTTAGCATGTCAAATCTCATGCTTTGGGGAATAAAATTTCTAGGAATCACAAATAACAAGTAGATAATTCATTATTCATATCTGTCTGCTGGGAAAAAAATGTCACAGAGTGGGTAGGTGGCTGGACCAACATTTTGTAATGAGTTGATGAAAGGTGAAAAAAAAAAAAAAGAAAACTCATGCATCCTAACTGATTCCTCTGCCTTAAACAATGAATATTATTTCTTTCATTATTATTTGACTTTAAATAAGTCGTGTGAATATGATTAAGATGCCCAAGCTTATCCAGAAATATAAATTATTCATGCAAATTACACATTTATAAATGATATTCAGATATAGATACAGATTTCTTTCATTTGACTTACACTCTAGTAAATTTGAAAATGAGGGGGTTTTTTTATTCTGAAAGCCTTTGTATTGCTGTAATTAGCTTCATACTAGATAAAATAGGATAAGCAATGAAAAAGGGCCTGACTGCAGAGCTTACAGAGTAAAGGAATGGGAAAGAAAAGAAAAGAAAAGAAAAGAAAAGAAAAGAAAAGAAAAGAAAAGAAAAGAAAAGAAAAGAAAAGAAAAGAAAAGAAAAGAAAAGAAAAGAAAAGAAAAGAAAAGAAAAGAAAAGAAAAGAAAAGAAAAGAGAAAAGAGGAAATATTTCAGTTGGAAGAGACCTACAGATCCAGCAGCCTGTTTTGAAGTAGTTCTGTGTGAGAGTGAGCCAAAAATTGACAGACTACAGTGTTAGCTTAGAGGTAGCTTAAATCTGAGAGTATTGTAGATCAGAAATAAATTTTGAAGATTTCATGCAGAAAGATATAATCAACTCTCAGGTTTGAGGGAAGGCTTCAGCTTATCAGTGTGCTCATGTCCCTCTGCAATACAGAGTGGGACATATTCTCCCATTTCAGGGAAAGTGGTTACCTAAGTTTAGGCTGGGAGATAAACCAACTTAAATGAAAAAATCATATATTAGAAACATCACTGTGGTTTTTGTCTTAACGTTGTAAAAAGCTGGGAATTCAGAGGTTTGTTTTTTGAAACAGTGCACTGTTCCAAGCTTTCGTCAGGTCTTACACCATTCTGGACATGGACTGTCCCTTGCAGTAACTTGTAGTAGTGACACCAAGCATTGTGTCTGCCACTAAAGGGAAAACCTTATCTAGTGGGTAGGCAGGAGGAGAGAAACTGAGGCATGAGTAAAATTATCAGCTACTTTGTTTGTGCAGTTTAAATTGTAATTTACCCCTAAAAGTAAAAACCAATAATCTCATGAAATAAGACATCTGAAAATTATAAGATTTAACAACAGAGCTTAGGCTGGATCAAAATCAAAGCACCAAAAATGAATCCTTTCATGTTTTATGAAAATGCATGTTTAGATTCCTAGATCTGACTTCAACTACTATGATTTACATCCACGGTCAAAACAGATTGTTCTGCAAAATCTCTGAAGGGAAAAAACAAGTCAAAACACTTCAGATGAGCTTGTAATTTAGTAAATGGAATGCTGTGTTATGTCATGTTAATAGGCTAAGCCTGCCCTGTATCAGAGAAGGAGAAACTTGTCCCTTGCCTGGATCTGCTTGGTGCTCACCTCCTGTAAGAGTAGTATGGATTTGGTCACAGGCTGCTCAGGACACAGTCTAAAAATTAATCTGAAAATCACAAATCTTTGGTTTTAGTCAGGTCTTTGCCCTGGCTCACTGTGCAGCCCCACAAGCACCAGCTAGCACAGGGCAAAGAGCAGGAACATGTGAGAGCTGCTTGCAGCAGCAGCTCAGGGCTGTTACACCAACGCAGTTTTCCTGCTGTAAGAGGGGAAGCAGGAGGGAGCTGTGAATAAGAACAGGTTGGATAAGATCAGATGTTCTAGGAGGCAAAAGGAGATGATGCCATCTAGTCTTCCAAAGGCTTGCTGAAAACATGGTATAGGACAAAAGCAGTGCAGCCTGTAAGCAGTCATCTGTGAGAGGAACAGAGGTGTTTTGTGAAGTCAGACTGGAGGAGCACTCCTGTAAGAGTGCATTTTCTCTATTGTGTAAATAATTTAGCAGTGGTGGTGTTTTGCCTTTAGGCAACAGTATTCCCATAAAGTAGTCATCAGTAATACAAGTGGATATGAGGAAATAGGAAACCTTTTTGGGTCAGAGGATTTAAAGACACACAGAAGAGGAACAGTTCTTTTGAGCTTTTGTGCAGAGATAAAAATATTCTTACAGCAGGCCTTCAGTCTCCTGAACCAGCTACTTAACTGAGCAGAAGACAAGCAAAGTTTTATTGTTCAGGCATGGGAACCTTTTGGCTTTGTAAAACAGATATCTTTGTTACCCCTACACAGTGTAACCCCATTTGACTGCCTCCTTCCTCTGGTCCCCCAGCAGGGCTGGATGACTACAAAGTCTGTAGAGAAACAACGTACTGACTAAGCTCTGTATCTGCAAGACTGGCTATAATGGGTGAAAACTAAAAAGAAACGATTATCCTGTAATTTTAATTTATAATTGAGATTCTTTTTCAAACAAAAGAGGTAATAAGTAAATCCTGGTATAATCTTCATCCTTTGTGAGACTTTTGCTTCTTTACCGTGTAGCACTTGACTCTGGCACTCCTGTGAGAGGCAGGGGAGGACCAGTGTGCCTGGCAGCCCTCCCCTCTTCCCCAGTCTGCCTTCCTCCTTGCAAGTCTCCTGCACTCATTTATCTATGGTATCTAGATATCTATGGTAAACTCTGTAAGGAAGAAGGAGAGCACAGCTCCTTTGATGATCTTGATCTAAATAGCAAGTTGTCATCTGAAGTAAAAGAGAGAGACTGCAGTGGATGAAAGAGAAGCAATATGCTGATTTTCTGGTCTAGCAGTGCTGTTATTCTACCTGTGTCCCAAGCCCGTACACAAATAATTGGGAATTTACTGCCCTAATGGTTGTTGGCTTTTTTTATTGTACCTCCGTGGCTGTGTGGGTGAATGTAAAAAGGGTTTTGTACATGTATATATGTATATTTGGTAGACAGTACACAGCTAAAGCCTCTTTCAATTTTCTCTCTAATTTATTTTTAATTTTGTAACCCCCCAGGGGTAAATCCTTTTTACAAGATGTAAAACCATCTCTTCTACAAAGCAGCTTATTTGTTGATTTATAATTTGAGCCAGCAGATGCAAAGCTGTAGCTTTTTTCCAAACACTGAGAGCTCCTCTGTATATATAACTGTCAAGTGTGTGTCACTGCAAAATTAGTGAAAAAATTAAAACTTAAAATATCATTCTAGAAAGAGCAAGAAGAAAGGGGTTTTATTTCTCTGTATTAAGACTATGTTAGATTTCTGAATCTTGAAATGTTCTGAACTGGCAATTTACTTTTAAATCTACATTATATTTGGATTAGGATGAATATGAAGCTCAAGTGCTGACAGAAGTTTGGGGTTTGTTTTTTGAAGGAGGACCTCCATCAAAAGAAGGCAGTGCCTAAAGATGGCATCACTCTGTACACTTACATAAATGCATGTTCACTGGCATCAATATGTGCTTTGCCTCACAGGAAATGTTGCCCTTCAGCTAACCTTTATGGTTTAATATTTGTTTATACGACTGCCTAAAAGTCCTAGTCACAGAGTATTGAAATCATAAAATAGCAATAACAAAAAGATATGATCTGAAATCTACTGTATCTCTGTATTTAAACATTAATAAATTAATGTTTTAAAAAGTTAGCTGGAAAAAACTCTTTAAAATGTTTTACCAGTTAGTTCAGGTGTAGGCGTCTACATTTGGTACTTCTGGTCTACTATGTTTACAACTCAAAAGACATGAATAATTAGTTTGCTTTGAGTTGTCATCAAGGGAAATAAATTAAAAAAAAACCCAAACAACCGTTTGTCTCGTTTTGTTTTTAATAAGGTATGATGGTTTTGTTCCCCTCATTGTTTTTATGCAAAGGCGATGTTTATTTCTATTCAGGATGTGAGAATAAAGCTCTTGAATCTCTCTGCTTCTCCTTTTAGTCTTCCCAAGTCAAGGCTTCCCACTTGTCTCCTTAACTCCCATTTCCCTTCTCTTTGTTGTCTGAATTCACTGAGGATGCCATCTGTGATTGCTGTTCAGAGATCCTGTCCGGCTGACAGCCCCACACCTTCTCCAGGTTGTCTTCCACTGTAGCCTTCTATTGGGTTTTTTTTGCTAAAGTGGGACGTTTGAGAATGGTGACTTCATTTCAGCCACCTGAAACCAGGGCTCCACCTGCCTCTTCCTTGATTTACCCATAGCGTTGCACTGACAGTCACTGCAGATGATTATCTTCCTTCTGCCTATCTCCCCAGAAGGTCTCCCACTTTGGAAGTGATTTATTCCCTTCTATGAATTGTGGTGATGATGCCGAAGAAACAGAAAGCAGTAAACAAAAAGAAGTCCCTAGATTAAGAACACATTAAATATGTGTTGGGTTTTTTGTAGCATCAAAGAATTTTGTTAAGTTTGGAAAAGACCTTTAGGATCATTGAGTCCAACTGTTGACCCAGCACTGCCAAGTCCACCACTAAGCTACATCCCTAAATGCCACATCCACACACCTTCTAAATCCCTCCAAGGATGGGACTCTACCACTTCCCTGGGGAGCCTGTTCCAGGAAGCCTGTTCCAGGACAACCCTTTCCATGAAGAAATTTTTCGAAATGGCCAGCCTAAGCCTCTCCTGGCACAACTTGAGGGCATTTCCTCTTGGCCTATCTCTTGTAATTTGGCAGAAGAGACCAACCCCCACCCCACTACAACTACAATCTACTTTCAGCTTGGCGTTCTCTGCAAACTGACAGAGAGAGCACTTGATGAAGCTATTAAACAGAGCTTGCCCCACTACTGAGGCCTGGGGAATACCAATTGTGATCGGCTCAGATGTACCCAACTGGAGTTCATCAGTTTTGCTAATGCTTGTAGATTTTCACAACTGATACTAATAATAATCATAACATATTATTATCATAACTGATAATAATAATAATAATAATAATAATAATAATAATAATAATAATAATAATAATAATAATAATGTGGACAGAGAGACCCTGGTCAGAAGCCAGACCTTTCTTACACTCCTAAGTTAATGTACAAACATTAAATTATTCAGAGATTTGTTCAGGTAAATACCCTTTCAAATCACTCATCAGGGCCAAGCTTTAACATCTATGATTTCTGAATTAACTTCTGAAGTAACTACTTGTTTTTCTGTGTTTGAATCTTGTAAGGTCTGAGATACCTGTGCTGTAGAGAGCTTGCTGTTTCTACTCTGGTATGGCAGCCCATATATTACTGGGTCTATTTGGACCAGAGAGTGAACACACTTGTGATGAAGGAAAATGATGAAGGAGAATTGGGAAGCCTGAGCAAGTTTTGGTGGCAATGGATAAAAACAATCTTTTTCTTCTGTGTTTTCCATCACCCATTTTGATGATCACAGGCACTTTAAAAAGCTACAGCAAAATGAAAAAATCTCAGAATAGTGGGGTTTTCTTTGAAACTTTCAAGACAGTTCAAATACCATTTATGGTACTTTGGCAGTACAAGTCAACCCTCCTTAGATTCCTTTTTAGGCTACAGACTCTGAAAGACCTCCAGTTGTACTGTGTTCAGTCACAGTCTGCCCCTTTCACAGTGAGGTCTCATCCTGTGTGGAACTTGCTGTAATGCAAATAAGTTACAGGTTTGCCCACCCTCAGTAACGAGCTGTTTGCTTTTGAATGGAGAACAATAATAATCCCTAGCCTACCATGAGGAATGCTCTGACCTTTTGAAAGTTGTGGGTTTGATCTGCAGGCTGTATTGTAGTGTCATTTTTCAAGTGGTGAAGATTAAATACTGGGTGATTGATTGACAGGGTTCCCATAGAAGGCAGCAAACCTGCCTGCTTCAGAAAAAAGATTCTGGGAGCAGAGCAATTGTCACCCAAAATATGTCTCAGTGCAGCCTTTATCTAAACTGGCCTGTATCAGGAATAGCATGGCCAGCAGGACCAGGGAAGTCCTTCTTCCCCTGTACTCGGCACTGGTGAGGCCACACCTCGAGTGCTGTGTCCAGTTCTGGGCCCCTCAGTTCAGGAAGGATGTTGAGACACTCGAGCGTGCCCAGAGGAGGGTGACAAGGCTGGTGAGGGGCTTGGAACACAAGCCCTGTGAGGAACGACTGAGGGAGCTGGGGTTGTTTAGCCTGGAGAAAAGGAGACTCAGAGGTGACCTTATCACTCTCTACAACTTCCTGAAGGGTGGTTGGAGTCAGGTGGGGGTTGGTCTCTTTCTCCAGGCAACGACTGACAGAACAAGAGGACACAGTCTCAAGCTGCGCCAAGGGAAATATAGGTTGGATATTAGGAAAAAGTTTTTTACGAAAGAGTGATAAAGTACTGGAATGGTCTACCCGGGGAGGTGGTGGAGTCATCATCCCTGGATGTGTTTAAAAAGAGATTGGATGTGGTGCTTGGTGCCATGGTTTAGTTGAGGTGTTAGGGCATGGGTTGGACTAGATGATCTTGAAGGTCTCTTCCAACCTAGTTATTCTGTGATTCTGTAAACAAGTCTGCTACTTTGAACCTCTACAGTCGGAATAACCACCCTTGGAACAGGATCTGTCATATGCCAAAATGTGATGCTGGTACTCTTCTGCTCTAACATTCCATCATATTTGCAAATACTGGTGATCTCCCACTCTGGCAAAAACCTGTTGCACCATGTGTGCAGCACATAACATTTGAGCAGTGTGTATGGAAAGTATAAATGTATAAACTGCTCTATTCTTTAGCACTTTATATGTGCATATATATGTGCATATATATGTGCATACATAAAACTAAAGGTAAGAGAATATACCTGGTCTGTTCAAGCTGCACTTGTTTTTCTTACTGGTGTTTACATCTTCAGTGAAGTGTCAGTCTGACCCTCACATATGACTTTGCCAGACTGGCTCTTTTAATATCTGCTAGACAAATAGAGTGTGTTAGTTTCCACTTCCTTGCGGTACCTCTGTGTATATGGTGGCTTTTAACTGCATAGTGTAAATGTGAGAGATCTAGATAATTTCTCTGGACAGGCAGGTATTTTGGGCATGTAAACCTAACTCTTACATAATTCTTCTTGTTTAATACCGCAGGAGAAGAAAACTTGCTGGCAATTTTGAAGAGGAGATGGTGGAAGTACATGATCCTGGGAATAATAGATATAGAAGCCAACTACCTGGTAGTCAAAGCTTATCAATACACGACTCTTACCAGTGTACAGGTAAGGACTCAAAGGATTTCCTCTTTTGAGGTAAGACAATAGGTCCAATGGGATCAGTGGTGTAGTATCCATTGGCTTCAGCGAACCAAAAGCTAATTGCTGCCTCTGACTTTTGTGTACTGACATTAAAAAAATATGTTGTAAGACACATTTTTTCATATTGGGCTTTTATTACTCAGTATTTTCCAAACTGTACAAAACCATTATTACTTTAATTTTATTTCTCTGTGCTAAACCATTCATAATCACATTTTTGGCATTATCTACATAATTTAGTCCTTTAAGGAAATATTTTCAGATTGGCTGAAATGTTTTTCTCGCTTTTTATTGTACTTGGAGAAAACACAAGCACTTCTTTTAGGATTCCTTAATTAGATCTGAGTTTTTAAAGGTCTCTGGTGGGTTGACCCTGTCTGGACATCAGGTGTCCACCAAAGCCACTCCATTACTCTCCTCCACAGCTGGACCAGGGGAGAGGGAATATAAGGAAGTTTTGTGGGTCAAGATAAAGACAGGGACAAATCACTCACCAGTTACCATCACAAGCAAAACAGACTCATCTTGGGCAAATTAGTTTCATTTATTGCCAAACAAATCACTCACATTCTTCCCCTGCCCCAGTGTGGGATCTCTCCCACAGGAGACACTTCTCCATCAGCTTCTCCAATGTGAGTCCTTTCTACAGGCTGCAGTTCTTCACAAACTGCCCCAGCCTGGGTCCCTTTCACTGGGTGCAGCCCTTCAGGAACAGGCAGCTTCAGAGTGGGTCCTCTCTGGGATCACAAGTCCTGCCAGCAAACCTGCTCCAGCATGGAGTTCTTTTTCCACAGGTCCTGCTAGAAGCCTGCTCCAACACAGGCTTCCCGTGAGATCACAGCCTCCTTTGGGCAGTCACCCACTCCAGCACGGGGTTCTCCACAGCCTGCAGGTGTATCTCTGCTCCACCATGAACCTTCATGGGCTGCAGAGGGACATGCTGCCTCACCATGGTCTGCACCAGGGGCTGCAGAGGAATCTGTGCTCTGGCACTCAAAGCACCTCCTCCCTTTCCTTCTGCACAGCTCCTGGTGTCTGCAGAGTTGCTGCTCTCACATGTTCTCACTCCTCTCTCAGGCTGCAGTCTCTGTTGCACAGGGTTGCTTTTTTTTCTCCCTGCTTAACTGTGTTATCTCAGAGGTGCTACCACTGTCATTGATGGGCCCAGCGTTGGCCAGCAGCAGGTCCATCTTGGAGACAACTGGCATTGGCTCTGTCGGATACAGGAGAAGCTTCTAGCAGCTTCTCAGAGAAGCCACCCTGTAGCCCCCACTGCTGTCACAGCCTTGCCAAGCAAACCAAATGGAGGATATTTAGGATCCCATAATTAGATCAGAGTGCAAAAGTTGTCATTAAGTAAAATGAATGCAGTTTTTATGAAGAAGTCCTACTTCAAAGCTGTTAGATGTGTTATGTAACAGCTTGTCTGCAGCTATCAAAAAGTGTACTCCCTGTTAAAAAATTATATGTGCAGTGAACAAAAGCTAGGGTAGGGATTTCTTCAAAGATCTAACCTGGATATTTTATATATAAAAACACAAAAGAATCAGGCTTCTTCCTATTTAAGTGGAAACGTGAATGATAGAAACATTTTTAAGAGACTGGAAATTGTCTGTCTTGGGAAATCATTGCATACTTCGTTGTGACTTGTTCTAAAACAAATCTAGTGCCTCTTTACATTATTTTTAAATAACTGAGCAACACTAGGTAGTGTTCAATGTATTTTACACCTTACTCTCCTGAAGGTTGCATTAGCGCTAATAAAATAAAGGAGCACCAGTTAATGTTCTGCAGGATCAAAGCTAATTAAGAGTATATTTCTTTCACAGCTAAAAAAGCAGCATTGGAAAATCCTGAGCTTCTTTAGCTGAATAAGAAGCGAAAATAGAAGAAAACTATGAATTCAAGAAATTTGAATGTGAGGTTTATGCTAAATATTCACAAGTGCCTCTGGCATCAGAATCTGGGTTTGAGGATTCTTTGAATCATGCCCAGACAATGTAATATTGTTTTAACACTTTTCCATATCTGGTTACTTAGTATAGAATAAAGCTTAAATCCACATAAACCTCATACTCTCTGATTTTACAGCCACTAAAAGCCTCAAAGAGAAAAGCAAACTGAATTACTTCTTTACCGTGATTCACTCACAGCAAGTATAAATAGTGGACTGAGCAGGATGATTCAGGTCATTAAATCCCATCTCCCAGAGCCACCAACAAGCACATATCAAAGGTTCATCTGGCCAGACCTATGAACCCCCACTTCCAGAAGATGCTGATTCTCAAGCCAGCAATGCAATGAGCATGGCCTTTAGTGTATTGTGTCAAGAGATCAAAAGTTACAGTGTGATGGGGAAGCAGGCAGGAGAGTTCAAGGGCATTCCTAGTGCCTCGACAGGGAATTTGTTAGCTGAAATCATCCATGTTCTCCTTTTAAACTGAGAGAGAGAGAGGAGTGGTGGATCAGAAGAACTGTCAGAGGCACAAACAATGTCATGTCCATTTTTAGACCTCTTCCACATCAAAATTACAGCAGAGTTCAGATTTCTTTCCTGTGTAGCTTGAAAGAAGGAACAGGTAGGAACTCAAATGCTGTCAAGCTTTTTTCCAGGCGTGGAATGAAATCAGTGTCACCTTTTCCCATAGTTGTCATTGTTTGCTCCGATACATGTGGAGTGACTGGGATATACCTGCTGCATTTTAAATTCATTTCATGCCCTAATACGAATGAGCTTCTAAGTGACAAGCCCAAAGAGACTATTAGAACGGGACAAGTATGAGGTAATGCATTAAGATGTTGAATCAAATGACACATTTTCTGAAATGTAGCCAAACACCCTATTTCATTTAAAGATGAAACAGAAGCAGTTCAGAGGATTATTCAGCGTTGGCTAAAGTGTATCATGGTATGAAATGAAGACTGAAAAAGTGGAAAATAGAAGATGAAGAAAAGAAAGCTTTTCCTAGAATCTGATTTTTGAAGAAGCAAACAGGACTCTCAAGAGAAAGGAATTCTCTGTCCTGAAAGGCCCGATCCTGCAGGAGAGCTACCTCTGAGGCCATAAATGCTTGCTAGCACGTAGCAAAAAATGTTCAAGTCCTTTCAGAACTGAGACCCAAGAAACTATTGGTACCTGCCACAAATCAGCATGGCTTTGACTGAAGGCTGTGGGAGCTATGCCTGTGTATACCTTGGGCTGAGAATTGAGCTCTTCAAGTCAATTCTGGGGGATTATGTACTCAACAGGCTGTACACCAAGGCTTTTTTGATGGAGAAAATGTAAAAGTTTTTGAAATTGTCACTTGAGTAAATGAGAAACCTTGCAGTATTTTTATAGTGGTGGTGCATGGACCATTTCAGTAGGAAACCAGTTTTACAGCATATCCTTTTTTCCACATGACATCTCTGCTCTATCATGCAAAAATAACATGCAAGTGTACAGTGCTTGTGGTGCTTTTAGGCAAAAAAACATTACACTGGTCCCAGCAGAAAGCCAAAGCTTAACAGTAAAAATACACCTTTATTGCAAATGCTTTGATTTCAGCTTCACCAAAAAACTCTTAGCATTCAACAAGTAGCTTTAAACTCGTGGAACTCTCAGAGTTTCTAGTTTTTACTCCATCCTTTTTTTTTTTTTTTAATATTTGGTCTTACTTCATCATGGTTCCAGGAAAAGACTGAAAATGGTGCCCTATTTTTCCTCAGTGTTTACACACCCAAATTTTTCCTGTATTTTAAGATTCTCTTTTGGCTTTGATCTGGGAAGACAGGATTTTCTAATAAATCTTCCTACATATCTTTCTCCAAGTGCCTTTAGAAGCACAGTGAATGAGAACACGTAGGCACAAATCAGAAATGAATATGGTACCTAACCTTTACTTTTGGACATGCTTCTGATTATTTCAAATCCTCATGTACTCTATAATTACTATCTGAGAATGTGACAGTCAGTTTCATCATAAGATGAAAGCAAAATACTGCGAAGCCTAGAAACACATAATTTTCCTCTTTAAAAAAACCCCAACAAACAACTAAAATACCTCCTTTATAAATTAGGTGACATAAAATTTAGATTGAAAATCAATGTACTATTTATATTTCAGTCATCAAGGTGTAGGTCATTTGCTAAGGATAAAATCCAAGTTACCCCTTAGGCACCGGCAGTGCAATCCAAGGACAACTAGGTTCAATGGAACAATGCAAGAAACTCACACCTAATTGTCTACAAATCTAAAGTGTCATGGACGTCTATTATCCCTTTCCCTGCTGCTCAGAGCACAATCTTGGGGCATGAAAATATGTGCGAACCTATTAGGTCGCTTCTTCTTTGGTAGCTTTAAGCTCTGGTTCTTTGCATATCTGGAGTGATTCTGTATTAATGGAGATAGATGCCTAAATACCTGCCTCCAACTCAAAAGCTGAGTATTCCTACATCAAAGTACCCCAAGGAACTTAATTTGTTAGATATGATCTTAGCATGCCCTAAGTACTTGCAGAAAGCCTGGTGTGCTTTCCAAATTTTAAGTGTGGAGCCACCTTTTTCATAAAGTCATAGCTTTTAAAGCAGCGGCCCACAGAAAGGGCTTCACTTAACTCCATCTCAGCTGAGGGGATGGAAACTCAAGCTTCCTATGGTCATGAAAGTGCTCAAGCTAGTACATGAAAACTATTCCCTAGAGGGTACTCTTAAAAACCGGAGTATACATCAGTTAAAAGGGACAGGAGTTTGTACATGGATCAATTTGCTATCCAAACCCACCTATTTTGAGAAGTACCGGAGATCAGTCATACTTAATGTTGTCAGACATATGTGTGTTGATTCCCAGGTGGCCCAAACTTGTGAAATGATCTTTAGTTTCTCTTTGTCGTATTGCTCTAACTTGCAGAAGATTTTGCAGCCTTCTTGCATGTCAGCTGTACCAGATCCAGAACGTACACTTAGCACTTCCTTGTACACTAGCACCTGATCCCATGGACTTGTTTTAAAAGCTATGTACTTAACTTTCAGGACTGCCTGTGGTAATGCGTGTCATATTTATCTTAATGGGTTTTAAAACAACCCTGGTGTAGGCCTGTGGAAGGTTTAATAACTATTCAAAAAGGATATTTTAAATACTGTTAGAGACACCTTTTACACAGCAGATAAAATTGCTTCCCGCAGAGGAAATTAAAAGATTCTGAAGTTACTGCAGTTATTTAGATCTAGATATTAAATTTCCTTGAAACTATGTTTTGACTTCAGCTAGCCTGTACTACATTTACAGTGTACCACACACACACATCCTCCCAAATCCATAATGTCTTCCACTAAGCCTGTTATGATACTAACAATTGTAACCTTTTCTGCCAGGTAAGTGCTTTCTCATCATATCGAGCTGTATTATGAGGCAGACTGCCCTCGCCCTTCTCCTCATATTAATTAGCTCTCCTTGCTGCAATATGTTGTTCTATCCATCTCCATATTACACCCCTGTTGCACTCTCGAGAGGTGATGTTATCCTTTCTCTGTGTTATGACATTGCACAGAAATCTGGATTATTTCTGCAACACCTTGCATGATAGTACTGCAGAGTATACATACAATGTCAGAAGAAGAGAGGCACTGTCAAGGAGAGAGAGATGTTTCTGAATAGCAATTTATCTGGTAATTTATTCCTTGGGCAATCAAGCCTTTGATTGGCATGATGAAAACAAAGGTAGTAAAAGCTGGGATTTATAAACACCAGGAGACAGGCTATAAAGCTATGAGGTGGATGTTCTCAACTACTCTTAGATCACTATGGGGCTCAGCAGTACATCACACTTCCAATTACCTCTGGCAGTTTTCATATCTCAACAACTGCCACCAGAAAAGGAAAGGAGTCAGCAGTAAGTGCTTATTATAGGAGAGCTGGATGGCAGTAGACTTTACTTTGTTCTTGGTCTCTATGGACTCAATGTACATTGAGGCAGAAGGTTTGAGATGGTTTTGAAGCAAATCTGGGAGTCAAGGAGCAGGGGATATGCAATATTGAAGTTGTTGTTCCACTTTGTCTGGTGGCTGCTAATGTGAATTATCTGTGAAAAGCAGAGATAAATTCCACTCCTTCCCTTCCTCCTCCTAGCCTATGAATGTAAGATTGACCATACTTTCCTGTTCTGCTTCAGGGCAGTGAGGAAATAGTGCAATGTTAATAAAGTTTGCAGATCAGCATTTTGCGGAAGTGTTGCATACTATACATTTATACTGTGAGAGGGTATCTTGTATCTGATTTATTATCAGACTTTGAGTTACTGTTCTTTTAACTTGTTACATACCTGTGGTTTGCAAACCAGGCCCTACAGTATCCACGGTCTCTGTATGTGGGCTTGAAGTCAACAGACCTCTCAGTATCCAGAGCTCCTGCCTCTACTGGGAAAATTCACCCAAAGCCAAACTTTTTTAGTAACATAAATGTGGAAAATCTCATTAAATTCAGTGGAGATGTGCCCATTACGAGAGCAGAGATTTTGGGCTCCTGTGCCCATTTTGCATATTCTAGCAGGTGACATGCAAAAGCAGAAGTTTTTCTGCAGGACACATCCATGATTTTTCTTAAGCTGAGATCTAATCCCCCACGTTGCTTACAGCAGGTGATGACATGGAGAAGTTTCTAATGAGTAACCTTGAGAAAATGATCTGCCGAGCCCTTATCCAGTCAACTTGCTTTGAGAGAAGCTAAACAGAAAATGGGGGTGGAGGGTGATTCTGCAGAAACACGACTGCTAGCAGAACTGTCTTACAATGATCTTTTTATGACAGTAGTATGTAGAATCACAGGAAGAAATCAATTAAAGGAAAGGCCATTTCCGTGGTTCATTGGTAAGTTTTCCTGGTATTTGAGCAGATCTGTACAAGCATAGCTGGAGTTCATGTACGGAGAAGAGATGAAGAGGTTTTTTTTTTTTTAAGTCAAGATGTGATTACTTATGTTGGTAGTAAAGCATGGCCTTGTGTAGAGAGTTGAGAGCAGAGGAACTGTGGGTTGGATGTGACCACCAACTTTCATTTAACATAACTTCAAGAAGCCCCTAAACTCCTTCTATGTACACAGAAAGCTGAAGCTGTGAGAATCCTCATCTCAGGTGTTGATACATACAAGCCAGATAGAGGTGAAGGTCTTTCACTAGTCAAAGTTTTAAGCGAGTTTCTGTGTTCACAGGGAAAAAGAAAACACTGAGAACAGATTAGAGGATTAAAGACACTGATAGGAACAGTTCTAGAATCATCAAGAAAATATGGAGATCTTGTGGGCAAAATGGAGAAGACTTCTGGCTTTTGTTTTTTCCACATCATGGAAATAAACATTTTTACATTTTTTTAAAACAAATTATATCACTGATTCTTTCTCCAGTCACCATACCTGAAGTACTGTACATTTTGACTGAATGAAAAGTTAATGGTTTCACATTAATTTTGTGATTAAATAAAAGTCATGCAAGAAAGTGGTTAAGTTGGAATGAGGTAGCAAATAGAAACATGAAAGATAAAAACAGAGCTCCCTTTTTTATTTGAATGGCTTGAAATAACCCTGTCAGAGATGCTGCCAGCATCCACACCTTTCCTGCAGAAGGTTTTGTTTGCAGGGCAGCATAATTGCAACACAGCTCCCTTGGCAGCTGGCATCCAGCTCTGTAAAGGGTTCACATCTCACCTGCTTTTGTTGAATCAAATGTGTGTGATATTGTGAAGGTGGTGTGAAAACTGGAGGAGAAAAAGCCCTTGAATGGGCCACAAACCCTTTCTTCCTTGGAAAAAAACAAAGTAAATAACAGAAGCTGTGTCTCTTACTGGATCTAGCACTTGCTGTTGTATTAAAATTTCCAGGTCACATGCTGAAATTCTGTAGCCACCGTGTGTACTTGGCCATACAATGTTTGACGGATACGACGCTGATTTTACTGATCCCTCTGCTCTGGAGAGCAGAGTAAGTAGAGGGTGCAGCTGATTCTCCGCATGATTTGCTGGAGGGCAGTGCTAATGAGAAACCCCTAATGTGAAAAAAAAAGGGCTTATAACTGGGGGGGGGAAATCCAATGAATGTTTAAAAAGGAAGATTCAGCTCAGCTGTTCCCATAGGGAGTTTGCTGACCAGCTTTTTTCTTTTTGATATCACTGCAGATCAGCATTTCACAGTCTCTATTACAGACCTTTATTCTAAAGCTTGCCAGCTCTCCCTTCCAATGATTTGACAGTACATTCTTGCTGTAGATATGCAGAGACATGCTGAATTTATGACACCAGAGACTGGATTTTTACTGTTAGCAAGAGAGTATTTGTCTACGATTCACAAGTATAATAAAGTCAACATAATTTAACAAACAAGTAATCAGAGGAAATAGATTTCAACATTGTGTTTCATCTACAGGCTTAGATGCAGTGTAGTATCTTTTAGAGTCAAATAATCTTCCATTTCTACAACAACATAACATTCTTATAATAAAAAGAAGTTTCTATAGGACAGTATATCAATAGATTACATATTTTTGTATCCTGCCTTCTAAAGCAGCCCCATTCAGAGCTGTGACTGAAGAAAGCTGCAAACACAGCAGTGTCAAAGAACGTGGTCTGCACTACCCCATGGCAACATAGGAAATGTTTTCTTTTAGGTTAGTGAGATATAATAACTTCTATGATTAACAGGAATGTTCATTAAAATCAGACCACTCATTAATTCAACTTAATGACAGGGTATAGGTAGTACCTTTTAAATAAACAATTAAAAAGAAGGAAAACATCAGAGATGATTATTTGAGAAATATGGATAAACAACTGACCTTTATGTACTATAAATGAAATTCAGCTAAGCATAATCTGTCTTTGTTACTGTAAAAGCTTTATAGACAGAAAAAATTTACAATTAGGTATAATACTTTTTCTTAATAGCTGAAATAATTAATAACAAACAAAAGAAAGAAAAAATGGCGAAAAACCCGACCAGTAAAAAAAACCCTATTGCAGATGAGGTAATCCTCAATCTCACATCTTTTGTCTGTGGAATACATGTGCATTTTTTCTTCTACTAGACAGGTTTATCTGAGAAAAAAAAAAAGGCAGGATGAATTTAGTGCTGGAGAAGTGAAATAAAAAGCAATACCTGAAAAAGAGTTAAGCAGTATTTACTAGGTTATGTATTGCTTACATGGTAGTAACCTAATTTATTTCTGTCTACCTCATTGTTTAATTAGAGGTATAAGCTAAGCACAGTTTAAGAACTATATGATGTCGGTGAACACTACCTACATTTCGTGTTTGTATCTGTTGGTGCTGCAGCATTCCAAATTGCAGTTTGTGGATTAGACTTTGGACTGCCAGTCCAAGGAGGCGTTTTCTTGCTGTTATCAGCATCGTTTATTTGTGACAGGTTCTGTTCATGCATCCTTTCATGTTACTGCTTAAAAGACATGCATTCACATACTTGAAAGCATAGGTATGTTTAAATATTTATGGAATGAGAGGAATTCTTAAAATCTTCCTCTAGAAGACTGTTAGTGGGAATTTGCATGTTGAAGTACACATGCTGCAGGTACAAGCAATTTTTAAACTCATAGAACAATTTAGACTCATAGAACAGCCCACCTTGGAAGAGCCCTCCAAACTGGTCCAACCTTCTGTGGGAAAGGGAACCTAGATGAGATTATTTAGGACTGTGTCCAGTCACATCTTGAAGACCTCTGGTGACTTCACCGAACTCCAGGGAGTTTGTTCCCATTGTAAAAAAAATTCTTTCTTTATTGAGATGAAACCTTTCCCAGTGTAACTTGTATGCATTCCCCCTTGTCTTCCCTCTACTCCACTCTGATGAGACCTCACCTGGAATACTGCATCCAGCTCTGGGGCCCCCATCGCAGGAAGCCCACAGAATTGTTGAAGCAAGTCTAGAGGAGGCCACAGAGATGATTAGATGGATGAAGCACCTCTCCTCTGAAGAAAGGCTGAATTGGAATTGCTCAGAATGGAGAAGAGAAAGCTCTGGGGTGACCTTGTAGCAGCATTTCAGTGCCTAAAGAGGTTTTACAGAGGAGCTGGAGAGGGACTTTTCACAAGGGCTTGTAGTGACAGGACAAGGGGTAAGGGCTTTAAACTGGAGGAGTACAGGATTAGGTTAACAATAGGAAGAAATTCTTCCCTATGAGAGTGATGAGGCACTGGAACAGGTTGCCCAGAGAGGCTGTGGATGCCCCATTCCTGGAAGTGTTCCAGGCCAGGTTGGATGGAGCTTTGAGCAACCTGGTCTAGTGGAAGCTGTTTCAGCCCATGGCAGGGGGATTGGAACTGAATCATCTGCAAGGTCTCTTTCGACCCAAATCCTTCTATAATTTTTATGGTTCTATGATTCTCCATGTGATTTCTGTTAAAAAAAGAGCCTCCATCTTCTTTGAAGCCACACATTAGATAATGGAAAACTGTGGTGAGGTCAGAAAATGGTGAGTTAAATTCACCTGTCCAATGCCACACTGGGAGGGAATGGGACAGAGGCATTCAAGCCTTCAGGGATAGCTGTGAGCAGGGTGAGAAGAGCCTGCCTCCTTGCTGTTTGGTACCACCTTCCTCCACCTTCAGCAGAGGTGATGGATGTAGTGTGTGCCAGTGCAGCTGCTGAACGACAGACATGCAGCAAGTGCAGGCATGATAACATGAGTGTGGAGTGAGACAGGAGCTGTTGAGCTGTGCCCACATCCCGTAGGTTACACCGAAGGGTGCCCTTCCCACAGATGCCCAGGATCTAATGCGTGTGCTTGGTACTCCTGCCACCAGCCCTCCCTGCCCCAGGAGATGGCTGCTCCCAGCAGCATGGCTTCTGGAGTTGTTCCTGTGGATGTGGTGTGTTGCACGTGCACGTCTCTGCCCAGCCCAGCTGCCGAGTGTGAGCGGGGTACACACGGGGTGTGCTACGGGGCTGAGCAGATGCCCCGTGCAGGCGAAGAAGCTTGTTCCAGTTCTTTCAGACCTTGTCACTTTTTCTGTTCTGTCAGTGAAGGATGGCGTTTTGAGGACTGCTGGAGAAAGTTTCCACTGTAAAGAGGCCTGACCATGACTTGTAGATGATTAGCTCTCGCTTTAAATGCAGAACCTGCTTTTAGTATCGACCGTTCCCATTTGTAATTTCCCTCATCTGTTCTGCAGCTCTTTGGGGCTGTTTGAGCCTGCCAAGAGCAGCATGGTCCCACTGATAAACTGGTTTTCTTCTGAAGGGTTTTGCCTCTCACTGTCTGGGAAATCTTTGAAATGAATGGGTTTTCACTGCACATTCTTGTTTTTCAAAGGAAGTTTCAGGGAAATTATCCTTAGTCTAAAAATTGGTTTTTATATTTATAAATCCACAGAATTGCAACTCTTCATTACCTGTATCCTTTTAGGAAGTGAGATTAAAGTCAAGTTTCTTTGGGTGTTTCTTACACAGGATTTTTGTTTCCTGGTGACATGCACTAGTTTCTAAAATATATTTTAATTTGAAAATCTCAAGGTCCTTTCACAAACATTTGGTGCATTTCTTTATTTATCACAGCTTCTCTGGGCTTACTGCTGGATGTCTCTTAAAAAAACCAAACAATTAAAGATTGTGTTTCATAACATTTCTTTGAGAAAGCTCTTTCCAAAGGTCTGTTGGCAAGAAGACTGAGTTTCTTGCACTGCATGCAAGATGGGGGTTTGAGGTTTGGATTTTTTTGCTTCAAAGGCATATGAGATTCTATTTTCACGGAGATAACAGTTACCACAGAGCCCAGATTTTTCGTAAGCATTCTGCATCCAAAAAACCTCTGATGTATATGGGAAGATTTAATAAATCTGGTCAACTTGTGTGTTATGAACATTCCTAATAACTGAACCTGAAATGACTGAATTAAAGCATATGTCTAGACTGCAGGAAAACTACCTTCAGTCCTTGTCTATTAATCACCAGAGGTGAGGACCAGATGGAGTGGTGTGACTCTCTTTTGGCCCAGATTTTCTTCCCGTGGATTTGAAATACGCATCTGAATCCAGGAGCAATAGGTTTGAGTGTTATCGTAGAGCAACAGCTGTCCTGAATTCTTGGAATTGTCATGGACAGTCTTACCCTCTGTATGATGTATGAAGAGCCACTTTAATACACTTTCTCTTGGTAGAAAGTGCAATCACAAACTAAATAACCCTGGTTCCCTCTGCTGGAATCTGTCCTAGTACTTTAGGGCACAGTATTTGCAGGTTGATGTGTTGTTGATTTTTCTTCTCTTTTTTGACAGCTCCTAGACTGTTTTGTCATCCCAGTGGTGATACTCCTCTCCTGGTTCTTCTTACTGGTACGATACAAGGCAGTACATTTCATTGGGATTGTGGTCTGCATTCTGGGCATGGGCTGCATGGCGGGAGCAGATGTCCTTGTTGGGAGACAGCAAGGAGCAGGTAAGTAAGAATGGATGGGTTGTATGGCCAAGTTCTATTCAGAGAAACTGTTGACCTTGTGTGTGTCAGACTGGGGCCAAAAAAGGGGGAAATTTGGCAAGAAACTCTGTACCTTCATGGATCCAAAGCACTGCACCATTCAGAGTTGCCTCTTTGTCAGAAGGGCAAAAATGGGTCAACACTTAAAAGTCAGCAGCGCTGCAAACAGATTTCTTACAGCATCTGTGCAAGCTGGGGGGACAAGCTAAATATTTGTAGTTTCATTCTCTTTTGGCTTAGCTATTGGATTGCAAACCTCAATAGCTTCCCTTCCAAACTGGCTACTTTTCTGAGTTGTAAGCACCTCTCACATCCACTGCGTGCTCTTACTTCTCCTCAACTTTGCTTGCTTTTCTGCAGAGGTGGGGTCACTGAGTAGGTGCTAAAAGACACCAAACCTATATATTAAGAGTTGGGTTTTGCACACAGACTCGTAATAAACTTTTGGGACTTGACTGTAACGTTTTTGAAAAGAACCTCCTTGTGTGTAAAATGTTCTTTTTTATGTGTGGCATCATATGAATAATGTGTGTGTTAATGCAGATGAGACAGAGTTAGATTTCATCGATCAACTTCCCCTGTCACATTGATTTCTCTAGTGCCAAGCCAAATGATGTGGGAAGGCTGGAAATTCTTTTCAAAGATTGTCAATTAGGCACAGTTTTCATTCTTAATTAAAAGCACTGAATTGTGAGCAGAGCATAATACACTGGGATTTAAAATTCTTGACTCAGCTTTCTGAATACAAATACAAGTGCTGTAAAAACTGTATTTGCCAGAATGCTACTAGATAAAACAGTGCTCACCATATCTCCCTGCCCCCTTTTATCTCTGTCCTTAATCCTGAAAGGAGACTTTTAGTTCATTGGTCTCCTCCAGAAGTAGCCCTGCCCCAGCTAAAAAGGAAATAATGTACTCTCTACTATGTAATCAGCCAGCCGAAGCTGCATTGGGAATGGCTGTTTTCAGAGGGATTGAGATTTCAACCCTGGGTTCCAGAAGAAACATCCTGTGTCCCAGCAGTCTAGAGAGTAACATGCTTGAGCGGGTGAGCTGTGGACCAGCAGGAGCATGGGGGGCAGTGGAAGCAGACAAGGAACAGATTGAAGAACACTGACACTTTGCCATCCAGCTGCAGTAATTAGATGTTATTTGCCATGTTCATTATTAAAGCATGGGTATAGCTGTTTAGTAAATTTGTCCAGAAGTTAACATGCATTATTGCCTTTTAATTTGGACCTACACATGAGAAAGTGTGTCCATACTTATTGCTATGCAGAGAGACTGCAGCTTTTTTACTTGTTGTACTGGCATAATGATGTTATTAATGATTCTGTCTTTAAAAGAGTAAAATGTATCATCTGGTTTCATTTCTTTGAGAGGGTAAAACTGTACAAATAAAAAGAATGGGAGGAAAAAAAGAACAAAATTATTGAAACTCTTCATTAAGAGGTTGTACACCCTTTATAGGATGCTTCCTAGGGTGGCAAACTAAAGAAAGGAAGACAACAAAAGCAATGATGCTTTGTTAGTCCTCAGTAAATGTCTCTGTTTATCTTATATTTTAGGGGACAAGAACTATTGACACCTGTGCCCTTGTTGACCACACTGCTTACTGTATTAGAAGAGCCATGAGGGTCTGCTAGGTACCCACAGCATAAGGCAATTTAGCCTGTCAATTCTTACAGTAAGGGAACATGAATTTAAAATGTATCACTGAGAGATTAACAGGTATTTTCCAAACTATCTGCAGGAATTAGGCATAATGTGCTCACATGCTTTCAATTTTCAATAAATATATGGTCGTTTACCTCTTTATTGTATCCTTACTGATATTTTGCACATTGCTCAATGGGAAAAACAATTACTATCAAGTATTTAGTGCTCTATCACCTTACATGCCAAGTATGCCTGAAAATAACATTATTCTTCCTGTGAGTTACTTTCATACTTCTGCTCTTGCCATACACAGTGGTCTAAACCACAGAGGTCTAAGTGTTTCATCGAGGTTTTTCAAAGCGCTTCATAGCTTTCACTTACAACAGTCTCTGAAAACCAGTCACATCAATCCTGTTAATACACGTATGAGTGTATGTTCAATTTAAAATGGGACACATTGAGAATGATTTTTAGATATTATGTTCATCAGTAACTCCAGCCAAAAGCTAGGAGAAACACCTCTTAATGGCAGGGGCTAGGGCAAAAATGTGACAAAGAGGCCTAATGAGAGTGTGAGAAGAAATCGTGTCAGAACACAGTTCACATTCAAAAGATTTGTGTTACACTAGTGCTATAACTAGTTCCCAAAACACTGACTCTGCTCTGGACTGTATGACTTCTCCACAGAATATTAAATATGGTAACAGTCATTAGTGTAAAGCTTGTTTTGCGAGGCTATGCCTTGTGTGTCTTCTGAAGAATGATGTACACCATTAAATCGGTCAAACACAACTTTATTATCCTAAAAGTCTTTAGAATGACTCTAGTTAGTTGACCCATATTTCCTTAGCAATGAAACCAGTAGATCCATGTGGATATTACATCCATGAAAATAAGTCTACAGAGGTGTGTCAGTCTTGGGGGGAAGTTCCAAAGTCTCAATCTCTCGAGGAAGCAAAGATAAGGCATTTGACAAACAGAATAGTAACTGCTAAGAAGGAAAGCAAAAACATATTTTACAACATTTTTACACTAGTGTATGAAGTTTTGATGCACTAACCCTTTGGGTACCATGTGTTACTCTAGTCACTGCATCTCAAAAAGAATTAATCAGAAATAAGCCTGTATAAGCTGTGGAGAAAGGTGAGAAAGCTGTTCAAGGGCATAAAATGGATTCAGGTAAAGAGACTGTAGCTGAACCAGGACATTACATGTCTCAGAAAAGGCAAGAAAGAGACAGATACTGTAAAGGTATATGAAGTCTTCAGTGATATGGAGAGGGTCAATACAGAGTGATTTTTAAATATTTCTCAGAAAATTATGGGATGACCAATATAATTTTGAGGTATCCAGCATAAAAGTTAAAAACGTGAAGTACTTCTTAATAGTAGGCAAAAAATACATGGATTTTACACAAATTGATGAAGAATCCCTCAAAGTTTATTAAATTTGATGGTCTAATGTAACTTCCATCTCAGAAAATGCCTAATGAGACCTGGCTGATAAAAGTCCCTCTGTGCTTCCCTATTTGTTTATGCTCTCCTCAACCACCCTGTGCTGCTGAGTACCAGAGGAGGTTCCAGTGTTGGAGTCTGGTGCTCTGAACGGATCTTGGCTCCCTCTTCTGGGAAAGCCCTGACGGTTGAGGCTCGCACTCAGCATGAGAGCACTTTGGGGAGAGCTGTCGGGGTGTGATGCTTGAGGCCATCCCATCTGTGTGAAAATGCTCAGCCTCTGAGCTACTTTTGTTTCACAGATGCAAAAAGGATGATATTTTTGTCCCAGCAGAAGCTCTAAGGTCAAAAGCTTTTTCAGCAATACTTCCCCGAAGTGTGAGTAGCTGCAATAAATACCAAATGAGTGAGCTTAGTGAAGGAATCAATGGAGCCCCTGTGAAATATGAAATGCATCAAGGGTATGAGGAAATTTTGTAAAGTGCTGATGGTTATTTTAAATTAAGAACATCTTCCATTACTGATTGCAAAAGAAGGCTAAAAGAAGGAAAAAACAAAAAACAACAACAAAACAACCAAATCTTAAAAAGAAAAATGGTCAAATATAAGCATGTTGCCAGCCAAGGAACATTCAAAACAGAAATTCTGTGAAAGGCTGGATGAGTATGTGAAAAACAAATCTAGTAATGTTTGCTAAATACACAGAAGCCACATCTCGTCTGAGCTGAAAAATGTTGGAAACTATGAGAGTATTACTGGGAATATTTTACGCTTTACTCCATTCCTACTGTCCTTTAACAACTTACACTTTTCTGGTGCTTCTAGCCAGTGCTGGAGACAGGATACTGGAGGTTAATGAACCCTTGGTCTGTCCTCTTATGACCGTTTTTATTATCATAAATTTCTTCTCCATAGAAATTTCAGCACTACAGTTTGGAATGATAACTGAAGGCTTAAAAGAACTCCTTAAAGAAAAATGTTGAAAAAATAATTATGAACCAGTCAGAATTTTGGTTTCCATTTTAATTTACTGCAGTGTATATTTTACAAATCAATTAAAATAAAACTTTAAAAGGCAGAGACATAAAAATTAAATAATTTATTTTAAAAGAGAAGGTATATTAAAAGAAAACGAGCTTTCTTTTTTAAAAAATACAGTTTAGTACTTCAGTATTTCTGCTGAAACTTTTCAAAGAAAAATCCATTATATGCAGCCTTTCAGAATATGGTTCTGCAGCAATATCTGACAGCTTTGTGAAGCTGTAGCTCTTGTAGAAATCATTTAACAAGCCATATGTGCAGAGGGAATTGCATGCACCAGTTTGCAAAGCTAAGGCCTCAGTTTTCAAGCTGGAACTTGATCTTGATCAAGTGTCACTGCAGCTCTCTGCAACACCCAATAATTAAATCTTCCAAGACTTAAAAAGATTTCAAACAGTCTTTGATAACAAAATTTTTTAGTAATTCTGTGTACCTGGAAGTATTGAAAATATATCTTGTTGATATTTGCATGCATTAGGTACTGCTGTGTTAATTGAACCTCTTTTAAAAATCTGTCATTATCATCACCCTGTCTACACCCCATCCTTCCTCCTCCCTTTCTTGTCAAACAGCTCCATGTGAGAATGAGGTCAATATTGGGTTGTAGTGATTTCTTCACTCATTTCACAGGTACACAGAATTTTTCAGTTGTCCTCAGAACTAACTACTAAACAAATTTTAGGCTGGTTAAATTTCAAGATGATATGCAAACTGCTCTATAGAGCTGAGTCACATTCTCTCTGCAAAGAAAAAAAAGGTAGTAATAATAAAGTAAAAAGGATTAGTCTCTGAAGAGTGTCACTTGGATTCTAAACTTTTTTTAAAAGTTTTTCAGAATTTTTTGGCTTCTTTTTACTACAGCAAGGACTATGCTCTCCCTTTGTCTCTGCTAGACTTGACTGGTGTATTGAATGAAAACTGTTAAAATGACAGAACATTTGCATTCATTTTATTAACCCAGATAAGGGCTACTTAGTGACTGAGGAATGAAATCTGTAGGGAAGAACTTGCAGTGGTTTTGGACGAAAGATGGTTGTTTTGAGGCATTCTGATTTTTTTCTGTTTATCTCTAGGTGAAAATAAACTGATAGGGGATCTCTTAGTACTTGGTGGAGCAACACTGTATGGCATCTCGAACGTCTGTGAGGAGTACATCGTCCGAAATCTGAGTCGAGTGGAATTCCTGGGCATGATTGGACTCTTTGGCTCCTTCTTCAGCGGAATTCAACTGTAAGTGAGCAGGTTTGAGCCCCAGGGTCATTCAAATAAGTGCAGCTGTGGCCTCCATTGAGGTACACTAACCACCTCTTCAAAATTAGCCCTTTCCTGTGGAAAGCAGGTGTCCTCTAATCTTGGAATTTGCATTGGTTTTTGTGTTTCAGATTGGTGATTTGAATAATAACACAAATTTTTACCCAAGTACTCTAATTCAAGGACCAGTGTCCTTGAGTAGTCACATGGAGAGGGAGAAGACACGTTCTGCCATCTTGCTGCTGAGAGACAAGTGGATACTTCATGTGTTAGTCTGATCTATGAATGACAAAATCTACAGCTTCCTCTGGTTCTGTTTTATACTTTTAAAAAGTTGATTTGATTTCTAAACAGGTAGAAAACACATCCAGTCAGAAGGTATTTTACTGGTTCACTTGTTCTGTGTAACTCCATTATGATATGGTGGAAATAATGAAAAAGCCTTTAAGAAATGACCTTTTCACTTCAAAAATATTTAGTACCAAGGAGATTGTTGCATGGATTTCAGGATCTATGGAGTCTGGTCTATATCCACATGTACCTAATGAGCATCTCAGTTGCAAGCCTAATAGTTGGAAGGTGGCTTCCAGTGTTGTCATACTGTGACTGATGTAAAAATAGCCATGCAAGATTGCTGCATTTTGTGCAGGTCTGTCACTCGTGCTTGTAACACAGAATGACTTTTGATTATTAGTCCAAAACAAGTTGCTTCTCTATAGATCTCAGCTGCTCTGTTTCTAAGAAAAGTGATCAAAAAAACACAGCCCATCAATTCTTACTTCAGTAGTTCTATTTCTTTAGCTAGAAAGCTTAATATTTGTGATCTGAACAAGGGTCTTAAAATTATTTATATTAACTAACTGCCATACAAGCAGTTCCCTTTTCAAAAATATGGAATTTAGGAGCATGTAAACATGTCTAATATCTTTGGCTAAAACATTTTTTTATGTGTTTGTGATTAAGTAGATACTAACTGATTCTGAGGGCATCAAAGCAGTGTCCTTGTCTTGCTCTGTGTGTGTAAACTGTCATGTAAATGTCTCGTATTCCAGAATTTAATCGTAGTGCCATTACTCCCTCTTGACCCAAGCAGTTAGTCACAATTCAGGGTCTGTGAGCCATTTTGCTGGTGAGAAGCTGGTTTTGGAACAAGGCATCTTTGTATAAAGAAGACACAAGTGGAAGGAAACAACAAGAAATCATTTCTTTGCTGAAAGCCCTAAGGTTTTTCTATTCAACCTTTGGCCCAAAAGTTCTCTCCAACAGGTTTTTCTCCACTGGCCTTTGTAGCTTTTTTGCTGATAGTGCTTTTTGAGCACCTTCTGGAGACCCAGCTACGCTTAGTTCATACCTGTGCCTTTTTCTTGCCTTTATCTGTAATGAATAGCAGAAGTCACATAGTTATGTGTTCACAGAGTTTTGATCTAACTAAATATAACACTTATTTCAAAGAGAAGCCAATTCCTCATGTTAAAGTTGCAGGCTCTTCATTTGAAAGACTACTGGCCACTTTGGTGCAATATAGGACATTTAGATCCTCTAAACTGAAGGAGTCTGGGGAAGGAATGTCTTAGGAATAGGGCCATTTCCCAGCATGCTAGACACAGCACTGGTCAAAATTTGGTTGACATCCACAAAGTGGGTTGAGGATAGGGAGTGCCTAATATTAGACTGTGACATAAAATAAACACATATAATGCCTGTTGTGCAACAAAGGAAGAGCTAGGGTGTCAGGGGAAACAGTGAATTAATGAGTTGTCTGATGAACCAGACATGCTGGAAAGAGAAGTTTAGTATGTTGAATGTGATTAAAGCTGGGAGGAAGAAGAAGAGATTAGTTTACAAGAGCTGGAGATGTCACAACTACCCAGCAAATGGAGATAAGGTTATCTGGTGGAATCACGTAATCATAACATGGCCTACTTTGTAATGGCCCCCTGAAGGTCATCTGGTTCAAGCTCCTACTCAAAGCTAACTTCAAAGTTACATCAGGCTGCTTAGGAACTTGCTCAGTTCATTTCTTGGTATCTCCAAGAATGGAACTGCCAGTCATGCTGGGCAACCTGTTCCAGTGTTTGACTATTTTTTTCCCCTTGATATTTAATCAGAGTTTTCCACGTTGCAACTTGTGTCCATTGTCATTCATCTTTTTGTTGTATACCTCCAAGAGAAGTATGACTATCTTGTCTGTTACTACCCATCGTGTAGTTAAGATGGAAAATTTATTGTCGTGTCCTCCATTCCCCCAGCTTAGCCTTCTCTTCTTCACGCTAAGCAAACCCTGCTGTTTCAGCATCTCCTCTTACATCCTGTACTCAACCTGCCTGACCATTGTGTTAGAGTTCCACTGTACTCCCTTCAATTTGTTAATGTCTGTCTTGTTCTGGACAGCCCAAAATTGGATACAGTACTCTAGTTGCTGTGTCACAAATCACATCCGTCAGCTTGCTAGCCAGACTTTTACTAACACAGCTCAGGATGCTGTTGGCCTGCTCTGCTCCAGGGACACATTGCTGACTTGTGGTCAGGTTGATGTCCACCAGGACTCTAAGGTTTATTGCCAGAAAACAACTTTCTATCCAGTCAGCTCCCAGCCTGTACTGTTTCATAGTGTCACTCCACCCCAGGTGCAGGAGTTAATATTTGCTTTTCTTGAACTTCATGAAGTTTCTTCTCACCTTTTTCTTTAGATGACATTGTAGATAGTCCACCCATCTAGTCCATACCTCTTCAGTCTCTAAAGATCTTTACGGAAATCATGTTGGAAACCTTGCTAAAGTCACAGTAGGTTACACCACATCCTCTCATCCATTCCCTCTCCTTTATTTAGTGATCCAGTCACCTCACCTCAAGGCAGTCAGTTGGGTCAGGTTTGCTCTTGAGAAGTCTGTGCTGGCTGTTGCCAGTGGCATCATCTTCGTTTCCTGTGAATGGCTTCTCGGACGATTTGCTCCATAATCTTCCTGAAGGTTAGCATAAGGCTGGCCAGGCTACACTTTTTGTTCTGTGTTAAACTGAATGTTGCACTTGTCTCTTTTCAGTCATCAGGGACCTCCTCCAACTACTGCAACCTTTCAAAATCATTGTGATTCCAATTCTTCAGTGCCTCTGGCATCACTAAATGGCCACTTCTGGCAAAGTTTCTCTCACCTCTCTTTGTTTCACAGATCATAAGGAATCATAAACCATAGCATATTGTTTTATACTTCTTTTGTATTGGCTAAGCAATAATATGAAAGCAATGTTCCTACGTTTAAGTTATGTGAACATTTTTTTGCCAGACCAAGAGACATTGCAGTTTGTTTTCATTATATTCTTCAGGAATTGCTGATAAAAGAGACATATGCTTTATGCATGCTAAGACATCTATAATTTAGTTATTTTGCAGACAAAATAGCCTTATTATTCTGTACACAGTATTAGATTTGCCACACATCAGCAGCAAGCAAATTAGAATTTCCAGGATGCAACTCTTTAGACTAGATTAATCTGGAAGGTGCTGAGTGCCTGTAGTTTTATTATTAGACTTGGTCTTCCACATGCCACCTTTTGCACTAGGTACTTTGTTTTTCAATATGTATAATTCCATGTTTTATATGTGTTTAAAATAGGGCCCAGACCAGCATGCAGAGTTCTGCACAGCAGTATTTATCTGGAAATCACACAGATAGAGAAAGCAGTTACCTGAGTGAAGACCTAGCTTGGGAGATATCTTATCTCCGAGGGTCTGTCTGCCTGGATTGGGAAGAGCTGACTTGTTGCCACCTTAGAATTTTATGGGTCTGTGATTTTGATGTTAATGTACAATGCAAAATTTACAAGATACTGAAAGTGGACTTTTGCAGGTTTTCCCTACCTGTGCTTATTATGCTGACTTTCACTGCTGGAACTATTTGGTTTCTCTCAGTGTGCAACAAATCACAGTATGCTTCCCAAAGCCAGCCTGTGATATCTATTTATTTTACACTGCAGAGCTACTCTGAAGTGTGAATAACTCAGATAGATACATTATTAATAATTAACATTCAAAAGCTTTCAGAATATTAAGTTGGAAGAGTACAAGAAGATTGAACATTTTGGGGAATGGGCATGTAGAGCAGGGATATATAGAGCTGGAAATAATGCAGGGGCAATTGTATGCTATCACATCTGATTACTGCCCTGAAGATCTTTCAAATACACAGGCACAGGGATAATGCCAGAGTGGATTAGCAAACTCTGATTGCATTTGTTTCCTACTGAGATTTTTTGTTATAAGGTTATTTATGTTGTTTTGTCCAGCATTTGATTTGAATGAGTGGAAGTAATTTAACTTCTGTTCTCTTCCATCAAATTTTGCCTTCTCTTCTCTTCTAGTGCAATCATGGAGCACAAAGAGCTGCTGAAAGTCCCCTGGGATTGGCAAATAGGTAAGAGCACACTTTACCTCACTGAAGATAGTTGCTGAAGGAGGCGTGGAGGCAACCAGTGTTTGGGGAGGTGGGCACAAGAGTTTCAGGAGAGCCAATGTTTGTGACTTTTCCACTGTTTACTGCCAAGGGTTGAGCCACATGCCTCTTAACTGTTCTTAAATGATCTGTCCTCCATCGCCGTTTAATGCCTTCCTTGCACCCTTAGGTTAAGCATATGAATGATGTAAGACAATCATTCAGACAGCCATGAGGTAAAACAAGAATGAGGTTCCAGTTCTAAGATTCAGTGTAACACTGGGACAATAAATGAGGTAGTCATTAAAAGCCAGACCTTTCCAATGAAAGCCAAAGAAAGAAAAGGAACATAATAAAAAAACCTAAAAAAGTACCCGCAGTGCATATTATAGCTTCACAAGCTCACTTGCAGGGGGAGCATTTCTGTATGGAAGTGTTTAATTGCTTTCCAAATAGTCTTGGTGGAATATAGCAGATGTGTCCTTTAGACAAGTTTTGGGAACATCGTGCCCAGTGAAGCTGTTATGGTGTTCTGCCAAGCAGAGGATTGCATTTTCCCATTTCAGTTTGGAAGCTGAGTTTATGTCTCCCTTCTAATTAGTCCAATGAATTATTTGTTTTAAAAGCAAATCGGTATTATGGGGAGTCCCTATAATCAGTCTTTCACTATTTATGACAATAGGAGAAGTGAAAGAATACTAGTAGCATAGAGATGATTGATTGCAGAGGATTCAAGCTTTGGCAATCCGTTGACAATAGATCTTTACCAAGTTTCAGACTGAACATCAAAATTAAACTCAGAAGTGTGCAAAACCAACTGATTTTGTGGGGAATGCCTGAGGGGAGGGGATACAAATTATGGAATACAGCTGGTTTCTTTAAACTTAGTTCACAATTTCCTTTCATCATCGTAAACCTTGATAAATACAGCACATTTTTCACAAAACATTGCACCTAGAAATCTTGGAAATTTGATGGTTGAGCTGTAAAACTAAGTGACAAATCAATTTAAAGTATCAATGGAGAATCACACTCAACTGTGTACTCTAAGTGTATTGGCCTTCTTTAATCTGAGATAATTAGCATAATTGCATCAGTGTTTGTTTATATTTCATGAGAAGGACCTTAGGGACATAATTAATCTGGTACTGATGGAACTAGCAGTGGTCATAGTGAATTAATCTACTATCCATGTAAATGCCATATATATTTCCATGAGATTTCTGTTCTAACTCAATATCAGCGAAATGTGCTATTAAAATAAGGTCTTACTTCATCTGTGATGCCGCTAAAATGTCATTGAAAGTTGATTACCAATTCTGAAGAATCCTTATGCCTCAAAAGGCTGAGATCATCTTAGCAAAAGCATAATAGATATGTGCTTGTTTTCTTAGAGCAATAATTGGAAATGTGGTGTAGCTGAACGTGGATTAAATGGTGACAGTTCTGTAGTTCTTCCCTGGCTTCCAGTGCACCTGGTGTACTTTCCATTGCATTGGCAGTGTTACAAGATTGTCAAGAAGTGATTGACAAATCTGTGTCAGGGAGTTCACAGCCTTGTCCAGAATAGTTATCCTTTGCGACAGACTCAAACCTGCAGCCCAGCAGAGTTAAATCACCAGTCTTCAGAATTGTGGTGATAAAGTCACAGCAGGCAAACTAATAAATAACTCAAGGTGGCCTGTTGCCATCTGCCGTAATTGTGCTTTTAAGATCAGATGAGCTACCTTTTAACTGATGCAAATGATTTTTGAATATAAAGATCTAAAGCCAATCTGTTATGTCTATCATGTTTAAAACAGGCTGTGGACCTCCTGGTGTTAATTTTGGAAATTGCCCTGATACATATCATCATCTTCACACTTAGTGTGAATCAGTGTAGCTCTGTTTGAATCCTTGAAGTTTTAAGTATTAATACTTGCTGACAACCAGACTGAAAGGAGGATGGTTATACAGTTTTGACTGAGTGGTTTCATATGAGACCATGACATGTTTTATAGCGATAGATGGAATAGTGACAAATAAACTCACATCAGTTTTATTTAAGAGAAAAATAGGCAGTTTGAAGCTTCAAGGAAGTGCCCTTTGTTACTGGGAGTTTGAATATTTCTGAATGGTCTTTGTTCCAAGACAGTATGAAAGATCATAACTGATTCCATTTCATGCCAATTAAACATTTGCTTTTGGAGTAAAAGCACAAAGGCAACATTCGTGCATCGTTGCACCATGCAACATTCAACCAGCATGCTCAGGAACAAGACCAGCAGTTCTCAGGTCATGTTGGTCTTGGTGGTACTTTATTTAGGCTATTTTAAAATGGTCCCTAGGGACAGATCCTGCCCATTTGTGTGAAGACAGCAAGTCTAAAGAGAAATGGAGAAATACTGAGGGACTGGAGCTCATTCAGCCTGTGGAAAAGAAGTTACCTACAAGGCGGTTATCAAAAGGACAGAGCTGAGGTCTTCACAGGGGTGCATGGCAGGAGGATGAGAGACAACAGACAGAAGCTCAGAAGACAGATTCAGGCTGGATAAAAGGAAAATCTTCTTCACACTGAGGACAGGCAGGCAGCAGAGCAAGTTGCCCAGAGAGGTTCTGGAGTCTGCTGGGACTGCAGCACTAGTGGTGATTCCCAAGGCTGCTATTTGCACTGCATGGATACCTGAGCAGGCTGAGGTTTCAAGCTGCTGACTTAAAACTAAATATTTTTAGTCTCAGAACTGGCCCTCTAAGAAGCAATATCTGAAAATCATATGATGTTAATTTCAGTTGTTTATTATCACCACTAAATGCCACCCAGTTGGTAGATATTACATGTATTTTTAAGCTGTAAATTAAATGCCACTTTATATTCACCTCTGCTAAGATAGCTACAGTTTAAGCAATTTCCCACTTGAAACTGAATTGCCCTTTGGAAAAGCAGCCTGTGAAGTCCATGTAGCTGGCTGTCAAATAATGTAAACACCAAGGCAGTACCATAAAATTATACTGTAAGTTGAGTGCATAAACCAGCAAAGCTGTGTTAAATTCAGACAACCAGCTGGTGGACCAGCTAGTGATTTGCAGACTGTACTTTGACAATGCTGACTTCTGATCCAGAATGGCTTTAGTGAATGACTTGTTCTTCTTAAGCCTGGAAGAAAAGTTGGCTTAATGCTCCTACATGAAAACAATTTCCCATTGACCAAAACTACACTCCTTATGGTACAATCATTTGCCTGCTGCAGAGGAGTTGCAGAGTTTGAATAAAGCACCTTTCAAGCACTGCCCAGAACTTAATTCTGTTACCAGTTTACAATGCACACCGTATGAATTTGCCACCTATGGGTAAAATCAGTTTTTTACCATTATTGTCCATATTCTGAATATAAACTCAAATTCCTTATCATGCCATAACATGTATGGACACTGATAGTTTGTGTTTGCTCTATTAGTTTCAGTTGAATGTACATTTCAGTTCATACGCTTCTAAAGGACTCAATCTGTCACAGCTGATTTTGTCCTTTAGATAAGTTTTCTAAAGAATTTTTAACTAAATGGATCCGCATGCTGATACATTATAGGCCATTATATGGCCTTTTTTTTTATCCTTTCTAATCTCTTTCAGGACTTTGGCAATCAGATTTTCTACAGCTTTTAGTCAATAACAACATGTTCTGAAGAGCTGGCATGAGTCTAAATTCAGGCTCGTGCACATATCAGCTGGGAATTCCGTAGCATACGGCAGCCTAAGAAATATCATTTGCATGAGAGCAGATGAGTAAAGTGTTTGCTGGTTTTTTAACTTCATATTGATTAATTTGCCTTGGGATTTATCAAGTAATAACTCAAGCAATGAATTCTTTCCCAGTAAGTTATTTAGGTTTTTAAATTAATTTAGATTTTTACTGTAATGTATTTTTATTATATTAGTGTCTAACAATCTAATTTGTGTGAGACACTCTATAAACGTGGCAGAAAAGAGTTTCAGCTCGCAAAAGTTTTATTAAGGAAGGCAGACAAAAAGGAGTAGAGGAACAGAGGTGCAAAACTATTGTCAGTTTTGGTGGCAAAATAGGACTAGGACTTCTGACACTTGAGTGCTGTTCTCATGCATTCATCCATTTGCTCATTAACTCCTCTGCAAATAATTTTGCATTCATTTTTTGGGTCCATTCGCAGAAAATACTGTGTGCTCTATCCAACTCAGCTGAACTCACTTGATGTTGGCGACATTCAGCTCCTTAAGAGACTAGATTTGATATGTCCAAATGCATCATTATGTCCAAATTCATGCTGGACATGAGGTAGTCACTGGTAGTAGAAGTCACCAATTTGAAACAACTCTGCTGTTATGGAGATCCCAAAGGACATAATTTCCACTGCTGGTTTTCACTCTCTATATATGTGTATATTATTAATTGGAATGTTTCTTTGACAAAGCATTATTCTTTCTTTTCCTAAAAACACAACCTTCTTCCTCCCAACAAAGTCATTTCTGCAGGCTGTGGAAGGTCACTTTGCTTCTTGTTTCTCTTCTGCAGGTTTGCTGTACGTTGGCTTTAGTGCCTGTATGTTTGGCCTCTACAGCTTTATGCCGGTGGTCATAAAGAAAACCAGTGCTACTGCCGTCAACCTCTCCCTACTCACAGCTGACCTGTACAGCCTCTTCTGTGGATTATTCCTCTTCCACTACAAGGTATGTGGAAATGAGAGATGTATTTGGGGAATAGCAGTATGCCTGAAGAAACATCAATGCAGAACAAGGAAACAAAAGAAGCCTCCAAGCTTTGCGAGATCTAAACAGTAGAAGTGGAAGTTGATTTTTTTTACTTCAGGCTTCCTACACTAAAACAAATTTTATTTTATGATTTCCAGTTTTTAAAGGGAGTTCATTTGGTCTTTTTGTTGTAAGTTTTAATATTTGAGTGCCTGTTCATCAGCCACTGTATCATTAATTTCATCTTACTTATTAAAGGTGACTTTCTACTGCTGTGAACAGACCTAAGGTGGCAGCATGAAGGGAAGGACTCTCCCAAAATTCCCATAGATTTTTTTTGCATGGGAACAAGGTTGCTTCATTCATACTGATTCTGAATTTATAACGAAATGGTTCATAAATTACACCTTTCTTTTTGTCATACCAGTGGCTTGCCTCTTGCTGTAAATGCCAAAATGTGCAGCATATTTGTGTTGAAGTTAAACTTTGACCTCCCAGGTCCCCTAATATTTAAAACACCATGTCGTACAGGACCACATTTGACCTCCAGTTACAAGGAATGGCACTTGATTATTCACAAGTATCCCCCCACAGTGTCCATCCTGTGAAAATAACATTGCAGTGCTGGAAGCAATTGCTTTGTATCATTTATTCGTAGGAAGGAGGTTACTTAATAGCTAAAATTGTGTTAGAAGTGTTAGGCAAAAGAAAGCCTTAAAATTCTCAGTGTCTAATCAACTCAAATCAGATTTTGTAATAGTAATAGTACTTGAATGAACCTGAATGAGACAGTGAAAGTTCAAAGATTCAGAGTCCAACACAAAATTTTTTATCACTATTGTCTTTTATTTTGGTTTTTTGGCTTTGAGAATTTTTAAGGCAGAAAAAAAGCAAGAATAGAAACAAAAATTTGACTGAAAACACAATGTAGGGGTTTGCTGCTTTGCAGCTCTGTCTCATGGTGACATTGTTTCTCCTTTCTGCCTCATGCTTCAAACCTGAAGTGTTTGACGTTAGGTATAAGCTGAAAACTGTTATCTCTTGCTAGTAATATTATTTGATACCCATAGACAATATATTTAGTGGTGTTAGTCCACCGTTTCTAAGAAAAATTACTGAATTACACAGTAAAAGACAAATGTGATTCTGAAAACGGTGGTGGTGGTGCACTAGCAAAATCAAACTCTGATAGAGCGAGAGACTCAAAAGGCAGCAGAGGACTCTCAATGTGCTCAGCATTGCTCAAACCTAACAAAAAGGGCAATTTTGCAAATACAAACTTTAAAGTTCAGGCACTTGAAAGGCAAAAGGCACATAAAAAGTTTAATTTCTTCCCTGTGTCTAGTTGTTGGATACATTAGCAGAGCCAGGAAGGCAGAATTTTCATCTTTACCGACCCCTATATTTCTACAGTAAGTGCATGTCAGCTCTCATCCATAGTGGCATCTTGGTCTCCCTTTAAGACCTGTATGGAAAAAGTGCTCAAGAGTAGAAGGCTCAGAACTGGAATGTTTTCTGGTTGAAAGCATCCATCTCAACATGTGTCCTGATAAACTGCTTGAGTTCCACATCTGAAGTAACTGATGGTCCCCTCTGCCCCTTGCTCTTCTTATTAGAAAACCAAAAATCTCATTCTCCTGTGGTTAATGTATGTATCATGCTGTCACTTTCATAAACTCTTATCAGACTCTTACTTAAACCTATTTAGGTTTTTCACCCCCACTGCTGTCCTTGGAAGATTTTCAGAATGTTACTTCTCCAGTAGTTACAAATCTCCTTATTTCCAGCATAAATTTACTTGTGCCTGGTTTTGGTCCATTCATCTTTCTACCAAGAGTATCCATTAGCAGGAAGAATGCCCGTCTCCATGGCATTTTACTCCATTGGTTCATCAGTAGAGAGGAATTATATTGTCTCTCAGTCCCTAGTTCACTAATCAGAGCAAACCCTTCTCTGCACCTCATCTGGTTGGATTTCATCCTCCCTGAGACAGCCCCTTCAGCTTGAGGTCCTGGTCCCTCCAGCACCTGGTGCAATGCTTTTGTCTCTGTCTCTCTAGGAAGCCAGTTACCCCATAGATAGCAAGCCTGCATTGCCATTTTTCATCACTGCATTTCCTTTGTGATTTGTCCTCATCCTGCAATCCATACAACTCACGTGTGTCTCCTTTATTCTTCCCAGCTGAAATGCTGGTAAGGAGAAGACCTTTATCAGAGTTTTGTGAAAGGACCTTTGCCTGAAATGTAGCATCAACTTCTCAAGCTGTCAGTGTCTCCTTTCACACCCTTCAAACTTACATTGCAGACAAAATTTGAAGAGAGTGGCTATATGCAAAGATCATGTAGATTTAAAAGCCCACTTAGTTATTTGGTTTCTTCTGTAGTTACCATGTTTTTATCCCTAGTCTGATGACCTCCTCCTTTCCTTTCTGGCTTGCTATCAGGTAGCATTTTATCTGAGGAAGAAGAACTGTGAAATGTGCAACTTGCACTCAATAGTGAAGTCTAATATGTTAGCATTAAGTGATCTGAATTAATTCCCCTCCTAGGACTGTGTACACTTACTTGTTTTTTAGCTTTTAAAGAGCTGTTTCATTCCTAGCCCAGTTGTACATCTCCTGCAGCTCCTGCAGCTCCTGCTGCACTGGCCAATGGGCACAGCCCTGCTTCACTGGGAAGCAAATGGGTTTATGCTGAAGTAGGATCAGCTGAGTGGTTTAGTGTCCCTTGCAGAATATAATTTTATGAGGCTTTCAAGAAACAGTTATGATTTTTCCCTGTGCTGCTACTTTTATCACCAGACAGGTTTATTGCACCCATAGCAGTAAATCTATTAAAATCCATGGAAAACGCAGGATATTAGTTTAACTGGGCTTTAGAGGTTTCGAAACCAAACTGAAGAAAAGATTGCCTTTGAAGTGTTTTGATTCATTAGCATTTCATGTTTATATGATACAGCCTTGCAACACCATTACATGCAGGACATGAGTGAGTTGATAAACAGCTGCATCTCTAGTCTTACCCCACATGCAGGCATCTTCATAGCACACTGAACACTTCCCAGGCCCATGGAAGCCAGAAATTCAGCATGTTAACTGGACACAACTCTGGTGATATATGTGTAATTCAAGATGTTAATTGTTCAAGATTTTATTGCATTAAAATGCATTAAAATGATATGTAGCTTTGAATTGGAGATAGATTACTAGATTGTAATGCATCATTCTTAAAATTTCTTGCATCCCCCAAATAAAAGCTGTCTTTCTAGTTCCTCTGTAATCAATAATTGATTCCAAGTATTCCATCGGATGGAGAAATGTGTCTGGCCTCTTTGGTAGCTGAATATCCACCACTGCCATAGCATTTAAGTATACAACACCATATCTTCAATACTTTCTTTTTTAATTCTCACCATATTGATATGTTTTATACAGTTTTTATGTTCAAAACTTTCCTAGCTGTCTGTTCTCATTTTACCTTCTTCTTTAGCACAAGTAAAAGAACTGTCCTTGGCCATTCTTTGTTATGGATGCATGGACACCAGTGGTGCTAAGAAATTCAGGGCCACCTCTCCAGGTGCACGGGGTTAGAACTTTTGTATTAATACGGGGGCATTTTTTCTTAGGAATATTCTTTTCTACATTTCAGTCTCAGCCTTAGCTCTTTTGTTATGTGAACTTCAGACTTATTACTTTTCCTTTGCAAGCTCTGTGTTGTCTTTAGTAATTCTGAGCAAACTGGGTTCTCACTAAATAATCTAAGCAGTTTATTTTCTATTTTCCAGCAGCTAGAGCATGAATACTGATTGTGTTCTGGACCAGCAGGTTGAGTCACACTATATTATATCATTACCTAGCAAGCCAAGCACAATCAAATATATTATGCTTTGGCAAATTCATTCATTACTTTATCTAAGATGCAGATATAAAAACTCAGAGTTTCTGGATATAGTAGCAATTCCCTAATGAAGAAAATGCATGTATTTCATAATAAATCAGGGAAGTCATGTATCTTGATTTAGAATCTCAGACAGTATCTGTGACAAAGGACTTGGACACCCAGATAAACATGATACTCAAAACCTTTCAGGACCAGAAATCTGAAATTACGCTGGTTTGAAACCTCATTTGCTGATATTCACTCATGTTTCTAAAAATTACTTCTCAATACTAATTTTAACAGCATCCCTCCTGTGGAAGGGAGCAGATGACAGCCTTCCCATTACATCAAGAAACAAGCCATGAAGGAGACTGGGGTTCAACCAAATGGAGAAGAGAGGGTGCAGGTTGGGGGAAGGGGGTTCCAGGTTCTATTTTGCCAGCACAGATCTTGAGCAATACCTATGAATTTGAGATTTACGTAGTCTTCACTGTAGTGAAAATTTGACCCTTGCTCGAAATATATGCTGAAGCCAGTGTGAGTTTTTCTGCTGCCTTTGGTGCACTTCGGTTCATTTTCCTAAATTAGGAAAGCCTGCCACTCAAGGAATAATCTTTAAAAAAATTCACAGTTTCATGACTGCACAGATGAAACCTTATTGTGACTCTATATGCTTCAGGCAGTCCTGAGTTTTGTTGAAGCAGGATGGATACAAAGTCTGTGGTTTGATAGCAGGAGTTAAATAAAGTTGGTTCGGTTTGGGGGAGGATTTTTTGTTTATTACTTTGATTTCTATTTGGCAGCCATCCATAAACATCGGAGAGATTTCTCCCAAACCTCTGATCTAACTGAGAAAATACTTCAGTTTATATTCTCACCTTTTTTTTTAAACTTCTCTGAAAGCATAAGCTAAAGTCAGTAAGATCCTATTCTTTGCTTGCACTTGTTAGGGAACTAACACCTACCTATTTTAAACTTTGACAGCGGTGTTGTCAGTGGTGCTGTCAGTGGTGCATCATCGTTTCTAGCGGAGCAGGCAGTGCAGGCTAAAAAGCTGGTTTTCACACTGTTACTTCCTCAGTCATATACTTTATGGTATTTTCCTGATGAAATGCAAGCTGCTTGATCCATAAAATTTCTGTTTGAATGGAATTTAATCACACAGGGCTTTTATCCTTGTGAATGCTTCTAAGCCTTTGATAATAATGAGGATATTACTAGTTAATTCTTTATGTCAGTGGTAATGTGCAAAAACCTACGTTCATGGTTCCTTTCCTTTTCCAAAGTACTAAATTTCTTACAGTGAGACTCCCTCTCAACAACTCTGCTCCCGTGAAGCTGTACTGTCTACATGCCTTTCGTCTAAGCAGCATCTCAAAATCTTCTTTTTCACATTTCTTCAAATTTATTTATTTAATTAGTTAGCTATTTGAATTTCCTCCTCCAAATTACAGTCAATTAGAAAATAGTTAGGTGTCTGTATTTTAAGAGCTGTGTTGAGGTGGAAAGGAGTTAGGTGTGTCTTTGGTCACACTTGAATTCCTGTGACAGAAAGGGCCCAGAAAGTGATGATGCAGGATGGCATACAATAAGAAAACTATGAAGTAAAATGACAGAAGAGAGTAGAAGCTGGAAAACGAAATGCCTCCCACCAAGATGTTGCACAGCCTGACAGATTTTTAAGAACACAGCACAGATATGGCAGCTTTTTCAAAATGCTGCATTTTTAAAAGGATGTCTTCCTTTCACAGTGCTATCTTGCAATAGATTCATTAGTTGCAAAGCATGAAGAGTGAAACATGGATACTCACTCTTTGGAAGCTGTCAAGAAGGGTGTAAATGATGTGGCATTCGTATTGCAGAAGTTATGATAAAAGCTTCAATTTCAAATATATTTTTTCAGACACTAGCTCATCATAAATGTCAAGTTTTTTAGCTTGTTTTCAGGGCTTTTAGCTTGGGATTTTTTCCTTTGGTCTCATGTTAAAAGACTGCACATAACGGAACTGATATGAAGTTTTCTAGGAAAATGCATTTTTGTTGGAAATGCCTAATTATCAAGACAGAAATGCTAAGTGAGCACATCTTGATCTCAGAATACTCCAAAGGAAACACTACCACCACCCCCTTTTTTATTGTGGATAGCTTTTGAATCACATCTTTCTATGTCTCAGTGTCACACCTTCCTGCATACCTCAAGTGTTAAAATGGAAAATTTATGGGATTAGTCAAGAAATTATTAGGGAATTGGTGTGGGAGGTGGGGAGGAGGGGTAGTTCAGGATGCTGTTTCAGTTTGCATGTAATTTGAAGTCACCGCTGTCCTAGTCAGAAGAGGTGATCCCAAAAGTCCCTTCTCTTCCCACCTCTGCACTCAGGCATGTGAGCACTAGAACAGCCAGGGAAGGCAACAGAATCATACTGGAATATGCAGTGATATACTTATGTTTAGCATGTGGCCTCCACCTGTCAATCGTTTTCATTTGGAGTTATTAATTTGATATTACTAACTTGAAGGTGTACAAAACACCAAGCGTTGTAACAGTGGGCTTTGAGCACTGGGAAACAAGTAACAGTCATCTCACATTGCCTTGTTTGAATTAGTTTTGTGTTCCAATATAAGGAAAAAGTTGTTCAGAGATCTCTTAAGGATACAAGAGTACATTGTAGAGTGTAATTGTTACAATCTGAAGGAAGTAAATAGCTTTTAATTCCTACCCAGTATGAGAGTTCGAACGTATTAGGGGAAATGTTCCTGTTATTGGAATTAACTCCTGTATGATAAATCTTCAACAAAACCGTATTGATTTTAAAGGTATTGGTGAATATGGACTGAAAAAGGAAATCTGGGGGATCACAGCAATAAAATGTATAATATCCAAGAACCAGAAAATGGATTGCGAACTGCAGAGAGCAAACAATATTGTAGCAAATAACTACATTTTTCTTTATCACAAGAAAAGTGCAGACAGAAAAAACATAGTAGTCATCCTGTCTAAAGAGATGGGTCTTACTGACAACATACTTTTTCTAAATGATGCTCCATGAATATGAAAACAAAGACCAAGAGGCTAAGTTTCATAATTACTTGTGAGGGAAAAAAATCAGCATAAATGAGAACCTCAGCATTTCCCAAGACAAGCATACATTTGAAAACAAGGGAGTACAATGAATGTGTTGAATTATATATCTCAGCAATAATTTGCAACCCAGAGGAGACAGCCAAAAAAAAAAAAGTCATGAATTAGCAAGGCAGCAGTTGCATTCAAAAGCTTAAACAAGGTTCAGTTACTGAAAATCTACAAGATTTTCAAATTATGATTCTTTGAATTGGATGCTATTTTCACCTTTGTATATGGAAATAAAGACTAGAAATTCCTCAGAGATGTAGACAGAATCATCTTGGAAGAAAATGCTAAGGGTTAAATGCAATAATTTAATTATAAAATTGGAGATTTGTTACAGAACTGAGTACATCTGTATTTCAAGAAGTGACCAGAAAAGAAGGTGGAAGTGTGCAAAGAATTATGTCTGGCCTACAAATTATGCCGTGGTCTATGAGCTGCCGGGAAGGAACATACATAAAATCTGTTTCGGTATATGGCTGGATTGAAGTGCTTATTCCAGTTGTGCCTCCTACCAGCCAAATCAGTGAACGCTACAGACACACAGGGTTAAAGCATCCGCATCAGCTTCTACTTCCTACCAAATGGAGGGATGGATCAACGTGCAAACAAAACGTCCGTTAGGAAACGTCATTTCTACATGCTTTTGATCTAAGCAGTGGAGTATTTTATTACCTTCTAAAACATCTACAAAAAAATCTTCTTTTTGTCTAAATTCCCCCTTCCCACTAAACTGGAAGCTTTCAAACCCATTATATGGGATAGATGCTTGACATCAGCACTGCTGACAAGCAATTTCATTAGCTGGACTAAACTTCTGAAATTATTCCCACCACCTACATGAGCTAAGTTTAGCAAGGAAGAAGGCTAAAAAGGCTCATAATGAGTCTGAAGGAGATTTTTAATAGCTTTAACTTAAAGTAATCTGAATTTTAGATCTTAAGAAGAAGAGGACAGTTTGTAGCGGAGAGGTCCAGATGCAACTGAACAAGCCATCTGTTTAAAAAATTGTTAGAAATAAACAAAAAACAAGGAATCACAAAAGAAAACTAATACTGTGCAGGTAAAAAAGAAAAGGAGTGAAGTCTAATTACTGTAAAAGATAAACCAGGTTTGGCAATGAAGAAGAAAGTGAAACAAGCAGTGAAAAGTTCTTCTTGTATATTAAGAGAAGAAATAGTTTTGCTATGCAAGGACAGTGGAGGCCAAAATTAAACAACCTTTTTCTTGGTACCAAAGCAAAATTTGGGAACTTCTGTCATATTCAGTAAGGATAAGAGTTAAAGGTGAAAATGATGCAGCATCTTTAATAGAAATGGAAATTACTACGTCAGAAGTAGAAACAGAACACAATAATCTGAATATTTCAAAGCTTATGGATATAGGCAGTTGGAATAATTTGATATGGAGTAGACGATAAAATTGGAAGTAGGCATAATTAGGGGCATGGAGATAAATGGAAAATCGGATGAAATGCAAGCTGGTTCACAAAAGACAGATAATCCAGCCTAAATCTGATGTCTGTCTGATAATTTAACAGATTTTTGTACAGAGAAGTCAAATGGTAGGTCTAATGTGTAAGGCTTTTGAGCAGGGCAGGACAGAAAATTATCAGTTAAGCTAAAGAACACGATTAGTGGTGTAAAGATTGGAAGCCAGGTGAGAAGCTGGCTAATGAGGATAAAGGACAAGGCAATGTGCTGAGAGAGAAATAGCTTGCTCGAAGGAACTCGCTGATGGGGGTTCCAAAGAGTCGGTCTGAAGACCAGTCTTGTGTAGTGACTGTAGTAATAGATTTGGCACCCTCAGTAGGAAGAAGAATTAGAATAATCAGGCAACTAGAACTGGCTGACATTGAGAAATGCTGTGAAGCACAGAGTGCAGTGTCTGTGGCAACAGATGGGAAGAATTTGAGCACGGTTGTGACAAAGCTGTTTCCAAATGAGTCTGTCTAGGTATTTCTGGTATTGATGGAGATGTGCTAATGCCACAGGACAGAACTTGCCGTCTCAGGGACAGTACTTTGCTAGCTGTAGCTATAGATTTTTTTTCTGTCAGCTCAAGAGCGCCAAGCAGAGCTTTTTCTCTTATCTGCTCCAAAGCCTTGAGAGAGTTTGCTAACCATGTACTGAATATGCAGATTTCTAAAAAATGTTTATGGTATGTAACATAGCTTTGATCGGCTGGGAGGGACTATGAAACCTTAACATATATGAGTTGATCTATAAATTCACAGGGAGAAAATGAGAATTATTTGAGCTAATGATACAAGAACATATGGATGGAAACTGAGAATGTGTAGAAATTAGGGGGATTTTTTGGCTATCGTAGCAGGGAGGTTCCAGGACAATTTCAAATAGGTTAGTGGGAAGTGAAAAAAAGCCCTAATAATGCTTGCATGAGGAGGATTTGCCAGATGGAATATGTGATCTGATTGTAAGCAGTAATGGGGGGTTGGATGACAGCTTAGGACATGCTCTCCATTCTGATTCCCTCATGTGCCTGCCTTGAGAGTCAACTCAATTGAGAGCTCTTGAAGGTCCTGAAGTTCAGCCTCTCTTTGCCAGCAGCAAATGTGTCACACTACAGAGAACCCTGACATGAAACGGCCATGTGCCTCTCCCTCCAGAGAGCTGGCGTGGTCACTCATGGCAAGGGTAACTGCTGCTGCATAGTCCTTGTTTCTCAGGGTAGGAGTGCTCCCCATTTGTATTGCCAGGAGAAAAGAACACCGTCTGGGGAGGAATTTCTACAGGAATGTATTGTTAGATTCAGCAGAAAAATATAAACAAAGTATAATATAATATAATATAATATGATAAGATATAATATATAATAATATATCATATAATGAAAACAACATAAAGAAAAATATAAACAAGATGAATCAGTTATTGTAACCTTGGTTTTGAACACACTGAGCACAATTAGCCTCATGTACAGTAATAGAGAATCAATTACAGCAGACAGCTGCTACTATATTAAATACTTGCACACAAACCCAAAAAGACACATGGCAACTGGCAGCTGATAGAGCAAACCAACAAAGAACACTGAAAGGTAAAAGTGAGGAGGGGAAACTGATTTTATAAGCTTTTCTGTTGTGCTCCTCCTTTTTGTATTAAGAACATCCAAAAGGATAGGTTCTTTACCACTTTCTTGCCAAGTAATTGATACGAAATAACCAGAAAGGAAGCCCCCTTATGCCACAGTAAGAATGCTCACAGGAAATTAGAGCAATGTAATAGAAGTGTTTTAACTTCACATAAAAATCTCTTTTCTACACAGATGAGATTAAAACAGATTGCAGGACTCATTCTACCTTGCACTTTTTAATTAGACAGACTGCTGGTACCGCAGGGGTACTGAACACAGGCTCTTTTTTTCTCCACATCTTATGTCAGAGGCAACAAAGGGAAATAGAAGAGAAAGCAGCATTCCCATCTCTCCTGGCACTCAGGAAGGGAAGATAAGCCATTTCACACAAACATTTTGCCCTAGCAGGCATGTATGTAGAAAGGACAGGCTATTATTAATTTTTTCTAATGATACCATTTGAGAAGCATGAAATTGTGCAGCTTCGTGCAAAATCAGTATTTGCCTTACAGCTGCCCATGTCAAGATCAGAGATTTTTCCCAAAATGCTCTCAGTTTTCTCCATAAGTTTGTTTCATTCCACCAATGAATTCCAGGAAATCGATTAAGCTTCCTAAATTTTAACAGAATTTGTGGTGACAGTTTTCCAGCAAACCCTCATCATTTTTCTCCCTTGTAGATAACCTCAGCATCTAAAAGGTAAGAAGGCTTAGGAGTTTCCCACTGACCACTATTTTACCAGTTGAACTGTGCCCACCAGCAAATATCATGCAAGAAGTGAAAAAGAGGGTGCTGCTGTATGACAAAGCATTGATCAGTATGTTTTACATGGAGTAAATCATGCAAGCAGTAGAGCAAAATCAACTGGAAAATACAGAAAATATGTCATCTTCTCATCATGGTTTCTAAGCAACATTTGCAGTTCAGCATAAGCCATAGTAATGGACAGCGTTTCATCTGAGTTAGGTCATACTGAGGGTGCAAGCAAGCATCAGGAATTGAGAAGTATGACCTTTCTGCCATGCATGAAATGGCAGGAAAAACTTCCTCTGACTTCTTTGTTTTCACCAAATGGCAAGAGGGCAGTGTCAGGTTTTCACTGTCATTCAGGCTACACACTTCACTTTTCATCCCAGCTGTGTTCAGAGGGCAAGATAGGACTTTAAGTCATCACTTAAGACTTTATCCTCATGGTTTGCCTAAGAAATAGCTGGAGGTCATTAAAGTGTGAAGATAATGCAATCCTGCTGATAGTGGACAGACTTGCTGTCCAGAACTTATCATCATTACTGAAACTGTCCAGCGCCCCTTGGTGCCCTTCTCAGCAAGAGAACCAACACTTCTGCTCAGACATTCCAGCTTCTGCAGTTGATGAGCAGGGAAGGCACACTAAACCTCATCTCAGTGGTTTGGGTCCCTTTGGAGATCTCTTAAAAACTGAGAGATCTGGCAGGGCACATAAAGGTTCAGGTGGATTTGTTTTCTGTTTCAATGCAGTCTGGAAAACTCACAGCAGCCCTTCTGGTGTGTGGTGCCATTTGGGGTTACAAAATACGGTGTTTCACTATTGGGGGTTGCTTCAGTTTCTGCTGATGAGCAGGTCAAGCCCTGAATCCCAAAGAGATATCTTCCTCGTAGGCTGGGACAAAAATAGTCAGCAGTAGTTTAAGTCACAGTGCTGATCTAAGACAGAGTCAGTCAGATCCTCGTGGGTATGATCCAAGGCAGTCACCAAAGAGCAGTGTGAGCTATGACTAGGATGCTGGCTCCTGTTACTATTAATAAAGTGATATGGCTGTAGCATCCAGCCATGCGAGTGAAAGCACTGTGTGAATTCCTAGCTCTCAGAGCCCTCAGCCTTCTGGTACTGCTGCTGCTGGAGAGTGTGTGCATCCCACAGTGCAACTCCTGCGCTTGCTCACGGTGAGCTTCATTTGCTATATTGGAGGCGAAAATAGAAAATTGTGGAAAGAAGCTCAGCCTCTCGATCAATTTATCAAACAGAGTGGAAATGTCTGTTTGCTATATAAAAGATAATGAGAGAAATTTGGTTTTAACTCCCTTCACTCAGCCTGCTCAGGTATTCATGTGTGAAATTACCCAGGGGAAAAAGCCGTAAGTCAGTGAAAGAACACCTATTGGCCTTAGCTTTGATGAGCTGTGCAGTGTATGCTACAAACTGAATTAGTCTGGAAAGCAGAGTTCACTGTACTGCACAGACCCACTGATGGGAAGGAAGAAGGTGGTGGGAACTGCCTCTCTGGAGAGTATGGATGGTGTCAGCAGAAATATGGAACTAGATGAATTCCACGTGATATGTACATTTATCCCCCTCTTCATAAGTGTGATTCTGAGGAGGTCACTTTTCTCTGAGATTTAAAACTTGAGCTAATGGACCTGATTTCTTTATTCATTCCTTTTTGCCAAAATGTGGAGAGCTGCCAGATGACGTAGAGAAAAAGGTAGTTATTCCATTTCACACTTTATAGCTGAATATGTGAAACATGACAATTATAAATTTTTCACTTAGTAATTTAACAAAAAAACCTTTTGAAAGACTTAAAAAGCACAGTTGGGTTGCCATAGGCTAGGAGCTAGGGTTCGTACTACCTACCAAGAGATTCAGTCTGTGGCTGCTGTTTTGAAATACAAATGGAATGCTGGAGTGCTGCAGCTCAAATAGTCTGTTCCTGCAACTATTTCCAGTTCAATGGACTGAGTAAAACAGAATTCGCATATTCATAACTGTTGTAATAATGTTCATGATCATTATCAGGATGGCTGAGCAAAAACCCAAAATTAGCAAATAGTTGAATTTCTTTGTCTGTGTGGGCTTTTCTGCAGACTCACATCTGTCTCATTTTGTCACTTTGGATACTGTTTTGCCCTGGTGTCAGTGGTAACATGGACATGGATGTCAGTGACAGTCAGAACTATTTGTCTGCAGATTCCCTCGGCAGGAGTCAGTCAGTCAGCACAGCCTTCCCTAGATGTGGTTCTTCCATGCCCTTTTTCTGGGCTTTCCCTTCTAAATTCATGACCTGTGTATTGAAGAATGGCTCACTCTCTCTAGACCCAGGCATGAATCTATTACCTTCTAAACAGTTTTTCTTTCTATTTTTTTCTTCTTCTGTTACTGTCTAATCACTGTTGAAGGCAATGAAATCAGATGCACTCTTGTTTCCCCATCAAGAAGCTTCCTTTTCTCCCACCTTTCCAAGCAGATTACTTTAAAGGGTAAGAGTCTCAAGAGGAAATAGTCAAAGCGTTTTACCCATACTGATTTAAGGATATGTGAAAGACAGGTTTCACATGGACAGACAATAAAAAGTAGGGGATAAGAACTAGTAGGGAGTAAATTTTAAAAGGTGTTCATTCTGGATTTTTAAAAATCCTAAATTTTCAGATGCCTTTATGCTCATCTTCTTTATTTTAGAAACTTTGTGATGCTTGACTTACTCGTAATTTTGGTTCACTTGCAACAAAAATACTAGAGATATATATGTGTGTGTGTATATATATATATGTGCTAAATTTTGTTTTGTAAACTTCATCTACACTTGCATATAGCACTGCAGATATGTTTGGGTTCTTTTCTTTTAATGTCAAAGATTTTGTGCATGGATAGCAGAAAGAGTGATTTCACCTTATATTTGCTGTGATCAGCTGGACCTTGCTGCTGCAGTGGTTTTCCTGGTGGGGTTCTGCAGTTGCACATGCTGGAGTGAGGAGTGGGGCCCCTATTCCTGCAGCCAAGCCACCAGCTTCCATGAGCTCATCTGCTCAGCCTGACTGAGCAGATCCAGTCAAGCACTGGGTTCCTAATGAACAACTCAGATAAATACCAGAAATGTCCACTCACCAGAACCAGTGCTTGTTTTGATAGACTAGCAAATCTTGTTAAGCATGTGATCTTGTTACATTTGTCTAGGTTTTGCTTTGTGTGTTCATCTTCAAATTGACAGGCACCAAAGATGTGCCTTTTATGTGCAGAAAGTTAATGGTAGTTTAATGTAGGCTATTTTCACCACAGAAAATTTTCACCACAGGTACTAAATGATGTCTAGAGAAGGTATTTTTTTGTGTTTTCATAATTTTTTAACATTTGTGATTATCACTGTATGATCCATATTGAACAGTATTGATTGGGGAAGCATTTGTAGACACCCAGATGCCAGAGCACAGCAGACATGGTGACATCTGTAGGGCTGATTTAACTATTTGATTTGACTGCTCAAATTGCTTTGGCAGTTGCTTTTCATGTCAGTGATGAAATCTGAAATGTTGTTGTAAGTAAGGCACTTTCCCTGCAAAGGAGAGCTCTGCCTTCTCCTCAGAGGGTGTTATCCCTATTCCCCATTTTTATTCTGTAAACTCATCTTTATTCAGTAACCAAGTGTTATTATCTCTTTTAAATGGGTAAGAAACTGAGGATCATCTAAAATCACTGTGATTCACAAAAGAAATTCACAGCTTGAAAATCAAACCCAGGGACTCAAGAGTGTTAGATCATTGACCCCACCACAAAGTCATCTGGTCTCTCAATAAGCTTCATGGATAAGCAAGTTTATTTACATATGTACCTATATATGTAGATACAAAATCCATAGTAAAACTGTTTAATGATACAGAAATGTGGGTTGATTTTTAGTCTATTTAAGGTGTGACACTCCTTAGCTAATCTGAGCTAACCAGTTTCTGACCACATTACTCTTTGAACAGATTACAGTTATCCTGCTTAGCATGGAGGGAAGAAGGATTTGGAGAGGCATACAAATCTGGATATTTTTAAAATATTTTTTCTTAGAGGAAATATGTTTCTGTAGAAAGAGATAATTCAGTAAAATGAAGCACAGTATCATTCTCAAGTAGCTTTTTAGGCAGATAGATGAATTACACACTTCCAAAGAACCTACAGTTTGGAACTGCAGTTGCATAGAGTAGCAATGAAAAGTGATCTTCCCTCACTTAATTTCTTAGGAATAGCTCTTTCTGCTGGTTTTGAATGTTTCTTTTTCCTGTCTATTAATAGCAAATCTCAGTAGATGAAGTTTGCAGCTGAAGATAAAAAAGACCTCCAAAACCTACATAGCAGTAGAGTGTGCCTGGAAATCTTATTTTCCATAAATTGCAGATTTCAGCTGGAGTCTGAGTAGCATAGTACAGTGAACAACAAATTTTGTATTTGGAGAACTAAGTCTGCACCTTGCCATCACACTGCTGGATTCACTGCTGTTCTAATAGGAGACAAATACCCATTTATTTCAAAGGGGTTTGGATCAGTCTGACAGGGTATTGACAAAAAACAGAGATTTGTCATATACTTCAGTGTATATTCTTGTATTAACCTCACTAACTACCCTTCTACTTCAGTGTTGCAGAGAGCTGCTGCACAAACAAATTCAGCCTGAACCTTGTTTCTAAGGAAGGTAAAGAATGAATTGTCATAGGACTGTCAGAGTCCAGGTCTCCTTGCACTAGCTGTGCACAGATACCAAAGACAAATGATTCACAGACCTTTGTTTAGATTTCCCCAAGCTATGCCCAAACCCTTTCTCCCAGGCTGGAGAGCTGCCACGAGGGAGGACACTACCATGGAAAGAATATTATCAGTCAAAAGAACCCACTGGCAGGAAGCCCCTGAGAAAGGAATGAGAGGTATGGCCAGGAGGAGGGGGAAATGGTAGAGCTGGAGCCATGAACTAAAGCAAAAATGAATTGATTTTGTCTGGGCAGCTCCTAGAACAAGAAAAAGAGCACATTTAGCTTCTGGAAGTCCCACAGATTCCTCACAGCAGGACATAAGGCAATCGCAAATCTGGCTGGCACTCTGGCTGTGCAGTGGGCCAAGCCAATTGGCTGGCGAGGGTGAGAAATTCAAGCATAAGGTGGGAATGAGGGACAGTGGGAAACCAGGGATGGGAAACTAGATGCATTTGGCTCTTGAGATTTGCTTGAGCTTAGTCAACTTCACTGCTGCCAAGTGATACTCAAGTTCAAATGCAAAGTGAAAGGGGGGAAGAAAGTGCTGAGAACAAAATTGTACTGAAAATGGAGGGAGAAAAATCAATCAGAAGTTGCTTTGAAATTACTGGCTTGTGTTTGATTGCCACGTGGGGGAGATCTAAGCTTAAGCAGTCCTATCAGAGAAGTGTCACATGGAAGGAATCCTTCAGCAGACGCAGGGTGAGGCTCAACACTGTCTCTGTGGCTGGTGGGACAGCTGGGTGGCTTCATCAAATTGTGCTGCCAGACGACACGTGAGGACCTGGTGACATACATGGAAAAAAACAATTAAAAGCTGATGAAAAGCAAAATTCTTCCTACCCTCTAATCCTTCTGACATGCTTCAAAACTTTCCTCATTATGGTATTTTCCTTGTTAAACGTGCATACTGGATGTGGGAAACACACACACAGATGTACCACCATGGGTTATATGTCCAAAGCTTTCAGAGATACTGAGGATTCTGTAAAAAGGCCAGATGCTTCCTCAGGCAGGAAGTTGGATGCAGGTTTTGTAGGTTTATGAAATATTAACAAATTAACATTGCTACAAATTTAGCTTAAGCAAAATTTGTTTTCTCCACAACGATAATTTCTTTAAGCATAAAAAGAAGAATTGCTCAAAAACTTCCAAAATGATATAGTCCATTCTGTCCATTTTGTGCTGTGCTGAAGTGATCCAGAGGAAACAAATGGGGCATCCATCAAGGCAGGGTAGTCAGGATTAGCAAACAGACTTGCAGACGCCTTTACATAAAATCGTGAAGTACCTCATGGAGCAGCTAATAGCAAGTTGCAGGTAGTTGATGGTGTTCAGGTACAGATCCCTGACAGCTGCAGAATACAGGCACTTCTGGAAGTTCCACAGAATACAAATCATAGCCAGCAAGGTGGCTATGCAATTTGCCCTTCACGGTTTCTCACACACAGCATGCATGAAGAAATAACTTGTAGTCTAGGATCAGCAGACAAGTCATATGGGCTTAAAGCCATTTTTGTGTCCCCAATAGCCAGAACCCAGTATCTAAAGCTAGTACCCAGTGGTCTGTGCTTTTGAAACCCTGTCTTTGCCTTTAGCTTTTTCTGCAAGGGCTAACGGGTTGCCAGAAATGTTCTTTGTGTTGTATTTTTAGTCCAGACACGAGTCTGTATGTGTCAAAAAATTCAGGCTGACCTCTGATCTAGTGAAGCTCTGTGCCAAAATATGTGTACTTGAGCTTTCAGTTAACTGCTCTCCATGTGTACTCTCAAACCTCATGATGTCGACCCAGAGCACGTTTCTCAGCTGAAGTTCATCCTGTCCAAACTCACATTAGATCTTTTAGCACCTCCTTTCTGTTCACAAGCAAGAGAAGATGCAGATGGGGTAGTTTTTAAGTGCCTTTATTTAAAATAAAATAAAATAAAATAAAATAAAATAAAATAAAATAAAATAAAATAAAATAATAAAAAAATAAATATATATATATGTTTTAAATTATTACTGAAATTATTATTTAATGATATTTTTATATTTCCAACAGCATGCTAGCTTCACAAACGTGGTTTAGCTGTAACTAACTTTAGATTTATCTACCGCCTGTCTGACAACTGTAGATGATGGTGCCTCACATTGGAGGTGGAGAAACTTGGACACGGAGGAGTAGCTGGCTTGTCTTAAAGCATGAAAAAAATCAGCTTTGGATCTGTGACCAAAACTCAGCTTTCCCAAGTCCCAACAGTCAATACTTAACATGCCTGGCCCAGGAGAAGGCACCAATTAGCTCTTGGTTATGGAGGACAGGGGAATTGATGGGAGTAAATCAACTTTCAAAGAGTCATTCCCATAAAAATTCAACATCCAAATGATAGGGAGTTTGCTCTGTGCAGTGCATGCCAAAACAAGGATCTGTGCCTACCCCTGTCTGTGCATCTTCATGAACTCAGGGTAGTTGGTGCTGTGTCTAATGACTCTACCCTTATTTCTGCTCAGTTTTCAGGACTTTACTTGTTGTCATTCTTCACTATCCTTGTTGGGCTGATGCTCTACTCCTCCACATCCACCTACGTAGCCCAGGATCCTCGGGTGTACAAGCAGTTTCGAAACCCTTCCGGACCTGTTGTAGACCTGCCAGCCACCGGCCAGATGGAGCCTTCGGTGACATACACCAGCCTGGGGCAGGAGACAGAAGAGGAGCCTCACGTTAGAGTTGCTTAAACCCAGGGCTGTTGATCACCTACTGACAGTGGAGCTCGTATATCCATTATCTCTGTATTGTACATAGAGAAAGGTATTTACCGGGTGCAGTTAAACTGGTGAGCTGCAAGGTAGCAAATAAGGAAAGCTCATAAAACACAAATTAATTGTTCCAGGGCGTTCCTTGCAAGGAAATGCCAGTCCCTCGTTTACAAAATGAGCAGCATGTTTGCAACACAAACTGCTGTGTATGAATCAGTTAATGTCAAACTACCTGTGAAAGATATTCAGTATATAAGATGAAATGGCAAAAAAGAAATTCATAGAAGGGTGTTTTACACACACAGAGTGATATTATGCCTAAGCCACACCAGTTGTGGAAAAAATGCCTTTTTACAGCAAATACACTTTGTGCAGTCACTGTTAATTTCTCACTAAGATTTGTTTGTTTGCACAAAACAGATAGGTTAGTCGTGGTAGCAACAGCCTGACACATTTTTGCTAGCACCTTGGATTTGGCGAGGGAAATACAATGACTTCGTCTGTGCTATCTGTCTAGTTGCCCTTTCTAGGTAATCTGATCCATGAATCCAGAGAAGGGACAACTTACAATATCCGTCTCTATTCTAGGAATAGGTATAAGGTGAGCATTTTAGCCTTTCTATATTTGCAGAAGTGAAGTACTCAAGCATTGACCTCTCTATGATCCATGGCAGATTTCCTAGTGGCAGAGGTTCTGCATCAGGTGACAGGGAGTCAGTTTCTCTGTAGTCGTGACTCAACACAGATTTCTTACTTTTTAGATTTTAGCCTGTAGAAAGTAAACGGCATTTTCTAGTTTCCTATGTATTGTACCTCTCCACGGAAAGATGACATATCATGTGGATCAGGGCACTTATTTTAGATACTCAGTGCATCGAGGGCGCCTTCTGCTGTTCCAGTTTGCTTAGTCTCCCGTGGTTCATTATTCTAACAATAGCTATTTAGAAATGTGTCAATTTTTTTCGCCAAAACCCACAAATTGTAAAAATCAGGACGATTAAGCGAGGAATTCATGAGCAGAAAGACTGGATCATCTGCTGGTGTTGCCACAGTATCGCAAAGGCATTTTACTGGCAGGGTGCAGCCAATTATTTTTCATTAACTGTGAAGTGAGCAGAAGAATTCAGCAGTTTTCTTACATTCCTGGGGACATGTGAAAATAGTGAGGGTGTGCTCCACACTTCTGTATACAACTGTACTTCTGCCTCAGGAGCCTTATCAGAATGGGGGAAATCTTAGTCACCACCACGAAAAATTAATCTTTGCCTTTATGTTTGCTCTTCTGAGAGCCTTATACAAGGAAATCCTTATTTCAATATCCTTCATCTATTTTTAATTGGAAATTAAGGAAGAAGAGGTGTTCCTGTGTCTAACAATAGGTGAGGGATCTAGGAGAGCTTGGTTTTATTCACCGATCTGCCACATCTTCGCATGAATCCTTGGGCATGACTTACCTTCTGTGTGGCTGAGTTTCCCAATCAGTACATATGGGAATAATGACATTTTACCTACCTCACAGGGGTGCTATGGGACCAAGCTATTTTAAAATGCTTCAGGATCTTCAGACAGGAGGAGTTTAAGAAGCGTGTAACAGTGTTGTAAAAGTGTGCATACATTCATTGTATTTGAAAATGGAGTTTACAGCATAGTTGATGAATATTTTGCTTGTGGGCATAGAAGGTGAATTTGATTTGAATGTTATTCTGATGGAAAAGACTTTTTTAAGCAAAAATGTAGGCCTTCATATTTGAAAAATACAACTTACCTATTTCTGTTTGAAAAAGAAGAAAAAGATCAGTCTATACACTGGAGATTAGAAAGGTCACACAGTTCAACCAAGCAGGATGAATTTCTGCTGCGGTAACATTCATTTTTTATAGTCCTGTTCTGCTTTAATACAGAAGGAACTTCCCTGAAGCAGACTGAGAGAAGTGTATATATGCATAATATACATGAAGTGGCAAATGTCAAAATGCTCTTGAACAGCAGAAGTATGCTGATCTTATTCTTACTGTGGAGAAGAGGTGATTTCTTTCCCACTGTGTTTAGGCTGCCTGCCACGATCCTGCTGCACCTGAGGGAGGGGTCTGCAGTATTGCCAAATCATGCCCGAAACTGGCCCAAAAGCTTTGGTTAAGATGCCTTGGTACTAAACTAACAGATGTATGATTTTTTTCCCTGCCTTCTGTTTTTTAAATCTTTTTAGCACTGATGTTTCCAAACTTTTTTTTCCTTAAACTATTGAGGATTAAAAAAACACAAAACAAAAAAACCAATGGATTCCTGCGGAAAAAACAGAGTCTGTATCCTGGGGATATTAAGGAAAGTCTAAATCGAAAAAAAAAAAAAAAAAAAAACCACACAAGAAAGATTACCTGACACTTCAGGGTAAGATCCTTGGGTTAGGCGCTGTGAGAGCTTCGACTTAAGGTGGATTTTGTACATTCCCCAGGAGAAGGGGTCTGATTACAATCATGGCTCCCTCAGGTACCCAGAGGCACACTAGTGGGCACCTGTCATCTCAGTCTTTTTTGCTACCTTTTGTACCAATTAAATACCTTTCTCTGAACATTAGTCCCCGTGTTGGTCTGAGAACCTTGAGGATTGTGTGCGTGTGTATTTCATGTTTACAGTTCCTTCCTTTTGCATAACTGTTTTGATTAATTTCCTTATTAGTATTTATTTTTAAGCGAAATGTTTGTAGTCCTTCGGCCTCCCCCTCCTCATTTTTCTGACACTAACTTCTAGATGTTTGTTAAAGTCTTCTGCAAAACAGCTGGGCAGGAGGCAGCTCCCGGCCAGGTCACGGGGCTGGGAGTTTCTCCTCACAAGGGGTTGCGATCCATGTGGGGCTGAGAGGTGCCACCTGGAGTGATTTTACCAGGCTATTCTAAAAGGCTCTGTTGTACAGGAATAAGTTTTGGATGTTTCAGTGTGCACTCTGTGGCCAGCCGCCATCCCCTGTGCTACTCGTGCAGGAGGCGTTTGATGTGCAAAGGGGGGTTGCTTCGCTGTCTGTGTTTCCCGATAAACAAGGTGGATGCTCGGATTAGCACCAGTACGCTAGTCCTGGATGGACCTCGAAGGAAAACAGTAGTATAGCTTTACAAATGACTGTGCCGACTGAAAAACTGAGGTCTAGTGAAGGAAAGCATTCCTTCTACCTGCTTGTGTTCTGCAGTCGGAGCCCTCAGTGCGCACCAGCAAAGGCTCAGCTATCTCACGGCAGCTACTCTCCGTGTTGCGTAGGACGTCTCTAGCTCTGCATAGCTCCTTGCCTGAACAAACTGAAACGCTCTCGTACTGCTGGCCCTGGGCAGCCCTTAGCAAGACTGATGTAATTTTCTGCTACCGGATGACAACCTTCACTGGGAGACAGACTTGTCTTTGTTCCAGCTATAAAGTTTTGAAACACACAACGATAGACCAAGCAATTGAAAATTTTGCACCACTGTGTCATAAGAAGTTTCAATGTATAGTGTAGAGATTGCTAACTTGTGCTATTAACATTTTGACAAGCGTGTAGTATCGTTTTCTTTCCTTTTTTTTTTTTTTTTTAAAACCATTTAGTATTCCTGAGCTAGCTACAAATATAAATTTTACCCCATGGGTAGGATTTTATTGTTAAATGCCATAATAAAGCACACTAATCTTGACACCGCAGATGGAAGTATGAACCAAAACCAAAACCAGGCAAACAAAATCCCAACCCCAAATCCTGCATTGAGAAGCTGAATAAACCTTTCTCCATTTTGATATTTGCATGCACCTATATGGACTGGCTGTGGCAATGTAATGCCTGTATAATGTTTTCAAATAAAAAAAATAAATGCTTTATGAAAGCGGGGTTATTGGTTTCTTGACTGTTTCCTTTCTGCTGTCTTAGCCTAAAATGGTTTTTCAGAAGTGTAAATCTTGAATGCAGGGAATAATTGTTCGCTGTGCTGAGGACTTCTTTCCCTTGTGAGGTGGTTAACCTAGAGTTCTTTCCAAGGTGTCTAACAGTAGATGCTATCAGGCATCCTCAAGTATCTTGCCTGCCCCCAGAGCACTGGTCCAGAAGGATGAGGACTCCTTCATACCCTATATCTAACCTGCCATTTCCCTAGGGCTAACTCAGGTATTCTGATAGTCACTGCCCTCATTTGGAGACAAAAGCACTCTCTCCACTGCCTTCCAGAAATCATTAATTAGTCTATAATTAATCTGGGGAGGTTAATCAGTGTAGAATTAATCTGACAAATGCATGATGTTGAAGGGTTTCTCTGGCAGAGGTTACAGAGTGCCTGCAGCTGCCTTGCCCAGCCCTCCCTCCCGGCTGCTCTGCCTTGCACTGCAACACTATGCCCAGCTGAGTCCTGAAAAGAAAGGATTGAGAAAAAATGTAGGCACTGGGGGGAAAGGAGTGTCAGGAGGAACAGAATTAGGATAAGAAAGAAAATAAGACTGACTCATTGAAAGTTCACATGGAGAGGAAAGGAAGATCCTTGGTGTGTGAGAGAAAGGGATTTTGTGAACATGTGTTCATTCACTTCTAAGAGTGTTTGCCAGCATAGGCACCTCTCCATCCCTCTTTGCCTGATGTCTCCCTGGGGAACTTGCATCAGTATTTCTCACACAGTAATTGCTGGGAGTATAAAAGGGCATGGAGAGTGGTGAACTCATTTCCAGCCACTCCCTGCGTTGCAACTGCAGAGCCCAGACGTTACAAAGCCAGCAGTGCTGCACCCATGTGCTGGGTGATGTCTGATATTCCTCTGTGAATATTTCCTACGTTATAGAGAGCTCCAGAAACCAAGTTAGCATGCACAGCTTTATCATACTAACAGTTGATTTGCATTTTCCTCCAGATCTTCTCAAGAGACTCTCTGGCATTACAAAATTATCCTTTTATTGCCTGGCTATAATTCAGCCTGGGTGCTTGAGTCATATGAATAGTAATTGCACGAAATTACCCTAAAAATAGATCATAAATAGGCATTAATGAATCCTTCTGTTCTTAAATCAAACACGTTTTAACACTGAAGGACACTCAATCAGCTTAAAGCTGACAGTCTCCCTTTGTTTTTGTTTATTTAGAACTAGTTCTCCAAAACATTACAAACCCAAAGCTGAATGCTTAGCAGCAATATGTTGTGGCATACAAACAAGGAAGCAGTGCTTTTACAGTTAGAAAAGTTGTTTTGTTATGTCTGTAAACAAAATAATTGTCTAATAAACAATAAGCCAAACCTTTGTGAAAGGGAACACCTCTGCTTGCACAGCTAGAGACCGATTCCCACAGCAATTGTGAAGTGGGTACCAACTGCCAGCAATGCAGCAATAATGATAATATTGGAGTAGAGCATTGTCCTTGCCATCTTCCTCCTCCAATTTGAGGTGCAGGCTCATGCACTGTGATATTTATTGTTAAAAATCCTGCTGTATGGAAAATATTAATTCTGCAGGGCTGAGATCACTAATCAGTGATTAGTCACGGACTGGCTGTAAGCCACCAACAGCAGACAAAACCCTACAAATTGGCCGCAAAAAGCCAATGGCCTCAAGTAATTTGCCCTTCAGTTGGTATTTCAGTTTCACTAAAAGGCCCCCAGTGTTCCTTCAGGCCACATCACTGGTTGGGTGGCACAGAGCATGTTCCACAGCCTTAGAAAACACCCCAGGTGCCCAGTGATCCCACTGAGGTCACTTGGCTGGGTGCAAGGAGGAGGCACTACCATTGTGCTGCCTCTCATAAAGGCATATCCCTCCGTGAGGAAGAGCCCCTGCTACCACTGCTGTGATACAGCAACCAGGTGGAGGAAAGAAACTGGCTCAAAGCATATCTTGAGGTCTGAAGAGAAAAGTCAGCATTCTGTGCAGTCCTTTCTGCTGTAAAACTGTACATTTGCTAATATTTGGGGATATTTTTTTTTCTTACCCTAGAAGTTCCATTTTTAATTGAAAATTATGCCCCAAGTTCCTCTGGTATTCATGAGGTCAGAATTTGGCCCTTTGTGAATAGTCTAATGTTATGGAATCTCTTTAAGAATACAGATATTGCCAATCCTACATACTATACAAATATTTGTAGGTTGAGACTAGGTGAAGCTGATTTTATTGGATTTATAAATTTTATTCTACTTAGATTCTGATTTATAACCTTGAGCTATAATTGACTTTTTTTGTGACTCCTTATTGTGTACGATGTCCTCAGGCAATTGCCTAGTGCTACCCTGATCTTAATAATGCATTATTAATTCGTTACTGCTAAATACATTATTTATACTAACTACTGCATTTTATTCCCCACATCTTGAGAGCAGCAAAATCCTCAGATTTTGACACAACTGCGAAGTTTTCAGTATGAAATCATCTCCTTCCCATGTGCAATATGTACATGCTTGTCAAGAGCAAAATATTGGCTTTACCATGGTTAAATAGTCACTTTTTTTATTCTAGACCTTACCAAAGCAGAGAAAGGTAATGAACATGTGCTGAGTTTACCTGAGCACTGAGCACTGAAGCACTAAGCATTTTGAAGACAACGCCGAGACACTTTGCATCCAGAATAGCTGGGCTGGGACTTTTACAGGTGCAGAATGCCTGCAAGCCCATGGATCAACGTTATATGGGGTCATGCATATTTAACTTCCCACTGCCTATAGTAGCCAGCATCCCAGAAGCCTGGCTGCTTGCCAGTTCCATAGAAACCAGCAATCAGTGTTTGCATGTTCTTAAAATGTCTGCTTGCCTAAATGAACTTCCTAAGCAAAAAGGGGAAAGGGAATGGGTCAATCACCATGATAGTCTGAAGAACCTCATTACGTGACTCACTGTGAGCTGTGGCTTGAACTGTCTAATGTAGTTCTTGGCATTACGCAGATTTCTGGATGCTATATAGGTCACACATGTAAGCATGCAGCCATTGGAGTGAATTTCATGAGTCTTTATGTCCCCATATATTATCTGTGAGCCTACACTGTAATTAAACAGAAAGGAGGGTACCCACAAAACAGTACCCACAGTTTTGTTCATTTAAAACTGTTGCAGCAGGATTGATTTAATAACTAACTTGACAAGGAACCTTGGTGTGCTGCAGGACCTGCTTTGACTTTGCATCCTCGGGTGACACAACCACTTTGGATGGTGTGTACTGCAGCAAAGCATTTGGGAAATGCAAAATTTGAGTCTTTATTTTAGTCTCAACCATTAATACAACATACAACAAAAGGAAACAGGGATTTAAAGTGAAACAGGTGTATATATTGGAAGAAGAGGATAGCACCTAGCTTCCTACTACCTGTCCTCTGTTATCCAGTTTGTCTGACAATCTTTTTCCCCAAATCACCATCCACCAATCTCCATGTGGCCAAAACAACTGCTAAGCTCATCTTCACCTTTTTGGTCTAAGTTAGTCACACTCCCTTCTGAATCAGTGACCTAAATGAATTAATTCACAGCTTCAAAATCCTTAGCTATCCTGCCTCTCCCTCCCAGTCTGGCCCGTAGCGTGGGTCCTCTGCCTCCTCACTGACCTTGCATACGAACATCTTGCTGCTTTATTGCTGGTGTAGCCCAGCCAAAGGGAATCCTGGCCTCAACATGGAGGCTGCTGGTCACAGAATATTTGAACAGGAGTTTCTTTCAGTTTTGGTACGAATGTCAGATTCCAGCCCCACTCCATTGCAACTGGTGATGTTTTTTAAAAAAATTAAAATAAAAATAAAATGCCTGCTCTTCTACTATAAGATATTCAGCCAATGACAATACCACGATGGTATGAAACCAGTCATAGGAGATTCAAAAAACAATGTGCATTTGCCTGCCATTTGACTTACAGTGGAGGTGAAAGAAGAGTGGCTGATGGGGGATGAGCTAGAGGTACTCTTCAGGTCATTGGCTCTAACAAGTCAGCAGCAAAAGTAGTTGTATCATTTCTGGCTGTGGAGTGACATTTGGACTGAGCAAGTGAGGGTAATCCACGTCATTCTGTCCTCATGGAAAAGATAAACATAAAAAGCAAAATGCCTCTCCAGCTTGTAACTATTTAAATTATTAACAGAGATGGCATTGACGATCCATTTACATATATAGAGACTGGCTTCCTCTCCTGCAGCTCTTGTTTTCCTCTCCAGCTTCTCTGTGTCTGGCCTCACCAAGTAAAGGCTTAATTCCATCAAAAAAAATAAGAAAAGAGAAAAATAAACTGAAGTGTTTCTCCAAGGTATAACTGCTTCTTTCTCCCTGTACAAATGCCTCCTTTGAGCTACATTTGGTGCAAACAATGAACTGTGGCTGAGCTGGCATTTGTCATCACAGGCTGGGAGGAGGACTGCGAGCCCTCAGCCCCCGAGCCTCGATGTTAACTTCTACCACAGACCTCCATTTCTGTGAGACAATGGAGAGACAGACTCAGCTGAGCTCCTTTTATTTCCCCTGGGTGTAGGAGGAAGGATGTGTGCTCAAGACAGCATGAGAAAGCTTGTCCTGCTACAGCTACTTGAGCTCAGATTTTGTTGCTAGATACAGGGCCATGCCCTGCAGAGCCAGCACGCTGGCACCTTCCACAGGTTTACTTTAATTGAAATTATTTTTGTAAGCTGCTGAACTGAGGAAAGTCACCGCAGCAGCTGCACCAGCAAAGGCTTGTCTCTACTGCTGTAGAAGGGTAAACATCCCTGTCAGCTACAGCACAGGTATTTTATTATGACAAGGGAATACTGATGGACTCTGAGTGTGCATCATGAAATATCAGGGAGAAGTTACACATTCGCTAAAAAAGTACCGTAGCACTCCCATTATAACTCGTGCATTTTCCTTGTGAGTTTTCCATTCTTTTTGCCCATACGTGGTGCCAAGAGACCTTTTCAACATCAGCATTTGAGACTTGGAGCAAAATGTAGATACAAAAAGGCCAAAAAAAGGCTTTGGCAGCCCAAGAGACTTTCAGCCACAAGAAATTTAGTCTTGCTCACATGGTAAGTGTTCTAGGCAAGAAGGTGTCTGCAAGGCCAGGTCCAGACTCCTGCAGCCCCCTGTGATGATGAGGGAGAAGACTCACAGTTGTGAAAGGTAAAGACATGGCAATGGGGAAGAGAGGAAAGTGGTGATTATGGCAGAGGGAGAGAAAGAGAGGGAGTCTCTTGGGATGGAGAAGGGATGGAGAAGGAACGGAGAAGGAACATGAGTTGTGAAGGGAAGAAAGGCTGGGGCAGAGGGGCCATGTCCTGGGAGGGTTATTTAAGAGGTTAGAGAGGGGTAGGAGAGGGGTTCATGACCTCACCTGCTCCCAAAACACTGCAGAGTCCAAGGATTTAGCTCTCCTCCTGATCAGCAGGGTCTGCAAGTGCTCTGACAGCACAGTGAAAACAGAATAGGTGGCTTCTCCTTAGGAGCTGCACCTTGGGGTGCTTGAGCTGGATGTGTGCAAACCTAAAGCAAACACTGCTAAAGCCCCTTAATGAACAACCATTCTCAGATATTCAAGATGGAAGAAAAACTCCTCAGGCAAGAATGACAGCGTGAAAAAGGGCTTCATTTGTGTTGTCAGACAAGTTATTCCTGTGCTTTTTTTCCCTCCAAATAGCCCCCACCCCACACTGACTTTTTAAAAGTCTATCAATGTCTGAGGGAACATTATTGCTGCATCGGGTGTTTGCAAACTGTGAATATGAAAGATGGTTCATTTGTCTGAGCAGAGAGAAAATAATCCGTCCTAGTTTGTTTTTTCTGTATTTCCCAGTGTTGATGCTGGCTGTGTTCTGACTGTTCTTTGCACAAGCTGAATGGCAATTGGTAAGTGTGTTTGAGGCTCTGTAAAAACAGCATCTGGAGTTTGCCACTGACACTTTAATCTAATGAGAAATGCCAGGGACCTTCTGTTGGTTATTTCCAAATATTTTGTTTGGAAGAATTTTAAGACTTATAAAATAAATCAGTCTTGTTATATCAACATTTCTGGACAAAAACAACTCCCAGATCTTATGCTTAACGTTTACTCTCCTGCTTGCCTCATACTTGGCTTGCAGCAGAGCTAGGAAATAAACATGTCACTTCTTTCATTGCTCATTTATCAGCAAGGAGAAAAGATGGGGGGAGAGAAATAAAGGAAAAAACTGTTGAGACTCTGTGGGCGTCTTGTGTGATGGCTTAACCTCTCTAATTGTGAGTTCAAAAAGCAGTAATGCTGCAATTGCTCTCATCTCTTCTCTCCATTTGACTACTGATGCATCAGTCTTTAACACCAGAGTCTAAGGATGCACATATTTGATAAATAAAGAAAAAAGAGTGAAGCAGAACGTATTAGAGCACGCTGAACAAAAGCTTTTAGCCACTAACCAAGAACTGCTCCAATCAGCAAATGTCACTAATGCGTTTTGAAAAAAAACACAGCTGAAACGCTTGGGAATTCTGATTTCCATTAAAATGAAAGGTGTGGTGCACAGAAAATGACTCAGATGGTTTCACCATCCATTGTAGAGGGCAGAAGGTGTAATCCCCAAGGAAGATATTTACCCAAAACTGCCCTCTGGTTTCAATAGCGCCTGCTGGGATAACACATCTTCCTCGGGAGCTGCTGTACTTGTGAGGGAAGTGGCGTTCATCCAGAGCCCCACAGAACTAATCTTTCTGTTGGGGTCTTGCTTACAGCTGGTGACCTGAACCTGGCTTTTCTATACACAAAGGTGATTTTCACTTTAGCAGTTTAACATACAACTATTTGTATTTATGTTAACTAGATACATTCTAGAAGCAGAACTTTTTCCAGCCTGTTGAGGCTGCAGCAGGTGGTGTTCATTTGCATTCTGCAGATGTTTAGGCTTTCCAGCAGGGCTTCAAGAGAAAGAATATTTTCTTTGTTTCTTATAAAGACTAAGACTTTGAATTTTCACATGGAGAAATATGTAACTAGATCTGAATGCTTCTATTATGCTTGCAGAGCTGTATATAAAGTGCTGCTCCATGTATCTTTTGGGTGACATTTGTACTGTGCCCATTTGGCCTTCATACATCTTTTTGCTGATGCAAGTGATCAGTTCTAATTCTGAGTGATGGCAGGGCCAAGTCTTGTTTCTGGGTCATGTCACTGAGATGATTTAATAATTTAACCTGCCATGATTTAATATCCTTTTTTTTTCTGTATATTTACATCTCTGCTTGGAATATACTTGAGATACAAAAGTTCTACACTTTTAAAAGCCCTTAAAGGACACAGTTTAAAATGTCAAAGGGAGTAAGTACTTGAAATATGTTTGTCCTTTTCCTTATTTTATATGACACAGGTTTTAAAATTTAAACATGCTATCGAGTCAAAAACTGATGCCATAAGTGTTATATTACTCTTATTGAGGTTTCCATATTTATACCTGTTTCTTCAATGAATGTATGATGTTCTGTGTATTGTATTTAAAAATAGGAGCAACTTAATAGATTTTGCATTTCAGCAGAACAGAGAGCTGTGGCAAATATGCAGAGATTATTCTTGAAATGCATTGCTCTCTTGAGCTGTCAAGTGATGTTTCTCTTTAAATGAGCTTTCTCATTTTGGATGCCTCCCTCCCATCTCAATCCCCTGATGGACGATGCCTTCAGGCATCTGTACACCTGGAATAACTTCTGCAGGAAGCTACTGGATAACAGACAGCTTCAAATGTTGACCTTTTCTGGAGGTATGTTGTGCAAATGCTGGCTGGGCAACAGCTAATCCCCTTGCCTTCTTCCCAGCTGCCAGATGTTGCTGAAGTTTCAGGATGGCTCCTGCTCAGCCCTTGGGAACATCTTTATGAACACATCTCTGATCCTGCACTTCCCCCCTTCATTTAACTGGCAAACACCTTGACATCATCTGTCCAGCCTTGCAATTGCATGCTCCCCTGAGATCTAAAAGTTTGTCTTTATGGTTCAGCCCTTCTCAGCTTTACAACTTATCCTCTGAATGCTCTTAATTGTGCCCCCTCCAGCTCTCCTCTAAGTCTTGGAGAATTTAATTCCTTGGTCACTTTCTCTTTTCCTTCTGTGTCTTATCCATGAGTAAACTTGTTCTTAAATCATCTTTCTCTCGAGTTCTGATCAGCTTTGTTTGTCCGGACTAAGCTGTCTGTGGGTCTCACTGACATCATTTTGTGGGTGACAAAGCCTTGCTCAGTCTCTTCCCACTGGAGCTTCTCATCTCTGTTCTTAATTGCTGTGAACTCTGCAGTCCTGAAGCCACTGCTCTCTTTGATGGCTGTGCGGTTTTGTCCTGAAGTGCTGCTGCTCATCTTATTTTAATTAAAGTAGTTTCTCCTTAAAGGTTGTTCTTTGGGCACAGCACTTAAGAGATCAATTCCACTTCTTTTTTGCTTCCATTGCAGATAAGAAAGGGGGAAAGTAATTAGCACAAATGTCTCCAGCAACAGAGGCTCCTGTGTATCTCTGAAGTGTGTATTCAACTGGCATCAGACAAATGGATGTTGTTTTGGGGTTCTTTTTAAAGGAAGCTAGTCACTTATTTCCTTTCTAATAGAGCAATCCTCTAGTACCTGAAATACTGTAGTAAATTAATGCAACAGAAGTCTGTGTAAGACTGTGCAGAAAGGGAAAGAGATACCTTAAATAACAAGTCTCACTCACTGTCTCATGGGCTACACTTATTCACACCCAGATGATCACAATCTGCCCACAATCAAAACTGAACAACACCAAGAACTAGGATTTCAGTTTCCTCAACAGATCTCTTGGGAAAGAAAACTCATTTCTGGATAGACTTGATGTGCCTCTGAGAACTCAGCAATTACTATGGGATAAGCTTTTTCCTCTGAACCTTGCTTATCTTGTCTTCCATTAATCTTAGGTACTGTTGCTACCCATTGCCTTTATTCCCTCATTTTGGTTGTCTTTCTGGCTGCACCGTGATTTCTGGTTATGTGAGAGGGGTGGAAATGGCACATGTGATGTAGCCTTGTTGCCATCATCTTGTTTACATCTAGATGAGAAGACCTGCATCCTGACAGCAACACATTTCTCTGTGTTTACAAGGCTGACTGCTCTGTGTCTGTGTCTGTGTACTTGGTTATCGAGTGCTCTGTCCTGTTGTTTTAACCCTCCATTTTCCTCTGGTGCCCTTGCACAAGCTGACACATTTAGACAAATCTTCGTATTTCTGCTACAAATATTTCTTTACCTAAAGTCTGAATGGTGAAGTAGAGCTAAATTTTGCAATTATGGGGATTTATTTTGGTCATTTAGCCTTTTGCTGGTTTATGAATATTTAAACCACAGGACATAAACCAGATGTACAGGGTTTCAGTTCTGTTTGGGTTTTCACATGATGGGGTTATACTTCCCCTGTTGCAAAGACCTATAAAAAATTTAAAGATGGCAACATGAACATGAAACAAATCACCACAGCCAAGAAACTTGAAATGCTGGAAGTTATTTCTTGAGCAGAAATAATTATAGCATTTGTTTCACAATTTGCTGATACAAGTATTTTTTTTTCTTTCCTGAAATATAAAAGCAGAGTGACATTTATGCATGTATGTAGGTAGCTAATTTGGAAATGCAGTGCTTGGTACCCTTGGACAGCAGGTCAGCTGCAATTTTGTGTATGCAGGAGTTGCTCAACACTCAGTCTGCCTGGAGAGGAGGACCGTGCTCTTAGTGCTGAGCAGAGGGTGGGTCCCCCAGGAACTGCCTTTTTTGGCTGTTTCAAAGCTGATATTGTTCAAGTAGGTGAAGTAACTGCCATCAAAAGGTGCCTGTTTACCACAGGCATTCATTCACATGTGGCAAAGAGGAAGATGTTCCTTATCCAGTGTCCTGTCTCGTGCAGAGTTACTCCCCCATTGCCTCCAACAAAGAAAGTCTGGTTCTGACATTATTTTCCACAATAAACAAATAATTTGAACACTGCTTTTGGTGGAAAATATGTATTCTGGGTGTCTCTCCAACTCAGCTTCCTTAAGCTGTCCTTTTGCAAGTTGACAATACAGTCTTCCCATCAGACCCAAAACTTGTAATACTGTTCTTTAGAGATGAAAAGCAGTGATTGAAAGACCATCAAAGCCTTCATTCCTGTGTTAGTTCTAAATGTTCCAAGATTTAGAAGAATTTTGTTTGCATGAGTCTTAAGATCTGATTTTTTTTATTCTTCTCTTGTATTAAATTGCAAACCTGAAGTTCCAGCTATTAACATGACAGCAAAAAAATCTGTGAAATATTAAAATATATAAGCATTTAAGGTCTCTTGCATCACAAGTCCTTTACACCTTTATTTTACTTCATCAGTTTAGAGTATTCTCTACCCCTTTCTACTGGGCTGATTTGGGGGTTACAAATTAAAGAAAAAAAAGAGCAAAAACAAACTTAAAATTATCTTCACTGGTTTTATGGTCCTTATATGAAAGAATTGTACTCCAGTCCCAACAGCAATAAAACATCTTCATTTTAGACTCCAGCAGTTTAAAACAAGTCATTAATTCGGGAAATCTCTCCATGTTTACCTCTCTTCCCAGAACTCTCTATTTCCACCTGATCTATCTTCTTGGGGGTTAAAAAAAGGGAGAAATTGCTGTGATGCGTGGTGCTGCTACTGTGCAGTTACTCCTTGTCTATTTTCTACAGCAACACTGAGTTTTTAAATTTCTTGCAGTTACTCCATCCAAAACACTTTTCTTGCTCCTGCTACAAAACAATAGCTTTCAGTTCCCTTATTTTAATATCTATTCATTTCCTTATCTCACTTTGGGAAAACATGTAATTTGAGGACATTGTTGTGGGTTAATGAAAGCATTCTGTAATCTGTCCATCAGCTGTTCAGCCTGAAACATTTTCAAATTGCCTGTGGTTAAAGGCAGACAAGTGAGGGTTAAATCTGAATTTGTCTCTGTTCACTTCTAATTGTTTACCACACAGCGACTATGAGTGGACCATTCTTCACTATGGGATCAAATGGTGGCTTTTCATCTGCTTTCTATTTTTTGCAGTTGTTGAATAGTTTTGTTTTGATGTCAAAATTTTATGGTTTGAAAACACTATTCATTCTGTCAAAATAGTTAACATAGGGTTACGATGGGGGATTACAAATTCCAGTAAGATGTGCTCAGTATTAAGAGAAAAGCCCTTGTGCTGGGTCTGGAGTTTTCTTTTGCCATGGAGATTACATTGCCATGTAGATTTTCCATTTTTCTAATGTTTAGGTTATTAGAACATTGTGGCCTGCAGTGAAAACTCAGATTGCAATTGAACTTCAGGATTTAACTTTTCATTTGCAATTGTTCAAACAGAGGATTTGTCCCTTAAGAAGTTCGTGAACAAGTGCCTTAGTACCCTATAGACATGACTTGGTTTTAATAGAAATGCAACAGAAAACTGAAATACTGAAATGCAGAATCTTTTCTGGCTAAAGCCTTTCTGACAATTGACATTTGATAAGAGTCAACAGAAATTATTTTTCTGACTGACTTTAATGCTAAATTAAAGCATTTAATTAATTTTAAATTTTAAAATGCTAAATATGTATGAAAACCTGAGACCTACACAGCACCTCTTGAAAATGTAGCCTCTTGCATTTATACGTGATGCAACATCTTGTGTCCAGCTTTTAACCTGGTTCTTGTGGGATAAGACAAGCATATCCTTTATACAAGAGCGTGTGTATATGGATCTCCGTGCTTTCACTGCAGTCATGCAAGGATGTGCAGCAGCCCACATGCCCAGCACGTACACTTTAAAACACCACGTAACTGTTTATGAAGGGGCAGAAACAACAGCAGGAGGGCAGAAGGGGTGCATGCTACGGAAAAAAGGTGGAAGGGAAGAAGCCGTGGGAGGTGGATAGAGGCTACATCTGACCTGGGAGTCAGAAGGGCTTTGGTGCCATTTATGCCTTTCCTACACATCAACTCCACACCGACGTAAGATCTGAGATGCACCAGTCTTCTCTGGCTGTGGTTTCCACATATCGTACTCCAACTGGTCCTGAGTCACAAGGAATGGGATGGGCAAAACAGCATGATGAGCCCCTACAAGCAAGATAAGGAACCGGACATAATGTAAAATGCAGAAGTTGTAGGTACATACACACCACCGCTAGCAAGAGATTTCTGATGTGTGCTCTGGGAACGGTGGCAGGAGCTAGAACATCACATCTGCTACCTGAGCTGCACAATGGAATTCTTCCTAAATGTTTATTCTGCTCTTCTTCTCTTAATTAACAATGCTTGTGGCTTGCTGCAAAGGTCAATGACTGACACATAGGGATGAGGTGCTAGTGGAGCTGTCTGCCTGACTTTATTAAACAAAGATTAATTTATCCTATGTGTACAGAGGACACTGCAGGGTTGTGTAGCGCTTAGGTCCTGAGTCAGGGTTTTTGACAGTCTCCTTAGATAACAATTTGTCATGGCCATTACTGTCACTTTCCCACAGTGCATATTCAGAACATGGATCAGTTATCTTTTGCTGATGCTCTCACAGGACCTCTGAAGTTGAGGGTTGAACTTCTATCTGCAATCTTATATCACAGGCATAATGAATCACATAGGACCACTAGAAAAGCTTTGCACATACCTTTTATCTTCTTTTCCAGTACACACCTTTCAGTTTTGGGGCTTATTTTACTTCACTCCACAATAGCAACTACATCTTTCAGAGAGTAAAATTTGCTCTTTAATTTCAGATTGTGAGAAAACCTGGGGAGAGGAAGAAATTATCTTCACTTTGAAAAAAAATTACAACAAAATAATCTCTGAAAGATTTTTGTCTTCCTCAGATATGTGCTGCTTTCTGTGATTAAGCAGAGTTCAGCCAGGGCTGGTTTGTGTACAACTGCACTAAGACTGGGCTCGGATCTCTAACTTACAAAGAACTGGCTCTGGCAAATTTGTATAATTGCAGGAAGGATAAGAAGTTTTGAGGGACTGTCAGGAATGTCTGAAATGTGCGGAGATTGGTTCTGTGGGAAAAAAATAGTCTTTATACAAGTAGGAATATAATATTATCTGCTCATAATTGTGCCTGAAAGGCTTGACTGTCAGAGGGGAGAGAGTCTGAGATCAGTAGCAATAAACTAATTTGCAGAAAATCTAGCCTGCAGGTAAATTTGTAATTATTACCTATCAAATAAAATGGTTTCCTAAAACATGATGAAGAAGCTGCATTACTTAGGTAAGTTGTTTAAAGCACACAAGAAAAACCACTGAAAATCGAAATAAAAGAAAGGATAAGAAAATCTCTTTGACTAGACCACACTGTCAATAACCTACCAGTTGCTTGTTGTTTCTGATTTCCAAGAGTGCTGCTTGGCAATAATAACACATTTGTTACTCAGGATTCAGTTCTTCCTGTGCTAACTAATGTTGCTGTCCTGGAGACCATTGATAGTGGGGATAATTCTGAGTGGGTCAATTTCTCTGCAAATGATTCGGTCCCTGAGGACAGATCAAAGGAGAGCTCCGAGGATGAGGAGCCCACACCCTGAGACTGTCACTCACATCAGTCTGTGTCCCCTGAGCTACCAATGATCACAGGCTCTAGCAAGCTAGCTGGTTTGAAATTCCCTCTATCTCTGCTGTGATTTGTTAAAGGTAAGATGTTCCTCCCCTGAGATGTTACTACTGGATCTTTTGTCATGTACCCTTACCTTGTATTGGTCATTTCCTGATACCTGCCTCAGTTTGTAAAACCCTTAAAAGCCAGTCCCTAGGGGCAAGTAACCGTCACTCGCTCCGGCTCCCTTCGAGCCAACATCTCTCTGCCCCCGGGGCAGAAGAAATAAACTCGGACTAAAGCCAAGCGGTGTCCATTCTCTCATCTTTGCTCTCGCCGCTGTCCTGCAACAGCCAAGAACTGCCTGCTGCGAACGGCTATCTGGCCTGAGGGGACGGGGTCAACCAGCCCTGACCACTCTAGCCGACATTGCTGTACCACGCGGGGCTACGAACCCCACGGCCGGCCTGACCCAGGCAAAGGCAGCCGCGGCAAACTAATGCAATATAAAAAATTTCATTATTCTGTTAACAGATGTGCCCTTCGTAATTTACAGTTAAATTTATATTAGATGCTTAAATTGGCTTTATTGGAAGTGGTATTTCTTGAGGTTCAAGTGATTTGGTCTCAAGAGCCCTAGACAGTTCCCACCATGGAGATGAGTTGTCTCTTCAACTTTATTTCCAGGGCTGTCTGGGTGAAAATTTCACAGTTCCTCATTTTCTGGTTTAGATTTGAATTAGGGTTATTACATTCACATCAAACGGAAATTATAACTGCTAATCACGTTATGTTCAGTGTTGTTTACCCAAAATTGTGGCTGTCAAAATAGATACTGCAATATTAGATTTTGAAGAAGCTGTCTCTAACAGCTGTAGTATGCATCAGCAAATGATAAACAGCTCAGATTTTTACTCCCTTGTTGTGGAAGCCTCTTCTAGCACAATTGCAAAATCTCATTAGAAGTCAGCACTGAGCTGTGATTTTCAGATTATGTGCATGATGCTCACTGCACTTCATATCCTAATACAATATTTGCCTTCCTGTATTAGTAATGCCACCTCACTCTTTCTGGGTTTTACCAAGTTGGAAAATTCTTGCAGTTAATTGAGGTCAATTACTGCTAAAAAGATAAAAAGGCTTGGACTCTAGTGAGCATCTGCCCAAATTGTGGAGCTGCTTCTGGAACTACACACCTGAGTCCTTTCATTCTGGACTCTTCCAACTCTCTCTCTTTAGAAATAAGCCAATGCCTGATCTAATGAGACTAAAAGCCTAAGTATCCTACTGGTACTGGCAAGACATCCTTTAGAGTAAAGTATTTTTCAGTGCGAGTGAACAAAATCAATCTTCAGTATATAAAGATAAAGTACTTCCTTTGCCTTCTCCACTGCACAGTCAGTGTTCAAATGAGAGTGTACAATTTACGTTCTTAATCAATATGTACCTCAGTTTCTTGGAAACAGCTTTGAGATGAAGGAGCTCACTACATCTGTTCTCACTCTGTCGTTGTTACCAGTGTGGCATCATTCTATCATAGCCTTTTCAAAGGCTGCATAGGGAAAATTACGGAGGATGGAGGCAAAAAAAAAAAAACAAAAACAAACAAAAAAAACCCACACACACAACAAAAAAACCCCCAGAACACAGAAAACCAAAATAAACAAAAAAGCTGCAGGTAACTCCATAAAATCCACTTGGCCAAAATGTCAAAGAAACCAGTGGAAGGTGAGCAGTGGATCAACACTCACCTGCTGCAGAACTCAGCACAAAGCAGCACTGATTGTTCTTCCCATATTCTGTGGCTGTCAGGAAAGATAATGGTCAAACCAGTTAGAAATTCCTGTCCTTCATCCCAGAGATAGGAGAGTTGTTTGCTTGCTTACTTTTTAAAATATGAATAGAGATTTTTTTCTTTTTTTTTGACAATGCTATTCAACTTTTAGAGACATGGCTTGGATTTTCAGAAAGATGTTGGCTTAATTTAAGGTTAGTGGGAATTTAGAAATTAAAGAAACCTTTAAATTTAGGGACTGATATCATCAAGAAAGATTTTTAGAGGTTTTTTTTACTTTCCAAAACTTCCAAGATATTTCCAGGATGACTGTGTGCATCATCAGCACTGGCATTTGGGATTCTGAAAGCTGTGCCCACACTGTTTAATCTTTCATAATCACATATTGGGCATCTGCAGACAGTTTACCATTGATAAATAATGGTCAGTAGGCAGAGGGTTTTCTGCAAAGAAGTCAAAATTTAATGTTCAATATTTGTAACTGAAAGAAGAAGTGAAGATGGTAGATGATTTCAGATTCAGATACAGTAAAAGGTGGAAAGTTGTAACCAGAGCAGTGAGTAATACAAAGGTTTCAACACTGTGAAACGCTCATCCCTGTCCTGGGGACACAGTGCAAAGTACTTTCTGTGTCTATTTAGAAATGTATCTTCAAAAGGCTGGCAAACGTGTCCTGGACTCTTTTCCTCAAGAGGTAAGAGCTCCTCTAGATGCTGTGATCTCTTGCCAGCCCTCACCCTGCCTTGCAGCTGGACCTGAAGAGAAAAGCACTCCCGAAAACAAGAAACTTCTGATAACCTCATGGTCACCATAGTGTTGTCATACAGTGTGGGCCCGAGGGACTTTCCCTAGCAGGACACAAGTGCCACAGATAAAACTTGGCAACTTGTCTTTAAGGCACACATCCTCTTCCAGCCAAGGCAAGTGTTGGTTTAGTGCTCCTAGCCTCTAATCTGACTTCTCAGAAACATGTCACTGTGTCCTTTTCTTCTCTCAGTGATTTGTTTGCAAACAGAACAAGCCTGGGCACTGGCCAGGTCTCAGCATACAGGACTTTTCTAACACAGGAGTTATTCTGCAAAGACCCCCTATCCTGGGTTTTGAACAGAGAGGGGTGATTTCTGGGCATTTTTCTTTACCATAGAGGATCTTTTAATTATCATATATAAACCCTGCTGTTGTACCTCTTGGGTTAAACACGTATGCAAACCACCTGCTGTCCAGCACCCTGAAGTGTGAAGATTGCTCTGGCTTTCAACAGCCAGTGTTCAAAGCCAGGGAGGGTGTCACTGTGACTTCTGAAGGACTCACAGCCAGACGTGGTGACAGTGGCACCCTCTGTGTCATTCTTTTGCTTGAAACAAGATGTGTTGCAGCTTATTTTGGAAGGATATGGAGTTGTTTGTCCTCAGACAGTGTGATTCGGGCCTGTCAGAAAAGTTCTTTTCCTTGTGTAAATTAATCCAATATTGAGTGTTATCTGCTTATCATCTCTTTTTTCTTAGAATGTAATTTTTAGAGGTAGTAGTCCATCAGCTGAGTATCTGCTAACAAGCAGCATAGGCCAGACCTTAATTTTTTCCTGAGGCTGAGTGCACTGAGTAAGGGATCTCTAATTGATGGCTACTGGTTGAAATACAGACTCTCCCTATTCCTTGCGCATAAAAGCCGGGTGCAGTTTTATCTGGAGCTCTCCTTTATTACCAGTTCTCACTTGAGGGAATCTCTACTCAGCTGAAGAGACCTAAAGAGCTTCCTTTTCTGCATGGTCACGGGAGGGCTGATGCCCACATTTTAGACTTGGCTACCCAGTGGGCAGCAGAGATGTAGTAGAAAGATCATAGGTCTGCAGATGAAGACATGCACAGGCAACTTATCTCTCAAACTGTGCATGTCAAAGTGGTTGTTATTTGGTGAGAAAAGTCATGTTTTGCTCTTATCTGTTAGTCTCCCAAGAAAGCTATCTGATAACAGAGCTAAATTGAGAAGGGTCCATGCTCTGCTGTTATTAACACTCCCCTTTTACAGATCACCAGTAGAAAATGAAGAAGAAATGACACTAAAAAGGCAGAAGAGATTTCACAAGCAAACACTCTTCCTGGAGCCTGTGAATTAATCAGTAAAAGGATGATTTTGTTCCAAGCATTGATAAGTTGTCATTATAATTCTAAGAGCATTTCAACAGCCTTTCACCAGTTGTACCTCTGAAAGTCTTGTGACTTGTTCATTGGAAAAACTGCACCATGTGTGCGGCTGCTCTGCTTTTACAAGATAACAAGGCATCAAAAGATGCCAGGCACGGTGCCAGATAACAGCGCCATCAGAGCAGGACAACCACAGCACCTCTGCCTAAACAACGCCTCTGCTTGTTCTAAAAGCATCAAAAGGTCACAGCAAATGCTGAGGGATCTGCCTCGTGGGAGGGATGCCTCTGCTGGAAGCGTGATCTCGAGCTGGGATATGTGACCCTGGGGTTAGAGGGAGCCATTAACCCACTCTCGTGGTGAATTAGAGAATGTCTAACACGGGGGAAAAAATAGGTGATCAGATTATTAACAGTGTGATTGTAAACAGAAGGCTATAAGAGGGCTTTTTCTACTACTTCAGTTGTATGTTAGATTTGCATCTTCCCATTTTGCTGGTTTTTAGAATAAATGCAGATACCTCGGCCTGCTGCCAGCAGAGTAGTTACTTCTGTCTCCTGCAGTCAGCTATCTTTATTCTGAAAATAGTTTTAATTCCTTATTGCCTTCTTTTTAAATTCCAAGTAAATATTTGAGTGAATTTATATGCCATTGTTCAATATTAGAAACAACTAATTACATCTATTGACTCAGAGAAGGATAATGTAGTTTTTCTTATTTTTGGAAGCTGCCAAGAGTATTCCAAGTTCAGCTTATTTTGGGACAATTTAAAGGCCAGGTAAATCTAAACTTTCGTGACATGGGAGAAGAACGGGGGATGCAAATAATGATTTGCCTGCAAAGGGGACAGGAGATGAGAAATGAAGCCTGTAGCCACCCTTCTTGAGGCAGCAGTGGTTAAAACCCTCAAAGCAACCCTTCAATGAGATAATAAAGCTCACATGACAGAAATGAGATTTACTTTTCAGAGAAAGAAACTCAAACAGATCTTAAAGATCTCCTCATCTTTTCTTTCTTCCTGCTTTGCATGGCTTCAAAGTCCAAGTACATGGCTTCAGTCCCACTCTATGTTACGCAGCTGCACAGAAGTACTGTACGTCTATAAAAAATGAATTTATTAAGTCAGTGGTTTCATCTTACTTATCTCTGTAAAATGTGTGTACAGCTGTCCCTGTACACAGTGATATATTCATAGAGTACAAGAATAAAGTTACACTTGAGAGACAAAATTGATTTCAAGTTCAGTGGCTGATGCTGGCACCTGGCCTCCTGCCTGGGAGAGTTTGTTGCTGTGCTTGCAGGGTGTTAGTGTAGGTGATATTACTGACAAGGAATTGGGCTACTCGGATTATCTTGGTGTGAAAATTTTAAATTGGTATAACTGAGAAATATAATGCAGTAGATGATGGCTTTTGCATTTATTTTAAAGCTTTAATTTTAGGTTTATGAGCTCTTCACAGAGCTGAGTGGTTTTTTAGGATCGATTTTCTGGGTCTGCAGTTTTAAACTCTGCTTTAAATTCCGCTTCTGAGCAAAATGAATTGCATGGTTTCTGCTTAGCCCAAGCAGATCAAACCTGTTGGGTCACCTAATGAGTGGATGGATGTTGCCCTGAGCGCAGATGATAGGATCTAGCGTCCCACTGAAGGCATCCTCGCTTCTATTTAAAGAGACAATATGCCACAATGGCCACAGCCATTCCTTAACTTCCATGAGATGTGGTTTATAAAACATGTAAGCCTTCACGCGCCTCTTCAGGTGATGGGGAGGAAAAATGGTCATGGCCAGACCCACTGGCCATCCTTGGGGAGTGGAGAGGGGCGTCCTTTCTGCACCCTGGGAAGCCTTGCAGTCCTGGGCATTCTACTCCCACCTCAGTACCAGGTGGGTTCATCTTCTTCCTTCCTCAGCCAGCCAATGCGGTGCTATTCCCATATTCTGGTGGCATGAGGGGCTACAAAGACCTTGCTTCATGCCACGGCATTCCCTGAAGGAATAAAAAAAAGGTTGCATGCTGCAATTGCTCAGTCACCAAGCGTGTGTTTGCCTGTCTCTCGATTATGCAGGCAAACAAAACAGATCAAAGAAATCAGAATTACAGCTTGCCAACAGCTCTGATATTAATGACACTGGGATGCAAACTGAAATTAAGGCTGATTTCACTGAAAAGCCTGATAGTTGCCTTGCTTTAGGAACCAGTGTGCTCCAGAGGGGACCACAAGGATGTCAGTGGGAAGCTGACCACCCAAACGATTGCAGTAGGTCCATTGTTTTAAGGTGAGTATCCCAGCTTTGAAATATGAGGGAGCTGAAGACTCAAATGGATTGCATATGCTAATGCTGGTGTGTGTGTTAAGCTTTCCTGCTCAGGTTTCGGGCCAGACATGAGGTGGCTTCTTGGGAAGGTTGTGCCCTCCCTGGGGTGCTTCAGAAGGAGGCAAGCCAGCTCACACTCCTGGGCAATGCATCTCACAAGGGCTACCCTCACTGGTTAGGAGAGGTTCAAATGGACCAGTAACAATATCACAACAACTAACTAAATTTAATCTGTATTGAAAATTCAACTCCTCCCCCTCCCCTTAACAACATCCCATCAAGCAGAGATCAGACTGGTGCTAAAGAGGGCTTGGCAATAAAAAGGGTAAACATTAAACACTTGGTGTTCTTTCAAAGGATAATAATAATGCATCTTGACCAGCCTAAGAGCTGAGTTTGTGTGCATGTATGTGTTTCAAGATACAACTACATTAAAAATCAGAAGAATGTAAACACCACACAAATTTTAAATAAGAGCCAGAGCAGCAGAATGAGAAACCACCACTGCCTGTTCACAGTGGCTCTGGAGATACTTGGAATACAAAACCAATCCAAGCTTGTTTTCATGCAGCTGCCTTGTATATGAAAAAGGATGAAATGGCAACTGTATGTTTTGGTGTTGGGCAAATCCTGCAAAGGATTTACCGTATTTAATCTGTCTTTTTTTTTATGCAGGAGGATATCACCAATAAAGAAATGAACCTTGGCTGAGGCAGAAATATGGCATGGCAATAGCTGTAGCTGCTTCCAAGGTATTTCAGGATCCAATTCAGTTTAAATTCAGGTGTGGGACGACCAAGTAGGACCAAGTAGACTGTGCACAGGAGCTTGGAGCCAGCCTTTTGCATTGGAAGATGCAGATGCTGGGCTTGGAGCATAACTGTGTAATCAGAGGCAGGATGAGGGAGCAGCTCCATGAATAGCTGGTGCTGGGGAGAGTGGGAGCTTAACTGCATTGCTCACATATGTAGAGGAAGAGGCAATTTCTAATTGTGAAATTCCCATGAAAATCATCTTCTTGTATTTCTGAACAGCGTTTCATAACTTTGTGTGTGCATAGGGAAGCTAATGTACAAAGGCTGGATACATATTCACTATCACAGCTTGACTGTTTTTATAGTATTACTTAAATGCCAGCACTTGCTGTGCTTTCTAAATGTTGATCCAATCCATGAGAGCTTTAAAGAAAGTGTGTGGGTGGCTGATCAGCACGGTTCTTTTTCTGTTTTATATGAAAAGATGCTGTCATTTACCAAATAAAAAGGAACGATCATGCATATTTCTGCTTTGTTGTTTGTTTTTTTAAAAGACAGATGTGTAAGTTGAGACGTCAAAGTGTATAGGCTGTCTAGCACGTTCCTACTTACTGTGATTTATTTCAAACCATCCAACACTCATGCTAAAAGAAAATTACTGAAATATAAATTTCTTAATTGATTTACTTATAAAGTAAACTAAGGGTTCAGACTAGTTTTTAGTAGGCAGGATTCTGTACCACAAAATGTTTTAAATACCAGGATGCTCCAGTGTCTCAGTGGCTGACAATACAGGCTTCCAGGCAGTTGTAGACTTAACTATATACTTCAGGTTAAGCCTGTGAGTTATCCACAGGCTATCCTAATTATCAATCCTTAAGCATCTGAATGGTCACAGGAACTCAGTTAACCTTCTTTTCCCTTTTTCCTAATAGTAGTCTCTAATTTGTTATGGTGCTGCTCAGAATTCTTTTTCCTCTCTGCACTTTGAGAGAAAATACCTACCTGTCCCTGAGAAACTCCTAATTTAGGGAAAAAAGGCTGGAGTCAGAAGTACTGCTGCTGGGATGGCAATTTCTAGAGCCACATCTCATCAGAGACGTGGCCAATGTTCTTCACCAGCGAAAGAGAGATTCTTCTCCTATTACGCTCAATTCTGCTATTTCTGATCACTGCTATAATGTCTCAGCTAAGGGAGCAAATTGTACAGCCAGGACCAGGAGTCAGAGCTCACCCAACCTCATACCCACTGTGTTTTGAGTAGGAACTGTCTCTGCACCCTCCCAGAGCTCCAACAGAGCAACACAGATAAAGGAGTTATGTTTGAAAAATGAACACTGGGAACCCACGTTGACAGAGAAAAGTGCCACAGCCTTTACTGTGCCTGTCAGGCTGCTGTACTTGTGTTACAGGAAAGTGATGACAAAACTTTTCGATGTTTCATGCCAAATTAATTTAAAAGACATTGTGACTTAATGTCAGCTCAAGTCTCTGTTCCTGGCACCAGTGCCAAATTTGGCAGTGGATCACCACCACGACGATAGTGTGGCTTCTGAACAAATGCTTCTCTTTTGTTGCCTGTAGTGAAAACATCCAGAGAAGAAACTGAGAACTCAGCTCTAATGTAACCTCCTCAAGACGGAGGGCTCTGAGTTAAATTAAAGGTACACTTATTTACTTACATTTTCCATACCATTTTTAAGTAGTCTGTCCTGTGGGTACACCAGCTACGGAAACTCCAAGACTATAACTCCCTGGAGTATGAGAAATCTGAACTGGCAGCTACGTATGATAAGACATGATAAAGGAGCAGTATGTAACGTCCTATCCTCTATGAATATAGACAACAGCACAGAATATGAAACTGGATGTAAAGAACTAGTAATTTTCTCTTAATTATGACTTCTTTTTAATTGCTATGTGTATGACAACCTGCAAACACTGCTAAGCACAGGTTGAAAATACAGAAGAGTAATTGATCAGCATGTGAAATAAAATGGAACTATTCAATTGCACGTAGTTTCATAGTTTACAGTAGCTCCCAATTGGATTTGGAAGTACTTAAAAACAATAAAGTTAGTCTTGGGGTCTACCATCAAGGCCAACTGTGATGTCTACACAGAACAGGATCTGGATCTACTTGCAAATTACCAAAAGAGGAAAAAGTGGATTTCAGCATCACTTGACTTGTTTTCATCTCTCTGTAAGTATTTTTGCTCATAGAAGTATACACTGAAATCTTATTGAAATGGACAACCGTAAATATCTCCTCAGTTACTAAGTTGAACCATGCTGGTTCTGCTTGGCTAACAGCGTCCTACTTCCTAACTGTACTAGTTGTCCAGGTCTATGTGTAACCAGGGTAGGTTCACACAAACAGCAGCAAATTAATGAGAATTGTGAGTGTTTATTGTCAAGCATCCTCTCTTAGGTTACAACAAAGAGAACAAAAAATCAGTTTATCTAATGAAGGAGGATTCCTGTCATAAAAAAGACTTTGCATTTCCAGTGATTTATTGCCTGGTAGACCTGCAAACAGAGATTCCCAGAGGCTGAAATTCTGATTTTGCTCTACACAGAAAGGCTGGATGCCTGTTTACATTGCCTAATCTCCCAAATTATGCCTAATCAGGCATTAGCTTTTGATGTCAATTTACCCTTATACAAAGCATTTCAACTTTCTTAATATGTGACAAAGAGAAGAATCTTTGTCAATAACTGGACCTGATGTCCAGTTCTAGCTTATGTTAAAAGACCAGCTTGCTCCACTCCTTCCACTTCTGCTTATTCTCACTGACAGAAATAGAAAGCAAATCCCTTTTTTATAGAGAGAGGCAAATCAGAGGAGCTTTCTAGAAAGGATTCTCCAAACCAGGCAGATCCTCAACACAAGCACTGGAGAACTACATTTACCACATAGCTGACTTCTCCCAGGAATGCTTTTAACTTCCTGACCCTCTTACCTTGTTGACTTTATAGCCTGTAGGCTACTTCAGGACTATATGGTGTCTAAGATGCTGATTTTGTCTGTTTGTCATGACTTGGGATCCAACACAGTAGTAGAACAGCAGTTTTATTACTGCTTTAAGTGTATGTGTGCAGCTAAGCCTCTTCTTCTGTTGCTGTGTTTTTTAACTTTCTGAGATTGTTGAGGAAACTGTTTCTCTTTATCTGAAACAAAGCAGTGGCTTGATTGTTCAGACATGAGCAACAAGGCCAGGTGCCATGAATTGATTTTTTTAAGAGCCCTGTCTGCAATTTGAACTTCTTCAGCCAAGAACCACGCTATTCATCTTTTGAAACCCAAATTAACCCTGCTTTTAAAGAAGTTCTCTTTTCACCTCATTACCTGTTAAATTGTTTTTTGTAAATTTTTAGGAATTGAAAAATGTTTTTGTTTAGTAGGTGCTAGATGTACAGACTTTAAAGTAGCACTCATTTTTACAGAAGACTTCCTTATTGCATTGGGTAGATTGAAAATGTAATTGTGGAAATGGATTGTTGCTAATAGTGTGTGTGTGTGTGTGTGCATATATATATATGAAATATAGATGCATATAACAAAATTTATTTAGACTACAGCTTGCTTCAGAACACTGGAAATTCATACAGATAAACCTTCAGGTTACTTTTTAGGGTAGACCTGGTCTCATTACTTTGTCTTGATTAATACAGAATCCAGAAGGACACCATTTCCATTAGCCTGTTTCCTAGAAATAAGGCTAAACATGCCAAATGATATTATGAGAATGTGATTTCTCATATTATGTAACTATTATGCATAATTTTCTAGGAGCACCTCTTACAAAATCTTTTCCCATAATAATGCAAATACCACTGGAGCAACTCTTATTTTTAACCTTCTGCTCAAAGTGGTGTAAATTGGGCAGTCACAAACAAGATCTGAAAAAAGGTGTGTTGAGTTTAAAAGCTCCATTATTCATACTCTAATTGCTCCTGGAACACATTTGTCAGGGAGCTCTGTGGAGAGTGGTACTCGGGTGGTGACACACTCTAACACACTGTCAGTCCTAAAGCACCTGTGGATTTTACCATTAGCAGGTAGAATTTGTTTGGTTTCTTCTTAGAGAAGGATAAACATGATGGAAAGGGTCTCATCTCCTGCTGCCAGAGAGGGTCAAGAAAACCCTTAAACACAAGGCTCAAGACTCAGGACAATTCCTGCTGGCTGATGTCCTGGTCTATGTTCTTTACGTTGAACTTTTCCCTGCAACAGGATCTGTTCTGAATCACAGTGCATTAATCAGGATGAGTCATGCTGGCTCATACCTGCACTCAGCTGTCACAAAGAAGTGAAATGATATTAACCTCTCAGATACCATCTGTTAATTGCTGATCTGCTTGAGGTTGCAGCAGTGTCCACATTTCTGCCATGCTAGACCAAGCTCTCTGAAGCACTCAGAGCCTTTGCTCCAGGCACTGCTTTTACCTTGACCGATCACGTGGTTTTTGCTGTGGCTTGAGGTCAGCTATCACACAACGTTTTGATTTCCTTCTTGATTTTTCAGTGGTTTTTATACAGGTCCGAAGTCCTTATATTTATGTTCCTTTTTCTAGGGACTCCGAGCACTACTTGTGCTTTGGTGACATCTTCTGGATAAGGTTGCCACTGGAAGGACTAATCAATACATCTCAACTTCTAGCCTTCTTGTGCTTGTTTCTGATCTCTTTTGAGAAAAAAAGCTCACATGTGCCTGGTTCCGGTGATTAGCACCCTGTCTGAAATTTAGTAATGGGTTTGAGACTCCAAAGTGAAAGATGAAAATGGATCTGATTAAAAGCCAACAGAAACTGCCTACATGGTGTTTCATATGCAGATGCAATAGGAACTTTTGTCTTGCTCTTGGATAAAAGATTTCTTTAACTTCACGAAGTATTTTTCTATTCTTCCTCTTAGGCCTGTACTCTGCTTCATGTTGGCTAGAGTAATCAGAGAAAAAGAGAGGATTTTCTTGGCCAGAGCAAAGACACACATAGCCAGGTTTCCTGTTTTAGCAGCAGATGCCTAGGGGAGAGGATAAGGTCAAGGTAAGCCGGGAGCAATAGATCCAAAACCACGTTTTTAGCCACAGGCAGAAACGCCATAGGAGAACTTCAAGACAGAGGAAGTAACTTGTATGTAATAGGTTGTGATGGATTTTTCTTCGATAAAGTCTTCCAGGTGCTCTTTTGAGCCCATATAACATTTTTAGCCATTCAACCAGGAATTTATCATCTTCTCTCTGACCTCTGTGTGGATCAACTTCTTCACTTTTTTTTTTTATTTTAAGCTTGACACTCACTAGCATCACTTGATGCCCCATTTACTTGTATTGGAAAGGACGGGAAATACCAGCTCTGCTCTTCTTTACAGCACAGAATGTTTCTCCTGTTAGCTGATAATCCCTGCTCTATGGTGGCCCTGGCGTCTCCTAGGAATATTGTTATCATGTTTCCACCTTCCCCTTCCCTTCCGTGCAAGGAGAGGGGGTGCTAGGAGAGGGGGCTGCACACCACTTAGAACTGTTCAGCTACTGTATCTCCGTTTCTGGAAAGCTCCAGAGCACATTCAATTAGGTCCTGGCCATTTGCCACTGCTTGTTCCGTCCTTTTGCCACACGTTCACCTTCCCTTCACTTTGCCCATTATTCCATAGTCCTTCTGCCAATTTTGCATCTGGAGAAAGGCCTCCTGTGTTTTCTGCTCAAAAAGAGGGAGTAGGTCTAGCACTGGAACTTCTTCAACCTACTTAGTGATAATTGCAGATGTAAAGAGACTCACTGAGGTGTTTGACCATGGTTTATTTTCTCTAGAAAATTCTATCACATGTTGGTCATCTGTATGTCCTCTAGGTTCTAACCTTAATGAGTTCAAAAAAGTGTTGGATAGGTCATTGGGGTTTTTTGTTTGTTTTTAATACAGTTTACAAGTTATTCCTGGCACATTTTTTGTCTGTGTGCTGCAGTTTGCAGTCCTCATTTCAAGGACACTACGCTTTGTTTGTTCATAAAGATACTTCCTTTCTTTTATTAATACCTTTTACCTTGGCATATAGCCATGCTGATTTCCTTTCCATGTTCCTGGTTTTCTTCTATTATTTTGTGATTTTTTATTTGCTCTGTGCACCCAAAGAGGAAAATCTAAATAGTCTCAATGCCCCTCTAAAAATTTAACTCGCTGCAGTTACCCTTTCCACCTTATTTTCTTGAGAAGATTGACTCTTTGGGTGAATGTCTATATTCTAATCCTAATTCTAATCCTTCTAATCTTATTCTAATCATTTAATAATGTCCTATTCTAATCCATTACCTTTAACATGTGTAATGAGATACAATAGCGTTGTCTTTTGTCTGTGGATTTGATTTCATCTTTTCTACTGATCTCCTTGCCACCTTGGAAAGCTGGATATGAATTTATCCCTGCTTTTATATATTTCATAACTCTCTCTGAGAGAGGGTGACGATACTCTTTCAGTGTACTAGACATTGCTGCTGGACTGTTTCAAAAGGAACTAAGCACTGACCTCAAAATTTTCTCCTATCACAGATTAAGGGAAAGCTTTCATTTTTATGAGGGCCAAATTTGAACAACTTTGAAGCAATATTTAAAAAACTCTGGTCCAAATATTGATCCTATAATTTGTCAGTCCCTAAATATGTTTTGAAAACTCACTCACCTAAACTCTGATGGAACAATGTTTCCCCCTCTTACTGCTATTCCCCCAGCATTCCCATGTGCCCACTGTGCACTCTTCCCCAGACAACCAATTTTGCACTGAGGGCCTTCTGGAGCAGTTGTGCCTCCAAAACATTCCATTACCATCCACCCAGCACTTGGAGAAGATGCACACCCACCGAACAACACTCTGCAAGGTTAAAATAGCATTCAGGCAAGAAAAACTTCTCTGTTGTTGCTCACAAGGAATTTGGGAGTAAGCTTAGAGCTGAATCCGCAGTTCATTAACCTGCTCTGCAACACACGCTGCAGTTTTGTGGGGAAGGGAAGGTGGATCACGGCTGAGCACTGGCATGTTCTGAGCTGCGAGTGAGGCTGGGCACTGGTAGTGAAACACAGAGCTTAGCACAAATCCACAACGACATCACCTGGGGGAAAGGCATCCACACCAAAGCACTTCTAATCTTCTTCAGTGGGAGGGAAACGTAACAGTCTGCTGGCACAAGAAAGGCAATTAATTCTAGTTTTTGTCAAAGGAGTTGCTGAAACCAAGTTTCCAATACTGCCTGTCAGATAAGCTTAGGGTGGGTAGTGGTTTCATAGGGCTTTAAAGGTAGGAGGTTTATCAGGTTTTTAAAGACTTATCATTGTTTTTGTTTGCTGTTAAAGTAGAACATGTTTGCAGACAAGCTTCGGGGCACAGGGAGGCAGCCATTAGGCCTCAATATTTTCCTCCCCCCATAATGATTCATTTACAATGCAAAGATGTTTCAGTCTAGATCATGCTGAGCAACTCTCTAAATAAGTCAAAACTGCATTTCCTTCCCACCTGTGCCACTGATGAGCACCACTGAAGTGGTGAGAGCTGCCTGGCTGAGACTGGACGAAGGCTGACGTGAGGGCTGAAGATGCTCAAGCCACATGAACCACTGCACATTTTATGTTACCTGGAGAGCTGCTGAACAGCTGTCTGCCAGCCTCTGGAATAGTGTCACAAACTTGTCAGCCAGCTGCAGCACTGAAGAGAGAAATTACTGCCCTCCTTCAAGCAGCAGCTGTTACAGGTCTTGTACAGATGCCGCAGATCTTCGGACACAGGGTCCAACATTTGTGTCCCAGCCATAATGAAATTGGGCAAGTTCTGCCACCCTCAGGGAGAGAAAATACAACACCCAGAAGGTTAGAAGTCCTTCTGTTAGAGGTCCTCTACCTTGATAGGTTTCTGGTCGAAGAATTTAATGATTTTCTTTCAGGAAGATGGATGGCTGCTCTCCAGGTGGCTCGGCACCACTTCCTTTCTACTTGCTTTTCTGAAGCCTGCCAGTGACATTTCAAATCTAATCATCATTTAAAATCCTGGTAGGAGCCAATTTCATATCTAATCTAAATCGAATGAAATAAATAGGTTTACGGCACAGGTGAATTTGCCCTGATCTCCTTCCTGCTTTTCAGAAGTCAAAAAAAGTCCCAGAAGTTTTGAAGTAGAACTCGAAAAATTACACCCTGCTTCTGATGTGAGATGTGGTTAGTCAGAGATTTTCCTGTTTTTCTTGGAACATAGGTGGCGTTGGCTGGGGACTGTATGGCAACTTTTCACTGGCCTTGTTCAGTATTTCTTTAGCACTGTCACAGTTCTGCACAGAAGCTCTCTGTTGCTGCGGCAGGTTGTTTCTGGGAGGTTGGAATTGCAGTTGCCTACTTCATCCCTGTCCTCACAAAAAGTGACTGTGAGCATTAGGTCAAGCAGGCAACCTGCCTGTAGGACACATTCGTGCTTTTTAACACTTTAATATCTTATTGAAACTCCAAGGCCCAAACTGATAAGAACCACTCTGGGTTAGGGCCTTTGTTGTCAGTTTTTCTATCCATGTGGTTCAGTCCTCTATAAGATAAGCTGCAAAGAATTTGCATAGAAGAAACTCAAGAACATTAGAAGAGCTGGCCTTAAAACAAGAAAAACACTATTAGATATAAGCATATAGATAACAAATACAGAATGATCCAAGATTGAATTGGAATGTGCTTTTTGTATAGGTACTCAAGCATCTTTATATTTTTTTGCCAAGAATCTCTAAATCATGCCCCAAGTGGTTGGTATTTTTTTCAATTAGACATTATTGTGCCTACATAATTACTGCAATATGTGTGTACATATACATGCACTTACATTACATATTTATACAAAATATATTACACTTCAATTTTTTGGTGTCATGTGCTAAAAAATGAAATAATTTGCTGTTTCTGGTTCTGTTTGAACTGGAAATTTTGTTTAAAATGATTCCATCTCATGAATTGTCTACTGTCCCAAACATTATTTCAGAACTAGTGTGTTTTTTTCTGAAGCTCTTACAAATGTTTGCTGTCATAAAGCTGTTGCTACAATTGTGCCCCATGTAAAAGTCTGTTAAATGAGAAATTCATTATATTTAAAAAGAAGTATGTTTTAAATTGAGTGCATCAGAGAAATCCTGCTGTTAGTAGCAATTAATTTCTCATGTTCTGATGTGACAATTTTACCAAGCTTAAGCGCTGGTAGATTTTGAGGTCTTCAGAGCCTGAGTGCTTTGTGTCACACAAATTGTTGTCTGAGAATCAGAGATCATCATTGTGTGATTGAAAGAGGAAATCATTAGTTTAGCCATGATGTTGTGCTGAGATATGCATTTCGATGACACTGAGGCAAGCAAGCAGATTTAAAATTAATGGATTTCAGATGCCTTTTTAAATCATGGTTATGGGGCCTAGATGGACTGGACTTAGACCTGTCAAGACAGACTTACCAGTTCAGAGCTCCTCTCTCCACTGCTTTAAAAATGTGGATGCTGCCCAGGTAATGCGTGTAATACGTAGGAAAATTTAAGAGTTCTTACAAGCTACAAGGAGATGGAAAGGCTCATGTTCTCACCTCAGATCTCACCATCAGACCTGGAATCAGCACTTGCCTCTTGCAAATTCCTCCCTTCCGTGCTTATCTCACGTTCCCGCTGTGGTGGCTTATCTTATGGCAAGTTCTTTCTGTGGCCTTGGTGGTGCTTTGAGACAGGCAACGTGGGCCACTGCAAACCCAGTCCCTACCTCTAGAGCTATTAAAGCAGTGGCTGAAAAAGAGAAATGTCTGGCATGAATGTGTAGAGTAAACAGATTCTATTTTGTCAGTAGCTTAAAGGGTGAAGGCTTAGGTACTTCACGTGAACTTGTTTGTACTCCTGTTTGATATTACTTTTTTTTCTCCTTTATCATCTTCTGCCCTGGCAATAAAAAAAAAAAATATTGCCAAAGAATATATAAATGTCAGTGGTATCATAATACCTTCTACAGTTATGTAGGAATTGCTCTTTGTAGTGTCAGCCATCCTTAGGGTGTGAAATATTTTATGAATGCCTTAAATGAAATGGGCTGAGTGTCTGCCAGGATATAGACACCTTCATTGCTCTGAATTTAAATGATATGTCAGAGGAAAGAACAAGATTAAAGCTTCATGCATATTTTAAAAGAGAAATTTGGGTCATCCTGCACAAATGTTGAATTTTTTTTTTCTTTTTTTTTTTTTGAGAATAAGCAGAGCACTGTGCTTGTCCCCATGGGAGGAACAACTTTGTGTCCTTCACCATCCTTCTTTATCCCCTGCCTCATCAGAGGGGTCAAAAATTGAGTGAGGAGAAGCAGTGATCGCTATACAAATGTGCATGAGCTGTGCCTGCTCCTGACAAGCTGCCCCTCTTCCCTTCTTCCCATTCCCTCCTGACAAAAACCAAAAGGCAGGCTGCTGCCAGAGCCAGGGGTGGTGTCTCCCAGAGCACAGTGGTGGTGTGGACAGGAGTGATGGGGCCTTGGGCTCTGCCCTTCAGCCCAGGGGTGGGCAGGATGGATGGGACAGTGGCGAATAGGGCAGCACAAAGAGAAGCTACACAAACCATAGGTGGGATGTTCAGCTCCTGCCCTCTCCAAAGTCCCCCCGAGGCTGGTGTGGCTTTCTTTCCAAATATTTGCCCGCAGAAGTGTAATGGAGGAGAGATCAAACCCTCCCAGGAACTAAAGGTTCACCTAAGAAAAAAGGTGATCTAAGCCCTCTTTTTCTTACTGTGGAGTCCAGGCCTCTAAACAGCTTTACGGGATATTCAGAGAAAACTGCCGGGCAGAAAGGAAGCCACGTACACACATTCAGTCTTAGTCTGGGGTTTTGCAAACACCAGACTCATAATATCCAGGTTTTTAATTTTCAAGGTTTTTCTTGAAGTTTGCTGTTTAGGGGTTTTCTTCCCTTTGTTTAATCTCCCTTCCTGTCCTGCAGTGTGCTCTTTTACAGGTGACAACTCCCTGAATGACAGAGGACAATCTCAAGGAGGTCCCTTGTGCTTCGAAGCTCTCCATGAGCCATAGTGAGGCACCCAGGCACAAGCAATCCTGACATGCACTGAACCGGCTACATCTGTGTTAGTGATGCTCTTGTTGAAATGTCTGTAGGCTTTTCCCTTTCTCCCTTTCGTGCAAGAATAGGATCGGATCGTTAGAAATGCATTTGCATTGTTAGACCTGCATTTGGAATGAGGAAGCTGTACTGCACAGGATTTTCTCGGCACAAGTGGATAGTCTTTATTCCTCAGGTGAATTCGCTTTATTTCCTCTTGAATCCAATACAGTACTTTACTAGTAGTACTGTTGAATGTTTTTCTCCAGTCTAATTTTGTTTTGCTTTACAGAAACTTTGTAGTACTGATTGAAAGAGCAGTACTGCGAGTTCATAATGATCTTGTTAGTTACACATGCTTACATACTAACAAACTGACATGAGTCTTCAAGACTTCATAGTCATTTCTCCCGGTTCTCTTGTGCAATAACTTGATAGGTCACTTGCAGAGGAAGTTTTCATTTTCCTGGTCAGTATTGACACCATTTTAACAAGCAATGGTAGAAGCGTGGTCTGCAGTGAGGACAGACTCCTTGCTGGGCAGCACAGTGAAGAGTGCCATGCTGAATGCTGAACAAAAAGCATTCAAAAATAAAAATCTCCATTTTGAAGATGCAGTTCATGGCTAGATTAGCCAATAAAAGGTGCTCTCCTCAAGGCTACCCCTCTGTGATGGGACACTTCAGCCAGAGACACTTGGATGTTTCTAAGATGGACTGTGACAGTGTCACCTTTTCCTTCTGCACACAGTAGCTGGAAAGAGTTGTGCTATTGAGTCTGCCTTGGAAGAAGACACATTTTTCATTAGCTAGCAAAATGTCAGGTGCTGGGAAGAGTAATTGATAGGACAAGAAATAGGTGCACGAGAGCAAAATGCACAGGGATGTACGTCAGGATTGGTTTCAACCCTTGCTTTCAGTTTGTTTGTGCCAAGTATGGGCAATGAGAGCTCACACAGCTCCTTTCCACTCCTTGGCTCAAGCCAGATCGAGTCGTGCCCCTTCACCTCCCCCTGTAGCTCCTGCAGTGGGTGCAGCAGAGGCAATGGACACACTGATGGGCACACCCAGGGCCTGGCAGGCACCGAGGACGATCGCAGGAGGTGAGACATGGGATGTGCACTCAGGCTTTGCTCTGCTCCCTTGTATTGCAAGGGTAAGGAGCCAGAGGAAGGTTGTCAATCCTTAGGAAAAGGGTTATTAAGTAGTAACAAAAATCTTTGAGTCATGGCTGAGGAATATTTTCAGTGTGGCTGTTGGACTAAGATGAGTGGTGCCGCCTGCCTGCACTGAGGCCAAACCCCTGTTTCCATGATGCTCCTGCACAGCGAGGGATCACTGATGCATGGGAGCAGCTGCTGCTGCTGAGGTGCATCGGACACCATTTACATGGGGAGTGCAGGAAGTCTAGCTCACAACAGGGATGGAATTCTTCATTTGCCACAGCTGAAGACTGGACCCTAAAATGGAGCAAGATACACCAGTAGAAGGACCTCCTGCTAGAACTTATGCACCAACAGAGTGGGGTAATATCCCAAGCTGCTGGTGCTCAGGTGTGAAACAAAGGGATGAAGTCAACTGCTTTTTTCTTTTTTTATCTGAAGGAAATAAATAGAACTGCAAATAAACCACTTGTGACTGTCAAGATCCAAGATCTGTACACTTAAACTAATCCTGTACATTTTGTTCTGTTCTCATCAGTGCTGCAGATCTCCGTCTGCTTGGCCAGGATTCCTCCTCCTGTGAAACTACTGTTTTTCTGCAATCCTGATGTTTCTTCTCCTGGGTGGTAATGAAAGAGTATAATCTGTCCGCTCTTTGTCAAGGATGAAACAGCTGTGCTTGAGCTTTTGAAGTTGTTCACAACATATTCTAGTTAATTTTCCATTTACACATACACAGCCTGAAGCACTGTCAGACCACTGAAGACATGAGCAGGGTCTTTTCTGTCAGGCAATTAAATCACAGACAACACCAGTGGGCAGCAGCAGCCGTAGCTGTGGTGGTGCTCCCTGTCATGTCCATGCCTTAGCGACCTTTGGCACTGGGAGCTGCTGGGGAAGGTGAGGCTGCCAGTATTGCAGGATGGGGAGGAAAAGCACCATGGTGGTCCAGCTGGGAAGGGGTGCTGGGAGCTGTTGCTCTGTAAATTCAGGGGTGGATGGAGAGAAAGGGAGGGCAGGCAAGGCAGTGTCAGCTGCCTGCAGTGGGCGGGAGGCAAATCCTTGCAGCACAGCCCTGAGATGCTGAGTGATGCTCTCCCTCGACACTCCCTTCCCAACGGGCCAGTTCCCAAAAAAGCCAGATGCCTGAGCAAAGCAGTAGCTTTTTCCACTCAGTTGGCCATTCCTCTGCAGGCAGCAACACTCCACCATGATGTACAAGCACAGAGTGGCAATCTCCAAACCACAGCTTAGCAGACCCTAATGTGGGGAATCCAGCAGAAATTTTAATGATTAACAGGCTAGTCTGGTACTTGATGAAAGAAATATATATAAAATACTTGAGTATTGTGCTAGCTCTACAGAAGGAGAAAAAAAAAAATCCCAGGTCTTCTTGCAAAAGAACCTGTGGCTCCAGGGAAATCATGCTGTATGTAAATGAAATGACAACTTTTTGGCTGAATTAGGTCCTTCGGGTACTAGTTAGGAACGTTTTTAAAGTCTGGTTTTTCCCCCCCACTCATTGTATTAGGAAATGGATTTAGTTTTGTGCAGTTCCCTTAATCTCGATTCTGGAAGTGGGACAGTTTTCTTGGATTACTGAGATGTGGTTGTACAGGATTCAAGACAGGAGAGGTAGTATCTTAGTTTTGTGGTCAGATTGAAAATCACTAATTTTTTTAGCATCTAATTTTTTAGCATTTCACTTACACTGACTTGTATGTGAATGCTAATTAGTGGAGATGCTGTTTAGTTCTGTGGAAATTATCATCCAGGGGTGTCAAGATGCTTTCCAAGGGAGCCTGTGTAATCTCCACTTGACATACACATACACTGAGGCACTGAGAGGAGCTACTTGCCCAAAACTGTCCAGCTTGGCCCAAACAGAACAGCCAGCACCGCATTTGGGCATTTTGTGCCTATTTTCTAGGACATGGTACCTCTGAAATACATTTCAGGCTTGCCACAGATGCAAGATTGACCTCTTCTTGGTTAGTTTGTGTCAAGAAGAAATTCTTCACTACATACACTGAAACAATTCAAAGCATTCCAGAGACAGATTTAGAATACATAAGTGCAGAGCTAATAAATTTATTTTTATTTGAAGGTCAGCTTATGTAATAGATTTTTTTTGCTTTAACTAGACAGAGACCGTGTTGTGTTCTGTATTGATGTCCACATGTGTACTATGGTGGTGTGATATTTTTAGATATTCTTTCTGGACATCTGTGTGAAACCCTAGACCTAAGACACAGAAAATGTCACTACTGCTGCCTCAGACTGCTTCCCCATGAGAGCTCCTTTTATCCCCATTTTAATAATTTGAGACTGACTTGCCACATAAATAGTTTGTTTCCAAATGTCCAAGGCAGGGCTAAGCTTTGACTTTTTGCCCTACTCCTCTTGTGGAACCCATCTGTCATGGGTGAAGGCTTCTCCCTGTCCCTTTTCTCCTTGAGTAAGGACATTGCCAGCTCCTCTGTGCTCCCCTGGTTCTGTGTTTTGGCATCCATCCAAGCCTCCTGTTCCCTGCCACACAGCGTGAGGGACTTCTCTCAGCCTACCATAGGTGACCACAGAAAAATGTTGGCCTAAGCACCAACAAAATGCAAATAATGCAAGTACAGTAGGGAACCCAGCTGCAAAGCAGGCTCTGTGTGCTTGTACATATCTGCGTGTCTGTGTGACTTCTAGCCAACAAGAGATGTTCCACAAGGACCTGTGTAACAAGGTCATGACAAGCAATCAAATGTGCTTGGAACACTTGATTCACTGCTTCCTTAATCACTCCACCCCAGGCTGGAGTTTTAAACAATTTACTGTTTTCCTGTGCATCCAGCCTAGCAGGCTGGGCTGCCTGCTGTGAGCACCCAGCAGTGGAAGGTGACACCGCGGTTTGTTTTTGTCATTATAGTGCCTCGTGTACGCTAAGCCCAACTCCTGTCCTTTAAAAGAAGGAAGAAAAGTTCCTTGGAGAAACACAGTTGTTGCAAATCATGTCAGGAGTGCCCCACAACACAGTGTGCCTCCTTCAAAGGTTCAGAAAGGCTTTGCTCCAGTGTTGAACAGCGAACAGAGGGGCGAACAGGCAGCTGACAAAATGGGGAGGGGAAAGCGTGTAAGTGCAGAAATGGCCCATCTAGCCTCCACAGCTCTTTGAATTTGAAGTGGGGTTTTTGCTTGACATATGCTGAAGCTCAGAGTAACATTGAACTTTCAGAGTGTTGTACTTCACTTTTGGGGGTCAAGTTGTTTGAAAGATAGAAAAAATCATGTTAGCATCATCACCTACTAAAAGCATTGAATTTTTAACTCCCTTAACTGAGTGGGCAGCATCTGCCTCCCTCAGGAATTGGGGAAAGACTCTTACTCATGAGTAAATGAAAGGTGTACACACAAAAAAAGGGAACAGCAGCACTAAATGCAGCCAGCAGAGACCAGATCATCTCCCAGGCTTGGAATTATGGAGCAATGCAGATTTACCCACTATGGAGGAAGCCCAGGTAAGGTGTTTAAACAAACTGGGCATGCACTAATCTTTGGGTCCAATGGGAAGTACCCATGAGTGCTGAGGGAGCTGCCTGATGTCATTGCAAGGCCACTCCTGATAATCTTTGTACAGTTATGGCACTGAGGATCCTGAAGACAAGAAGAAAGTAAATGTCATTGGCATCTTCAAGGACAGCAAGGAAGAGGGTTGCAGGGAACTAGAGGCTGGTCAGTCTCACCTTGATCCCTGGGAAGGGGATGGAACCAGTCATGCTGGAAACTGTTTCTGAACACATTAAAGACAAGAAAGTGATTGGGAGTAATCCGCATGGATTTATGAAGGGGAAAACAAGTGTGACTGACCTGACAGACTTCTACAACAAAATCATTTGCTTGGTGGAGAAGGGGAGAGCACCTTGAGCTTAGGGAGCCTTCCAGCACTGTCTCCTGTATCATCCTCATGGACAAACTTAAGATGAATTATGGATCCTACTGCAGCTGTCAGTTAATTTATCTGGAAGCCTGTAACAGTGCAGTTGTTTTCTTGGTTGGAAAAGAGACTGTATTTCTTTCCTGAACTAGATGTTCTTACTTTATGTGATCAAGGTCTTTGACTTACTCTTTCGCTTTGTAAAGTCACCACTTGCAATGTATGTTACAAACAATCCGATTTTGTTTAATTTGTGGAAATAGTTTGGTGCCAACACCGCACTGCACAAACCATCTATTGGGACTTTATAATATTGTACAGTTTTCAAGTGTATTAGCCCTGCTGATTGATACATCACACTGTGCGGATTTCCCAGCAGATAACAACACTAGAAATACTCTTTTCTTAAAATTTTTTAACAATTAAGAAAACTCCTCAGTTAAAACTGTTGATTTCTCTTTGGCAGGGTAAGTATTACTGCTTTGAACTCCAGAGCTGCTGGAAAAAGTTTAATGCCCAAATGAGGTGTCTAAAAGCCTACGTCTCCTTTTGTTTATGCAGGCTGAGATCAGTGACAAGCCTTGAGAAGGTCAAGGCAAAGTCTAGCCAATTACTTAATTATTTTAATTTCTTTTAGATGATTAATTTTGTATTTGTTCTTACACTCTCAATGTGTTTTGGAGCAACAGTGCAAATACTTAGTGTCAAGCTGCCTGGTACCCCCATGTTGTTAACTGTTTTCTCAGCCATTTGGGGGTCACTTTTTTATAGCCACTGCAGCAGAACTTTGGGGAAGATTTGGGACATTTTAAAAATGCTAGCACTTTAAGAAGACAATTTTCTTTTTAAATTGGTGAAAGCCTAGGTGTTTCTAGCTCTTTTCACCTCCAAGATATAAATGGATGCCTGAGAGAGCAGGGTCTGAGCAGACCATCACTTTTGCTTAAGTGACTTGCACCACCCCCCATACTGGGCCAGCATTGGGAAGGCTGGTGAACTGCCCTGGTGACCAGCTTTGCCTGTGCACACAATTTTGGGTTGGCTCAGCACACATAGCCACCTGGAGAGTAGCAAACCCAGGCTCTGGAGCTGCCACTGGCCAGGAGCAGGATATACTCACTCACTGGCTTTCCACGGTGATAATTAATTTTTATGAATGAGGGTGAGGGAAAGGATGTTAGAAACAGATTGATTATAATAGGCTTTTAATTAAAATGTTCAAACCACAATTTAAACTAAAAATATCCCATTACTTATCCTCGCTATTTCCCAGGCACCAAGGCAGTGGGTGATAATGTAACTAATGATCTGATTGTCACTGGCTTGTATAATGAGGTGTGTCTGGGGGCTGATGGGATTATGCCATCAATCAAGGCCCTTTGCAGCACTCCCTCCTCCAGCAGAGCTCCCAGCAGGGCAGTGTATGCCTGTGCCAGCTCCCTCCCAGCTGTGACCTTTGTTGTCTCTCCCCAAAGTGATGAGCTCCCCTGAGGGGTGCAGAAGGTGGGATAAAAACTGCTGAAGTTAGATGATCTTCTGCATATGGCTATAGTGCTTCAGGGATGATTTTGCTGGGACGTGGCTGTTTTGTGGCTTTAACCTGCCAGTAAACCATTTATTGAAAAATTACTGACCAAAGAAGGCTCCAGAAACTGGGTCCTGCCACCCCAGCTCTGATGTAGAAGACAGGCAGGTGGTGTCCAGACTAACAGGAAGGTGACAGCCATCAACTTGCTGTGGCACACCTGAGCTTCCTGAGGAGAAAGCTCCATTTGAAAATCCCGTGGGAGCTTTCAAGTAGCTCAACTGAAGGCAGACTTGGGTGGTTGTGCTCCAGGCATGACGGCCACCACAGCACCTGAGTGGGGCTTTCAAGGACCAGAGTGGGGTGTGTCAGACTTCAGAGCCCGTCTCACAGCCAAGATGTGTTTGCAGCAGGACACAGAGGGTCCCCACCAGCCCTGCAGGTCCAGATTTGCCCCAGGCACCAGCATTACTTTCAGTCCACCTTAAAACAGAGCTTCCTGAACAGCTCAAGTGTCTCTGCATTGAGGGAAAATAGATCATCTCAAAGTTTGTGTCATCACTCACTCTGATTAGTCCTCTCCCTCCGTGTTGCTGGATTGCCCCCAATTAACTGACAATAAATTAGGCATCATCTCATTTAAGCATTATGAGATCAAAAATAGCAAAAGGTTAGGAAACGCATTGGTCCATTAAGTCCCGTTGTCCACACTGCCTGGCTCCTGGGAATGCATCTCAGCAGGGCTGCAAAGGACGAGTCGGTTTCTTGAGACATCAGGAAAATCCAGCTTCTGACTCATCCCCCACTGAAGCACTGTGACCAGTTTTGGGGCTGGGAGCTGGCCCCTGGTGCTCCCCCAAGGCAGAGCTCAGCCCTGGGAGCCAGGCTGGCAGCGAGCTGGCCCAGCACTGGGACAGGATATGGCTGGGCTGCACCCCAACACTGGGTCACAGCAGTGGGGCTCTGAAATACCCTCCTTTGGCACCTCAAAGCTCAGTACAACCCATCTGACCTGGGAGGGGTTTCTGGCATCTCCCTGGCAGCAGTCAGGGACTACCTGTATTCCTGTGTTTTAATGTAGGGGAGACAAGCTTTTTTGATACTAAATTCTTTTCAGATCCCACATGAGGAGGGGTTTTCAGCCAGAAAACTCTTACAACCACCTTTAGCGTTACCATTCAGTCTCTCAGCAGAAGACACCATTTTTCTCAACCAGAACTAGACAAGAGTTTCCTTTTGCCTTCCTTGAGGCAAACGCTTTCACAGGTACACAGACCATTAAATCAGTTTTCTGGTCTATTAATACCTACAGGTTGCATTCTTCAGGAGAGCTGCCAAACTGCTCATCAAAGTGCTGTAAAACATTAGCTGAACCTATCAGGTTCCCCACAAACTGAGCAGTCTCCAACTCCATGACTTGAAGCATGCCTTTATCTCCGTGAAATTCAGACCTGCGACACCAAGAAAAAGAGAAAAGCAGCAGCTGCCCCCAAAGGGGGAGTCACTGACACAAAGCAGGAAAAGAAGTATGCACATACTAAAATGTAATGAAATACCAGCGTTCATACTATCCACTTCCCTTGCCACTTGGAATTTTCCAAGTATACCGAACCCACTCATTTACAAAACAAACGACCCAGCATCGTTAGCACATCCCGAAGACTTAATTTACATAAGGAAGGCAATCTACTGCAGATTTACCTGCTGTAAATAGTACTCACTCAAGATGCTGTGGTGTTATTTGCAGCGTTACTGTTTAAGGCTTCCTTTTTATCCACATGTGGAGCTGTATTTGTTTGTGGAATAAAAGGCAACAGAACATCTTCTACCACTACTGTTGTCAGCAGTGCTTTAGTCGTGGTACTTTGAAACTAAACCTGACTTTGAGCAGCTCATAAAAGGCCACCCTCAGCAATCGTGCAGAAAGCTGGCATCTGTGCAGCCTCTTACACATATTTACATGGGGCACAGAACGTTTTTAACTGAGTTAGAAGCCCATCATGCAACCTTCAGCCACAATGCTGGAGAAAAGCAAGTGATGTCTACCAGAGATAATGCATTAGCTAATTAGAGTGCATTTCTCAGTGTCTTTGAAAAGAAAAGCTGGTGTCAACTTTTGCACTCTGCACGATGGAGCATGGGGCGGGGGAAGAGAAGACCACTCCACCTGCAAAGCTCATTCAACACCTGACACTCCAAACAGGCTTTAAGATTTATGACAGGGAACTGCCAGAAAAAAACCCTTTTTGGGTGACCCCACTTCCCTCCACACTTGTGAAGACTGCTGTTAGATTGACTAAAATCCTTAACCTTTGACTTTTCCTCAGAGTAACTTGACATGGAAGTCAACGCTGCTTGGTTGTGTTGGACTATATTGACCTGATGCAGCAGGAATTTCTGACTGCCCTAACTCCCGCTCAGTCTGACCACCCACACATTTGTGCTTTCCAGCTGAAAAGAAGGAATTAAAAACAGATTTCCTTTCTGATGACCAGTTTTATTCTTGGTACTGGACCCACTCCTGGGTGTGTTTCACCACCAATTTTACTTTTTGCTGTGTCACTGGCTTTGCAGCAACACGTTCCAAAGCTGGAGAATTTTTCAGCAACTTTGAAACCAGCTATCAAACATTTCTGTCTACAATTTTGTGCTTAGTCTTTTAAACAGACCTGCCTGTGATCTCTCCAATTACCATCCACAATGGGCAACAGGAGCATCTGTCTAAGAAAATATCAGGGAACGCTGCTGTAAAATCCTTTCACCCTTTCACACAGAAATACAATTTTTTTGATCAAGGCCTTGATTTAAAAAAAAAACCCCAAAACATAAGGCCAGGAAGAGAGAGCTTGGTCAACTGGTATTCCAGCAGAACAGACCACTCACTGAAGGGAAGCTGGGGTGGATGTTGGGAAGATGTTTCATGATTCCCTTCTTGCCTCCAGCTTTGGTCACTTCTGTCACATGCCAGATACTGGACAAATAAAAACAATGAAAAATTTGCTTTTGTAACAAAATTTATTTCTGCTCTGTGGATACAAATCCCAAACATCAACAAACAAATTCCAGTGGAAAAATACCAGTCATTAACAATGAAAACTTTTATTATTATTTAATAAATAGAACTTTGGCATTCAAAATTCTAGCTGTAAACCCTACTTTAAAAAAAATTACAAAAAGAGGCAAGAACAACAAGCCTAAAGCTGAGCCAGCCAGTGGCTCCTTTACTTTTTACAATGAACACATTGTGATTAAGTCATGACAACTCTATTTACATATGAGGTATTCTGAGCAGTTCAAAAATTGAACCCAATTTACAAAACTACCAGTCTTCAGGGACTGATCCAGTACATATGTCAGCTGTGCTTTAAAAAGAGAGCTCCAGACACTCTTCCCCACTGAACTAATGATATACTGTAATTAATATACACAGAAAAAACACATTATGATTTGTGTTTCCTGCTCACACATTATATTCAAAGAAGCTGCATACTACAACCAGCCTAACATTCGAAGTGTACACCTAGTACCCAGTTTCAGTACTTCTGTTTATAGACATTATGCAAGAGTTCTTACTACAAAAGCTTATTAACAAAGTAATGGCAGGTGAGAAGAAAACAAGGTGCAGTCATCAGCATCCTAACAACTTATCTGAAGTTCAAGGGGAACATACATTTACTTCAGGCTAAAAAGGCACAAAGGTATGCAGCTGTGGAATTAATATTGCTAATGAGCTACCAGAATAAATCATTCCTTCAGATAACAACCATTGATCTGTTTGCAGTCTAAGAATGCAGATTAGTTCTGAAGATCTTTTCTCCACTCATAGCAGAACTCGTCATATCAATGAGAAGAGCACAATTATACTTCCAACTGCACCTGCATCTCACCACTGAGAAGGACAAGGAAAACTGGAGCAAATCATGCCCTTGTGGAGAGACCGCAGCATGCTGTCACTGCCCATGCTACAGCAGCAGGTCGTGGAGGAAAGGGTTTGCTTTCTTCCTTTCCTTGTGGTCTTACCCTTCCCAATAAAAACGTCCAAAAAAGTTTTTGAAACAAAAGACAGGCAGCGAGGGCAAAAGAAGGAAGGAAACCTTTTAAAGTGAAAAGGATGGAACTTCAGCTCTTGAATGACTTCATGACCACCGTCAGTTTCAAATGCTGGAGCCCGAGGGGGTGGTTACAGCAAATCTCCACAATTTCACACACCTGTCACACCACAAAGCTGCACAGCAGAGTTCAGCAACCTAAATCACATTTACATCACTGAGCTGCCTTACTTCTATATAGTAAATACTTCTATATAGTGAATACATCATCTATAGCTTGTCCGAAGACAGTTACTTCCCATTCTTGTTCAAAATACATTCTTAAATACAGTAGTTACTGTAAATATCTTCTAGAGGATCATATAAATTCAATCTGAAACTGTACAAAATGCTACTGTACAGTTTTCTGACAGCCAGAATGGTACAGTACCCATTCATCTGCAGCTGTTTTTCAGCCCTTGGGATTGTCTAATAGCTACAGCAAAAAGTTGTCATGACTAAATCGAAGCAATTCCAATGTTAACATTCGTTAATCACCTCTGTATTAAATATGCTGAATGAGACCACACACACTACATTTTAACCAATTAAACAGTCATGCATATCTTAGACAAAGCTTATTCCATTTAGAGGCATCTGTAAACTGACGCATATATAGTAATTGCTACCACTACAACAGGCCAAATTTTAATAAATCAAAGCAAAATACTGTATCGCTGTGAATAGTCAATCGGTAGTCTGCATCTTTGGCTCATACATCCATCATTTACCTCCCTATTTTAAGTTGACTGAGGCAGATTAACTCAGGGGGTTTTAAAATCAAGTGCTTTCAAGTCAACATAAACATTACAGGTTCTGTAACAAAAACATTAGAACACAAGATTACAGCACTGCAATCAAAGTATTATGAATAAAATGGGATCTCCTCCCAGAGGGACTTTCAACTAATACTTGAAGAGCATAAAAGCTCTGAAGTGCTTTGCAAATATAAACTACTGATCTCAACTTTGCAGTACAGTATCACCATTTAGCAGGAGGAACAGTGGAGGCACACCAGCCAAGTGACAAGCTTAATAGTTCAAAGTGACTCTAAAGATCTCCTGCTCCCCTCTAATTGTTCTATTAAGCTCCTTGCTATTTCTATCAAATACAGAAAAATGTGGGTTTTGGTAATTTTTTATAGGTACAACACTGCCATCTAAGGAAGCAATAACGTGTAACTTGGGTGTTTTCTTTCCCTAATATTTCTAATTTATTATCTGAAATGCTATTGTTGAATTCTGATAGGAGACAGATGCCATAAACTGAAGACTACTTCACTGCAGGGACAAACCCAACCAACCACACTGGAGGAACGAGCTGAGGCCTTAGTCACAGAAGCCAGCACTGTCAGAGGCACAGCAAACTGTGTAAGCCCATTGGTACAAAGATCCTTGTTTTCAGTTTTGCACTTGTATAAAAGTACACCTTTGATGCAGCAGGTGTGTATTAATGTGGAATTAACATTGCTAATGAGCTACCAGAATAAATCACTCCTTCAGATAACAACCACTGATCTATTTGCAGTCTAAGAATGCAGCTTAGTTCCGAAGATTTTTCCCCCACTCGTAGCAGAACTCGTCAATGAGAAGAGCAGAATTATACTTCCAAGTGCACCTGCATCTCACCACTGAGAAGGACAAGGAAAACTGGAGCAAATCATGCCCTTGTGGAGAGACCACAGTGTGCCTACAGAGAGAGCACAGAAATTTAAAATAAAATGGCCTTGTTTTTGACACTAGATAAACTCACTTGAGATTTCATCTAGACACTGTTTTAGTGCTCACAGGAGCTGAACCAGTCAGATTCATCTATCTGATAACACCACGTAGCAGTAATATAAATAACAACGTTATTTTTCACAAATTAGTCCAAGTCTAGTTTCAGAATACAGAAAACTGTCAAATAAATAAATTCACACAGCTAAAAACAATTAAACCACTAAATTATAAAAACAACATTAACAGTAACTGTTAAACAATGAACAGAAAGCAAAACATCAAATCAGAAAACTGAAGATACTCACTTCTGCCATAAAAATGTTACCTTAGAATTAAGTTGGTTCGAATTGGTAAGCATTCCAAGAGATTTCTGCTGTTATCCCCGTTCCAGATCAGTTGACTGACTTGCACCTGAAACCTTCTTGTAATACCATACGAGTAAGTGATGCCTGTATTTTTCTTAACAGTATGATTCAAAAGTGGTTTTGCTCTTTGCAAGTTTTTGTTTCCTTCAGCTAAAAACTATTTTCCACCATGCATAACTGTGCAGCTAACTCGCAGTGATGTTCCAGGAAACGTCATCTGTGCCATGGGAGTTAAACAGCACTGCCAAGTGACACTCACTGAATAAGCTATGGAATATGAGCTTACTATTTTATGTAATTGCTTCCTACAAAAATGGAGAAATCAAGAAGTCCTGAACAATGTGGAAAATTTTTCAGTCCTCAGATAACCAAGTACTTTGTACTGCTAACTGGAAACACTCTGTTTTGAGCCTTAATTTTGCCAAGGGTCAAACACCCTTTTTGTAGCTGTGGTAAAAACGGCTGAGGTGGTGCACAATCTTATCAGAGGCCTTCAGGAACAGAACATAGACCAGCAACATTTTGAAATTGAAAAGACCTAAGGGGAAAAATAAGTACAAACACTAAAGTTGTTGGTTGTTTTGGGGTTTTTTCTTGCAGCCATGGAGTATGCTGCAGTTTTATGCCTTAGAGCTTCTCTTGGTTTGTCACAGACTGTACTATTGAAATTTCTTACAGCCTCATGAGAGTGTTTCAAATAATCTATATTTTATGGACTTGTTTGCATAAAGGAGTTAAACTTGGTGTTTTTCTGCTACTGGACAAACAAGGTAGACATCCATTACTAAAAACATCTTCCTTACCTCCTAATTTTTGACAGCTTGGAGAGCAACTACTTTTTGAGTGCGCCAAGACTGTTCTAATTGCAATTCTTAGAGAGAAGTGCAGTGGCAGAAGCCTCTGGCTTCACCATATACAGCTATAGGTTTTTTGACCCTCTCCCCTAAGATCTGAACACAGGTAATTCCACACAAACCACTGATGAAGGAAAGGACTGAGTGTTGTAGCAGCAGGACTGTTTTGAAGCTCTGATTCCAAAACCTAGGCAAAGTAATAAAATGAGCCCAAATGAAGGAAACAGAGTGTCCAACTGAATCATTCTTCACAGCTTGTTCCTACATTCAGTAGTTTGGAGAAAAGATTTCTTGCAGTTTGTACCACTGTTCACACGATGACTGCCCCCTGCACACCAGACTCCCGAGATCAATCACGCACAGCCCTCAGAGATGCGTGTCTGGTGCTATTTGCAGCCTTCCCATATGGCTCCTTAATGGAAATGCAAAGACCTGTGACACAGCAGAAGTCAGTAAGTCGTTTGCTACTAGATGGAGTGTTGTCATTGAGTGATGCAGCTGTCCCCCATGTCCTGAGCGTAACGGTCCGACATTATAGTCCTTAACTCATCAATATCCTTCCGCAGCTGACAAACGTCCAAGAGCTTCTTCGAAAGGGTCTCTGTGCTGTGGTAATTTTCACTCTCTTCAGATGAACAGCTCAGTGCTACGAAAAACAACACCCAAGGTTAAAGCTCCAGCAGCTGTGTCCTGTGCATACTGCAACTAGTCACCACTCGGAAATAAGAAGCAGGTCATTTTAATTGCATCAGGCTTCAGTGTGATTAAAAGCCTACAAAATGTGATACCATGTGAACTTAATTCAGAGGCCATCGGTGTTTCTCTGAAAGACATGCTTTTCTGTTTGCATCAAGATCTAGACTTGCTGAAGTCTGATGAATCAGAACAGCAGTGGAAAAAAATGGATAGAACAATCATTTTCTAGAGACTTCGGGGGTTTCTGTAATCATTCAGAAAGAGGGCTAGCAGGTGTGTAGTAGCTCTTGCTGCACAAAGACTGTACTTTACCTTTCTACCTTGTGACGGTTCAGTTCAGCAACCTGTCTACCTGATGAATTCTAATTAACATCCAGAAAACATTAGAATATGATACATTCAGGTCAACAAAACCAGCTTGTTAGAAGGAAAGACCTAACACAAACTTTGCCTGACTGGTTTTAGGGCATGCTTCTCATTTCCTGGTTAAATTTAACAGCTTAGTAAATGCTGAAGCCTAGATGAACAGCACTAGAGATGAAGTTATCAGGCAGAAGGCTTATTTAAAACACCTGGACACTCCCACTCCCAAACTAGATGTATATATATTCAAACAGTAAATGGATACTCCTATCACTTGACCCCAAGGCCTTTAAAACAAAAGCACAAGATGTGTTTAGCATCTGTTAACCCTCATAGTGTCTGCAGTGTGTCTCAGGAGGGACAGACACCTGTCTGCACACCTTTCCTTTCTAGAGCAGTGAACATATCCATGATTGGGTGCACATGAAGAGACAGCTACCTGCTCTCCTGACTTGGCAAGGACCTGTGTAGTCACATGCATTTAGTGGCCCAGAGGCACTAAGAGCCCACCTTTTCCCGAGAGCTCCATGAGTTCATGCACCACTGCTCCATCTGCATAGCAAGGGGACACAAGCTTGTCCAGCTGGCAAGTTCAAGCAGCACGTTAGCTAAACTGTTATTCCTTTGTGTCAAAACATTTATTAAACACTGGAAAGCCACCACCACTTACATCTGATTCCCAGCAGTAAGGAAAGGTTAGGCTCCTTGCCCTGAGCTCTCTGGGTAAGAATACTGCACAGTGCTTTTAAGTCAAACAAGCAATGGGACATTTCCTTGAACAACTGGTCTGCTACAGGCATCTTCTCAGACACTGGCTGCCTGGACTGCTCCACCAGCCGCATCTGCTCCTTCAGGCAGGCATTCTCTTCCATCAGTCTTTGGTTCTTTGTGAAAAGCAAATGGAAAAAACGGGAAAGTTAGCCTGCAGCATTCACTGTAGCAGAAAGTTTCAAACCACAAGTAGTACAATTAAAAATAATTAATTTCCAAACATATAATCAGTATTTCTGTACCCCTCCAAAGAACACCATATAGACATCTTTTACATGGCTATTTCCTGCTACCATAACATAGCTATCTTCACCCTTTAAGTTCTCACTTCTTGAGGTAGTATGAGGTGGTATGCATTATATATCTGCATGGGAGCCAGGACAATTAAGTATGTAATTAAGCTCATAAAGCCCTACCAAGGGATCTTATAATCATTCTGTAAGGTTCTTCCTGGCTCTGGTGTGGTCGGGGGTTGGGTTACTGGTGCTATTTTACTTACTTCAGAGAGAGTTTTATTCAACTGCTCTATATGTCTTTCTTTTTCCTCAAGCTCATTTGTCATCTTCTGAATTATCAGCTTTTCTTGCGAGAGCTTCTCTTGCATAGACTAAAATGAATGAAAACACAGGTCAGTGATCTTGAACAACAACGAATAAAAAACTGCTGCAATGTGGAATCAGCTGCTCTCAATTCCCCAGTTTTCAACCACAGAGTTCAAACGGAGAAATCATGAGATACTGCCAAAATGGAATTTTCAGAGTGAATTCAGCATGACCACAGGTGCCTTTTCTCTTGAAAGTACTCGTATTTATTCTACTACTTGGCTTTTAAATCTGTAGATATGCCTTTCCAGGTCATCTGGAAAAATTCAGAAAAAGGAATATTCAAGCCATCTTATCTGAATACTAACAATGAATAGAGACTATATAAACTCCTGATGCTTTCAAATAGAGATATCTCTTCAGCTGTGACTTGCCACCTGTAAGATTTATCAGTGCTGACAAGAAGGCAGGAAGTAATGAGAGGCAAGGCAAGGCCAACACTAAGTGAAGTTGTTAAAGGCCTGGCTGGTCACAGGAGGTGTTACATTGACAAAATTTCCCTGCACATTGAGCTCAACACCACATCAGCCGTGGGGAGTCAGTACTCTGTCACACTTGGCAAAACTGGAAAACAATGGTGATAACATTTACAGACCTAATATGGACTAAAAAACCCTCAACACTTTATTTTCATGTCAGCAGTAAGAATGAGAAGACAGAACCCAGAAATGACTACTTGTTTTTAAAAGCATTTTCATACACTTGATCTGCTGCTCTTTTCACCCACAGCATGCCTCTCAAAAGGAAGTGAAGTAACGTGTATCCTAAAGATAAGCTCTTTGAGAAAGCACAGCTACACACGCCAGTGGGAGGAAAGAGGCAACGGAAACACCCTGGGCCAGGAGAGGGCAGGAAATAACTGCTTCAGGCATTTCCTTTACGTGCTTGCAGATGAGCAGAACCTGCCGTGATGTTGAACCATTGCTTTTCGTTTTTTAGAAATATTATCTACTGAGAAAAACAGCCACTACTAGGTTAGACTGAAGGTCCTTCTAGCTCCATCTGTGGCATACAGACGTCATACTTAAGCAGCATGAAGTGAATAGGGCAATGCAGTTGCCCAGAACACCCTCCCAGCTTCCAAGTATCTGCCAATTTTAACAGTCTTTGATGAAGATCAAGGTCAGGGACACCCAGAGCCCCAGCTACGATAGATGCATTAGTACTGCCACCTTACACGTTTCTTGTTCACGTCAACAACAGACAAAAAAGGTTTGACTATGCAGCCTTCTGGAGGGTGGAAGGTGGTAGGGAAGACAGGGTGAGAACTATTAACCCTCCCCAGTGTATTTGCAGAACTACATCTGCCACTAAATTTACATGACTCTGCAAACTAAGCAAAAAACAACTTTTAGAATATTCCAAGCAATGTGCACATGTTCAGCTCAAGAACTGCTCCATGTAATGGGAACGACTAGAAGTAGAAATCAGTGTTTATTTTTAAAAGATACACCTATGATCTATCATTCTCTGTTACCCTCATCTTAAAGCTCAGAAAAAGCACATATGCTTAACAGCTTGGCTGAACCTATACTGCTAGGATTTCCACATTTCTCATGGTGCTATGAATTCTCTGTAGTTTACCCTTAATTTTTCCATATGCTTTCCAAAGTTACAACTTGGTGGCAATATCCCCAGCCTGGCACAGTTGGGGTTTATTGTGGCCGACAAGATTGACAGATGTAATTTCGGTAGCATAGGCATTGTACAATCTGACGTACTTCTACTCTCTTTTTTGGTAGTGGTTTTGTGATATTTAAATTGGTCTGTTCGTTTTGTGATATCTATATTAATCATATAAATATGAATTTCTTTTTTAAAACACCACAGTAATCTACAATTTTTCCCTTTCTAAAGATTCACTATATATGCAGCACAGCATCTTGTCAAGACCAACCAGAATTTTAATCCCTCTCACGCAGAACAACAAATCAATGAAGCAAAACCATACATGGAAGATCAAAATAATTTCACCGTGATTATGAGCAAATAGAAACTAATACTGCTTTATACAACTGCTGTCTGAAACAGAATTTGTTTTCAGCTTGCAAGTTAAAAACAGTGAACTGAAATACATTCTCAAGCATAAGTTCACAATGTGGCAGAAGACAGGGAATAAAATGAGATCATCTTAGCTGAAGATAAATTGCATCTCTGTGCTGATAAGGGATTTCAATTTCTAATGAACTAATTTTCAATGCTTCCCAGGTCACAAGTACGGAAGGTCAGGGAGATCAAGGATACAAAGAAGCTGCTATAGTCTACAAGTAATTCAAGGGCTGACACCATTTCCAAATCTTATTTTCTGTCCTTATATATAACACACCACAAGAGGAAAAGTAAGAGAAAGTCCTGGAGAAAGAACAGTACCTGTTCACAGACAGTCACAACTATTCAGCATTTCCCAGTCCAGCTCCCTAAGTCCTGTCAGGCTAAGCACACAAAACACTGAAGATCTCAAGATAAAGGTGTTGGTGAGAAAAAGACCAGAAAGTTGAGGAAACGGGAGAAGATTTAGGTTGATGATAATACATTTAGCAAGTTGTGTGTATCTCTGGTAAGTACATATGGAGTGCATATGTAAATAACTACAAAAAAGGACAAAGAACCTCAGAAAGGTTATGAAGTTCAAGTTTTATTTCTTTTTAACTATATAATACCTGAAACAACATCTGCCTCTGTCACAATTTTTGCATATACTAGTCTGCTCCATGCAAACATCTCAGTTTGATAAAATTAGTCTTCTTCAAACCTTGAGAAGCTTAAATGATTCAATTTCCTTTTCAGTTAACATACGTACGTCAGTCATGTTGCAACTTAAATCCTCCTACTGCTTCTCTACAGATACACTTCATACACTGCAATCTAATCAAACAAATACATGGTTGTTGACAGGAATCAGGCCTCCTATTTACCATGGCAGAGAAAGGAAGCAATTTAACGGTGGAAGCCAACTTTTAATAAGACAAATGACATTCTAGAAGAAGAATGCGGAAACTAGAGTTTGGCTTCAATATTTGCTGAAAACAGATGTTTGGGCTTTTTAAAATGCTCTGCTTATTCTATGGCAAGTAATACTTTCTCCCTAAAAGCTATATAATGTTTCTTTTTCTCCACAACAAACACTGTGAGTAACTTTCAACAATATTAATCAGATCTACAAAGCTGCAGCTGACTCCTTACTGACAACTTCTGTTGCCTAGAAATATCTCTGGCTCCAAGCTAGGTGCCCAAGATCCACCAAGACAGCTAAGGTATCTAAGTGTCAGAAACCAGCTGAACAGGGTTCAACTTGCCTAAATGATGTCAAATGTGAAGTGGGATGGTTTAGAAAGGCACCTGTCTCTTCTAACAAACTGAACAATGAGGCCCCTAAGCAACATCGCTTTTGTATTTGGGATGATACTCTAGACCAACAGAATAATGATGCGACATAGCAACAGTTTTTCACTTTTTGATGAGTACCAGTTACGTGCTAAATCACAAAAATATAACGACTACACCATGAGCCTGCAAGAGAACACGGGTCGACTACAGTCCATAAGAATAAGTTTTTGGCATTTCCCTCTTTGACTCCTATTCAGAAAGACAAAAGAATAAAACTCAACTTTAGCAATGTTATTCTTATGAACTAAAAATGCACACAGTAAACAACAGAATATACACTTTTCCTTACCTGCACGTCCAAAATCAGTCCAGTTATCTGATTTTGTTGATTGTCTATGACCTAGAATATAAAACCGAGCAATTTAGAAGGCTCGAATCTCTTCAGATCCTTGTCTAAAAATCAGCCTGCAGGTGTGTAGACACAGATTTTAAATAGCATCTTTAAAAACACAAATGACAAGACAATTGAACTCTGACAGAACACAAAATTCATGCAAAATAAATGTACTGAACAGAGACAGACAGGTATTGAAAAGTCATCTGAATTAGCAACGAATATGTAATTCTTCAGGGACATATTTATTTCTAAAGCGAAAAAAAGGAAAGAAGTGCAGGACTTAAGATTAAAGATGCCACCAGCAGATTATTTGCAGACTAACCTTACTGGCTTTCTCATTCTTCTCTTTGAGACATTCATTCTCACTCTGAAGCTGTTTTGTGTCCAACATAGGAAGCCGGATACCATCTTCCAGGCATTTTTCTACTTTCTGTTGTAAACTGCCATTCAACATGAAAGAAAGATTAAGTGGGCTAATAGAAACCAGAGGGTTGTGTGTTCTAGGAAAAAATTAAAAACTTGCACCATCTTCCAACCAGAACTGTAAAACTATACCTAGCATAATCCAGTCTTAGCAATGAGCATGTAATTCATGCACCAACAGTGCGCGAATGATGCAAAAACTCTAAACTACTCAAGTTGCCATGGCACTGACAAGGACAGATTCATGCAGATGAATGCAGGTTTTATGCACCATACTCTCTGCTGGGTCTCCCAAAAGGCACAGCTCCAGCAGTACAGTGTAGGCAGAGAGGGCAGGGAGGAGCTTTGCGGTGCTCACAGTTGCTCTGTGCTGCTGGGGGTGGTAAAGCCAGCTCCAGCATAGATCAGAGGCATCTATGAACCTTCAAAGCTTTGGGAGCTTTTAAAACAGATTGTCTCACCGGGGCACATACAACTCGAAGTGGAGTCCAGAATCAGAGGCTGTGCCCAGTGCTGGTGGCCCAACCCGTCATGCCCTCTGTGACTGGTAAGGGGGAGCACAAGGCCATTCCTGCCAGGAATGCTCCCACTGGAGGGCATGGCCTTCAGACCCTCCATTAGTCAACTCAAGCCCATACGTGTAGCTAGAGCCTCTGTCCGCTCACCTTCTCTCAGAAAGGAAATACATTTTATTAGTGCTAATCTTGCTGCCTAATTTAGAAACCAGAGGTCACCCCAACTATCTGTAGGCTTTCAGAAAAGACAGAATGATCCCCCTGTAGATTATGAGAGCACGAACGCCTTCCATTGGTAAGATGGAAACAACGTGTCAACAATTCGGCTGGCAAGGTGTCCCAGCCAGCTCGCCTTTCATCATGGAAACCTTTCAGACTCCTGTGGCATGCAGCTTTACCCAATGGAGGGACAACTACAGGATCATCCACAGATACTTAAAAGTCATTCTCCCCTGCTTCCCTCTTCCCTTAAAAAAAAAAAAAAAAAAAAATTGTTTAAGTAGCTCCCCTGATCTAAAATGGAACATAGTAACAAAATCTCCACATCTTACCTGGATATTCTTGGATATCTGTCCCATTTGTTTTTTCATACTTAGGCAAGTTCAATGACAACATACTAACTACAGCTGAATCTTGTAAATACCTGCACCCTCAATGAAAAGATAAGAAACAGCTGGAATTTCTTGAAATCTTTGACCCTTTCCTGATACACCCATCAGCCAATATCCAGGGAGTCTTTCCACAGTTCATGACAGGATCAGTTATCAAACAGCCCTACTGACAGCTTCTATACAATGCCCTTTTGCCACACAAGTTTATTCCATCTTCTATCTGCCAGCAGGCTATGATGCCATTGCTGGAGTGTCCCACATCCTTAAAAACAGATAGCAAAGTAGGTCCTAGGGTCCCTCTTCTCTCTGGTATTAATGACAACTTGCCACAAAGCAAGTTGTAAAACCCTTGCCATGAAAAATCATTAGCATTGTACGAGATTAAAACTGTAAATAGCAGTAGGTCTTGACATCAGGTGGGGAAGCACACCCATTCCAGGGCACAGCCTGAGCAGCTGTTCGTACCTCTGTACTGTTGTGACCAGCTCTTTTTCTTTTTTCTTCTGAGCCGCCAGCTGTAATTCTCTCTCTCTGCACTGCGACCGGGCCTCTCCGAGCTTCTTTTCCAACTCAGCCATGGTTTCTTGAAGTTGCTTGTTCTTCTCTTCTAGAATTTGCAGCTAACACAAGGTTACATTAGTTAGACACAGTGCCACACCAGCAGGCGGCCCTGTGGCAGACCACAGCCTTGCAGTGACCTGCAGCATAGTTTCACACCTGTGTCGCTTATCTGACTGTGAGAAATCCTAATACCTACAGCTTTCTAAAAGATTGAAATACTTCTCTTCCTAAACATAAGGGTGAAAAAAAGATTTTGAAACAGTAAAAGACTTGAGAACAGATATTAAGGAGCTTACTTGTATTTTTAAAATGTAACCCAAACCCCCTTTACCTTACCTGTTTAGTCTGCCCTTCTATATCATCCAGTGTTGGAAGGTCAGCTAGGTATTTTTCTAAGGTTTCAATTCGTCTTTGTTTTTCTTTGTTTTGCTCAGACTCTTTCTGGCATTTCTTTTTCAGGCTATTAATATATCGGTCTCTAGTTTTAAGCTAGAAGAAAGAAAGAGTACATGCTTTATGATAACAGTAAAAAATAAACCTGTTTGGAAGCAGAGGCTGTTAACTCTCCAAGAATTGTACTCTCAGCTGCATGAAAGGGTTGGCTAAGAGTAGAAAACAAAAACAAAAATTATCAATTCCAACAGCTTCAAGTTATAGGCCCACATGTGACCTCAAACCACAGCTGCTTCACAGAACAATCCACGTGCCTTATGAACTGAAACCACAAACAATTCAACACTAAAAATACTGTTAATTCTTTCACCCATTGAGATGTTCATATGCAATAAATAATCAGGATATATTTTAGTTTCTCTGGACTAGGAAAAAAACTTAAAAAACACGAGGACCAAGAACTTAACCTACCAAAAATGGGAGCCAAACCCCTGACTTTGATGCAGCCTGACAATCACATCAGAGGACATCAAAACAGAACAGTTGCTTTCTTAAACACCTTTTCTACAGGCACCTTCATTTTCTGTAAGCCTAGAAAACACTTTTTGTCTGATGTTACCTTTGTTCATATTCCTGGTACTTCTTTTGCTTTATTATCTAGATCAAAAAAGTGGAAAGAAAGGCAGGAAAAAAGAGTATTTTCTACTGTCCCTCCCTGCCCTCTCTCTCCTTGAAAGCATTTTGTTCAGTGAACAGAATGGACAAGTGTTAAGGAGCAAATCAAGACTCTGCAGTGAATCGGGGTCCAACCTACAGACCATGCTGCCAACACAAGCACTACTGCACAGGTCCTCACCACTGCCACTGCCTGCCAGTTCCTACACAGCGAGGAACATAGGCAGGAAAGGCTCAGACAGGAGGAAGCGGCAGTATCCTATTTCTGCCCTTCCTGTCTCAGTGAAAAGCATACTGAGAGTTCATAGGAAATGGTAAGGCAGAATTTTGAGATGAATTACGCATTCTTCATCGTCTTCCCACCTGACACTTCACTGTATCATATTGCTTGTACTCCTTGAACCTGATTTAATGCAATTTAAGCCCAGTAATTAAAGAAGATGAGGTAACAGTGACAATGTATCCCTAAAACATTAATTAGGAACTCCTTGGTCAATGGCACATTCCTGCTTGCAATAAAGGAAGGCTGTGCGTACATTCAAAACTACCCCTGGGAATTGCTGCAGCCTGCAAAGAAACCCTTTGTCGAAACAGCTCCAAGAACACAGCTACCTTTATCTCAGACTGAAGTCCACTCTGCACATCCTCAGAAAGCTACAAGAGAATCCCTCCTGCTAAATAGGCACATACAGGCTGGTAAGTGCATCTCAAAGCTTGAGCACCACATTTACAAACCATGCTAAAAATAAGGATTTAATTTTCACAATCTGTGCTTTTAAATGATGTTTTATTCACTGTAATAAACACTTCAAGCTACAAGAATGAGCAGCTTTTTTATTTCCAAAAGCTTAACTGATAACTGGTTAAAACTGTTACCATGATTACCATTTTACCTAGTATCATTTCTTAGGATATATTCTCTGCAAGTCCAGATTTATCCATTAACAACACCTGAAATCATTAATCTTCTTTTTCTACCATAGATGGTTTAGCTACCTTTTGAAAATAACTCAGACACCCACATACCAAGTTGCTTTCCAGCAAACACAACATATGCTGCTGTAACAGTGACAAAAAGAAATGTGGAGCAGGAAAGACACTTACTTTCTCCTCCATCTTCTTTTTCTCCTCACTAGATTTGTTTGAAAGTTGTTTCACAATTTCACTGAGTTGTAATTCCTTGTTCTCAGCTGCTGCAATCTTTCGCTCAAGCTCCTCGAGGTGGGATGCTGATCTTTCTGAAAGGTGAGGTTGCAGTGGTGTGCTCTCATACTGTGGTTGCTTATGAAAAGAAATAAAATAATCACACAAATGAACACACACAGTACACTTGAACTGCAGAGCAGAAAACAGTCCTGCATTTTTTTTCTGCTGTCAGGAAGGGTGGGGTTTGATTTTTCAAACATTAAAATACATGGCAACAGCATGTATTTCAAGAATCTGGAGCAAAAAGACAAAGGAGCTGGACACTTCTACACTCATAACAAATGCAAAAGAACATTGTGTGGCCTCTTTCCCTCTCAGATTTACAGAAGACGTGATTTTTCTCCCAAAATAAATTCCTATAAATGCAGATAAAAAGCATTTTCAAAACAAATCACTGCCACTGCATTATCATACCATCTCCTGGGAAGAAAAACACTAGAAAATGGCTATGAATATACTGAAGTAAGAGACGCTTGAATCTCAAGACCCTCCTGAAGCAGAACATCAGTACTAGTCAAACCAAGAGCTATCACTCCTGAGCTGAAAATGGTGCAGGAACAAGCCCAAGACTAGAGCTACAGTCAGAAGGCAGGTCTCCTATCTTTTGTTCTGTATACGAAAACTTCCATCTCCACTGCCCAGAGACAGACAAGCACAAAATGGAAGTCGGCTACATGTGGGATGAAAAAGGAGATGCATCCCATTAGGCTTTCAGTTTCAATATTCTTTTAATAACATAAATTGGTTACCTTTAAAAATACTGCCTGTACAATTTCTTTAACTAGTGACATTCCTTCAGTAAAGTATTAAGAGATTAAAACCATCATTGAACTAGATTTGCTTTTATAAATTTGTCTTATAGAAGGCACACAAATCAAGTAGAAACCCAAATACATTATAAACTTCCAAGTTTCTTTAAATTATGGAAGAGGAAGGCACTTGCTGCTTTATTTGAAGCATAACATACTAATATATGTGCACTAAAATTTCAGTTTCGGTGATACTGTTTCTTTTGTTTGTTTGTTTGTCTGGGTTTTTTGCTTGCATCTTCTCCCCTGCCCCTCCAAAAAATAAGAATTCTTAATCTAGACAGATTTTAAAGTATTTTGTAAAAGAAGATCTGGAAGCATCAAAAGACACATTCTTAGATGTCTCAAAAAGCCTCTGTATACCTGAGATCACACTGAGGCTCCACTTGAATTTCTCTGCTGTGACACAAACCACATTCTCACCTGATGTACAGCTGTGTTATTCCAAGTACACAAATAATGTCATGCTGAAGTACCCTAGCTGAGATCCTAGTGCAGTGTTTGTGACAGAAAAAGATAACACAATAAAAGAGGGACAGAAAAGCTATTTCTCTCTGCATATCTGCCTTTCACACTCTATTGCCGCATTGCCTTTTAGATATGCCAAGGCCTGGAGACGGATTTTGTGTGCTATAAGCATCCACAGTCCTCACGCTGATCTGCCTTTCTTGGTGAACCTTTGCTACCTCATCCTTATGCTACTTGATACCTGTGCTAGTTACATGAAAATTAGGAAAGTATAATCAAAACAACCACCAGACATTCCCTTTGTGTTCCTTAAGAGTACTAGTCCATACCCTTTCCGAGTGTCTTGTCAAAAGGTATTACACCAGTCTGTTTGCCTTCTTACATCTCCTCCCTCTACTCTACCCATAAAATCTAACCATCCTTTGGGGAGTACCTCCTCCTCTTCAGAAAACCTCTCATTAGTTATTTTCAGATACTCTCCTATCAAACTACTTTCTCTCCTACTATCTCCCTCCAGGACTACCACACATGCATGCTGTTAAACCCTTACTCTTACAGTGTCACAATCCCTCATTGCTATCTCATTTTTATCAGACTTCAAACTATGTATAAAATTTTAATCTAATTTAGATTTCTGCAAATATAAGGTAAACTACAACACGTAGAGGGTATTCTCTATACAATTCACAGCTATGCAATTACACAGCCATCAATAATAACAAAAGCTCTACACTTTGGCCTGCAGAAAATTCTGAACATGCTTTTAGGTGCCAGTTACCGGGCAGTGGAAAGCTTTGCTGAAAGAGAAGTATTCATCCTACCTGTAAGTTAGTCATGTACGGTTCTTCGCAGCTCACAAGATGGCTCAGTCTTGCATGTTGAGCTCGCATTTCATTCTCCCTTATCTTCTGATGTAAATTGTTAATTTGCTGATTTTGCCTGTAATACACAAATTTAATTCGGAAAAAAAAAAGGAATGGAACAGAGATTAGAAAAACGTAGATCTTAACACTTATACTGAAGAATACATTAACAATGATATTTAACTATCCTGGATCCACACTAGCTGTGGGCTTTTTCCCACTGCAGCCAGACTGCAACTGTAGAAATATGATTTGAAAACTCTATCAATTTTGTGTGGGTTGAGGGAAGCTTCTGTTGCCATTTGCTGCTAGGGCTGGAAGTATAAGCATGGAAAAGCATATAGAAAGCAGAACAAAATCAAACAAAAATGGCACCTTCATTTTACTTGGACCTCTCCTGCTTGGCCCCTCTCTTTACCAGAGCTGATTTTTGACGAAGTTGAAGAGATTTACAAATCAAGGGGAACAGAAAGAACTTAAGAAGAAAAGGCCATTATATAAGATAGTCAGCACAGCTTTCCTGCAAGGTCTTGCTTTTTGCGTTGCTTAAGATTTTCTCAGTCAACTGCTTTACATAAGATGTACCTTCACCTAGGGTAAAATACTGCACCGTGTGCTAAAACAAGTACCATGCACCAACTGCTTGGCCACTGTACAGCAGAAACAGTATCAGCATTGTATCATTATTTAATTATAACACAAATTATATCACTGTTTAAATCATGACTGCATTTGAACTAGGCACAACTGCAGGGCAAACACCTGCCAGCTCTCTGCCCCAATCCAAGTCACAGCTCCACAAGGTGTGCAGTGACTCTCCATGGAGCAACAGGCACCTCAAAACCTGATCCCACAATGGAGCTGTCAGCACCCACCAGAAACACACAGAGACCTTCTCACTGAACTTAAAACCAGCTTTGTGCACTCTGTTAATTTTCACTTTTCCTTCTTTTTTATCCTAGGATATATTTGCATGCAAGCATGACATTTTTTTCTCAGTTTCACTTCTAAGCATGGAGTGACTGGCTTTTCTGGAAATAATGACGCTGAACCCAGATGAATAAACCCAATCTTAAAAGGAGATAAACAGCAAATACAGGTTAACTTCAAGAGAAAAGATCTGCCTGTGCACACACTGGAAAAGCAAATTCTGCAAAGTATACAGAAAACCATCAAAATCTGTTGGATTTTTTTTTAAATTTGGAAGGGTTGTGTTTAGAAAAGCATCTTGAAAACATTAGCATGTGTATACAAAATATGCATTCTACAAACTATAAACTAACACGAAATATGTGCTAGTTGAAAAGATGCCAACTGCAAATTTTAATAGTATGCCAAAACACAGTTAAAGGGACCATTTTAGCTACTCACATTCTTCTAGCTAGTCATCAGCCAACTCTACCCCTATTATTTGGTTTACAAGAGGAATTTCATACTTCAAAAATATTGAATGTAGTAGAAGTTACACATTTCTCAGCTAGAAAAAAGAAGACATGATAAGAACATGTGTTTTTTCTGTTTCCCTATTTTTGTATCTATAAAAAACAGTAATGAATGGAAAACCAGTATATATAAGTTGCCATTTGTTGGTACCTTAGAAAAATTCATTCAATGTGAATGAGTAAGAAGGGAGCAAGTGAATGTATTTATGTGACTCCATTGCAAGCCTTAAAATATTTTGTATCAGCACAAGCGATTTTGAGGTTTCCCCTGTTCCCTCTACTATCTAGATGGAACAAACTTGTACAAATACAGAAGGAGTAGGCGACACTGGAAGACTGTGTACAATTCTGGTTGTCATCTGTAAGATGGCACTACAAACAAAAAGCTTCCAACTTATTTTGGAAGATTAGGTTAAAGAATATGCTCTTAACTTGTAACAGGCCTTATAAAAGCCCAAGAGTTTGTATTATCATACGAGAAAATATAAAACCTTGATGACTTCTGTGCATGCCTGCTCACAGAGACCAAAATTATTTAGTATGAGTTATCCAAACCTATGAACTGAAACAAAGTTTCATTTTTTATCACCTTATTACTTCCTAGACGGACCTATTACAATTTCTTTGCCTCATGTGTTTTAAAATTATTTATCCACTTGTCACATACCCCTTGAAAGCACTATATGATTTTCTGTTTATGGCTGATTGTAACTTAGCAGTGCCTTCCTTCCCAGGCAAGATTTCAAGAGCCTGAACACTACAGCCTGGAGTATATGTTTTAAAATATTTTTTAACTACCCGTGTAGTTGGAACTACATTACCATATTTCCTTTCATAATCCTTTCCCTACCCTACCAAATCCCTGTTGGAAAAAAGGTGAGACAAGTTAATCCAAGATGAGACAGAAAACAGAGTTTAACTAGCTTGCTTCTTTTCTCTCTGCAAAGCACGAAACTCTCCATCAGTATATAACCTTGCCAACAAAACACACTCTAGAAATGTTTTAAGGCTGTGTATACCCCACAACTTCTTCACATAACTGCCTCTCTGAAAACAACATTAACCTCATGGCACCCAGAAACAAAAATTTTGCTGCATAACCAGAGACTCTGAGCTTTATTTAAAGGGAATTTAGAAAGTCCAATTGCTCTCAAAAACATAGGTTGCCTATTACAGTGGGAACACTGTCCCCAGAAGCCTCCCTATTACCAATCTATCAGCCCAGCACTTCGAAAAAACAAAACTAAATACAATCAGCCTTTAGCATTTAGGTGCCTCCCAGTTTCTGTCGAGCTCCTCAACCTTTAGTGCTTCCAGAAGCCATCCAAGTGCAACTGGGCACAGGCTGTGCCCTGAGCTCAGGGTATGGGGGAATCTGACAGGATCGCAGCCTTGAGACTTCATACTTCCCCATAAGTGAGTGTTACAATTTTATGTTGACAGCAAAAGAAGAGTTACTGGTGTATTATGTAAGCATCATGGCACTTTTCAAATGGTTTTGTTCAGCTCCTTTGTCCAAAAAAACCCACTATTTTACGTAAAGTGTCTGTCTTGACCCATCCCTTCCCCTTACACTCAGACAAAGTAGAGGAGGAGGCAGTACCCTGAGCCAAAAGGACTCAGAGCTGAGAGTTTGTTTAAAAAGAAAATAAATAAAAGTAAAAAAAAAAAAGGGCAAGAATAAAAAAAAGGTCACAAAAGGCAAGAATAAAAAACATCCTTTTGGAAGGGACATTTTAGTTTTCCTTATTTAAACTGATCAGAGGGAAATAGCATTAAAAGATGTACAAACTGTAAATATTCTATCCAAACAATTAATACAAACATGAGACTAATAATACTGTTTTCACAAACACTCTTGACACAAATCTTTCCAGCTGTCCCTCAAGGTGTAATATTGTCTCCAGAAACTGGGGGTGGCAGTGCAGAAACAAATAGACAAAAAGGGAATCTAAACTCCTCTTCAGGTAGGAAAAGACCACCTGGTACACAGAAGACTGTCGCAATTACCCAGAAGAGTTCTGCACTGAAGACATCTTGTCTTTTTCTTTAGCTACAATGATATAAAGGTGGGGTTTTTTTCCTTCAGAAGCTACCTGCTTGCTATATTTTCATCATTTTTTTTTTTTTTAAATTTCACTGATACCCTGGACTATGCCTTTTCACTCCATTTTTTGAACCTCCAGCCATTTATAAATAACCTGAGATCAAATCCTCCCTGTGCTGCTTCCAGGTACATTCTTTCTGAGGGAGCTCAGCAGAAGTGACAGGTTATCCATCATACAAGACTCAAGTGGTAGGTAGCTATGTGTTGCTTTATGGTTTCCTAAACCAGGTATTTTGTCCCAGTTCCTACATGCTAGCTATTTACATTCTAGCTAGATTATTTACAGAAAACCCTATCGTTTTCACAAAGTAATGACTTTGGCTTACTTCCAGGTCTTGTAAACACATATTTTGAGTCTTTTTCTTCTATGACCTCAGACATTCTTTATTTTTCTAAACAAAATTTCAAGGCTTCAGCCATGTTTCACTACTGCAGATCAACGATATTTTCTTAGGAAGGAAAAGTTAAAAACCTGACATGGCAGATTGCACCATTTTCTCGCCCTTCCCGGAATTACCAACTACGATTCCTACATGAAATCCTAACACTAGAGACTAGGTTACCAAAGATGCTGATTCTGTGTAACTATTTCCTTGGCATTTAAAGAGACTAGTATTCCCTATCTTTCTGCCTGCCACAGATACTTCCATTTGAAATCTCCCTATCCTATGACTCTACTTACAAAGCTGTCTAGAATTCAGAGGAAAACTTCTGATGATACTTGACCCTAACTGAATCCATTGAAACAAGTGAAAAGAAAGTTAGAACCATAAGAATGAAGTATCAATGGGAAGAGGGGGAGGTCTCTATTTTGATTCAGTTGCAGTTCTGTCCTTTAGCTCAAACAATTCCCTTTGAAACTCAAGTCAGCACAGAGGATGTGGGATAGCAGAGAACACACACACACAGAATGTGCACAAGCGTGGAGTGTCTTCAGAGACCAGCATTAATACACTGCTTAATATACAAACTGCTTCTCCATAAGTCTCAAAAATATTTGTATGACATAACTGACATTCACACAATTTTCTCACATTCACACAGGGGAAATATGGACACATACTTATACAGACACTCATATATGCATTTGTCTGGAAATAAACCATATTTCTTGAATCTGGGACCAGCTCACCCATTCTCCATAAGCCCATCTTACCCTTACTCTAATATGAAAGAGCCTTTAGAAACACACATCTGTCAGAGAAGCACTTCCTCCCCTCAACCTCTAAGTTATTCTTCTCAACTTTAATTTTTAAATTAGCGTAAATCTAAGACCACAAGTCAAGGCACAGATCCAGTATCTTCAAACAATTCATGGACTTTAGAACAGAGCTTCCTCTACCACAGAAGTGACACTAGTAACTTCTTAAGAAACCAAATGACAATTGATGCTTACCTTCAAAAGTTGCAAGTTAACAAGAATTTGCTGCTTTAGGTCAAAATGTCTGAGCAGACTTCTTCAGAATCAGGATGTAAAGTAAAATACAACATGGATCAGTCTGTCTTACAGACACAATTTATTCCATACTGCAGCTGGAGGTACGCTGCTTTGTTTTGTTGCTTAAGAAGTTGGATACAAATTTTTATATCCCTTTGTTTTAGAGGCACAATCTCTTGGGACCACAAGTTCAGATGTGTGCAGTACTGATAGGGGAAGAAATCCTTAGTACACAGAGTCCTAAAAACAATGTGAATAAGTTTTCCGGAATTTGGAAGATAATGCCAAAAAACTCCAAAATCAGCAAAGCTCATGAGAAAAGATGTCAAATTTCCGATGCAATAGTTTCCTTTTTTTGTGAAATTGTTACAAGTGAACCTTTCTTCCAGTCACAGCAGAACTTACCTTGAAGGGAAGATGGGAACAATACCTTTGGGAATCAAGACATGATCTCTGATTCGGATGCACTGGTTTTTTTGTGGTATTTTTGAATGACTTTTCTGAATTGCATAAAGTTTGAAATGCTTGCCTGACCCACAGGAGGTGAGCTAGTGCTGAAGCAAGGCAGGCAAGAGCACAGACAGCAACTCTACTTTCTCAAAAGCTTTGGGCTATTTAAGGAAGGAGGTGAGGAATGAGGGGGACACAGACACAAATGTCTCTGCAGAGAGAGAGGACTGCACTCTCCCTCCCATGGTGGGAGCTCTTCAACTTCTGCAGTATCCTGACAGGACAAACACAGAGCAACTCTTGCTCCTCCCCTGCTGTTCTCAGCTCTGCCAAATACTAGAACTTCCTAAAAATACTTAAATCTACAGAATATATAATAGTTTAGCACCAGTTCCACAGAGAAGTATCTGGGACTGCAGCTGACCAAAACTCTGTAATGTTGTACCACAAAAAGTAAACCCTACACAACCACGGCCTGTGAGAGACAAGTGCTCAGCCTGAGGGAGGCCTCAATGGCCAGATTGGACATTTCAGGGAAGATGTGCTCATCAGCTGCAGACATCTCAAAGAGTAACAAAACTACTTGATGCCTAGAAAACAATACCTAGGAGGAAAGACTAAATCATATTAGGAAAAATTTTCTAACATTTGACCTACATAATCATCAGACTGCCCAACACAGAAAGGCTGTAGGACATCTGGTATTGCAGACACCAGTAGTGTAAGTATCTAGTGACAGCACTACAGCTTGTCTTCCCTACAGCCTGACAGCCAGGTTAAACAGGTTCTTTCTAGCCCTACATTCTCTCATTATTGCTAAGATTTCGACTATTAGATGAACTAATTTCATCAATGTTACTAACGTTCACATCTGAAAAAGAGACCTTTTAAAACAGCTAAAATAATTACTCTGTAACAAAACCTTCCTGAAAGTTTAGTAGCTCAAGATACACAGAAGTCTCATCCACAAGTTACCTGGGTGACTGGTAGTATTGAAAAAGATAAAGGCATCTTTTTCATGCTTTTATTGGAAGCAAAGCATATTTTACATAGCAAAGTACTCTGAGGAGGTTCCTTACAGCCCCACTCCCTGAACAGGACTCTGTTACACACACATGCACTCACCACCTGGGCAGTATAAAGCTTCAGGTTCCTCAAAAATGGCATCAAATTATTACTCAAGTGGATATGCTAATGCTGCAGATTAACAAGCCAATCGAAATTAAAAGAATTACAGTTTTATACTAGCATTAAAATGACCACTATCAGAGCACATACAGTTTGATGTCATCTACTGAAGTCAGGACAATTTGATAAAAGGCAAAGAAAATCTAACTCTCTTGGCTCAGTGGAAACATCTGATCCTAATTCAGATATGGATTAAAAACTTAATGATTTAGCAACTGTTTTAAGAATGTAAATGTTGTTTTGCTCTGAGAGATAACAGCTATTCACTAAAATTGTACTTCCAAATCTACCTTTCCTTAAAAAGCTTTTCAAATGCTCTTATGCTGCCTGCAAGAGAACACTCCATACCCAGTGTTATTCTCAGCAGCTTGTGTCATATGTCCAGATATTTGGCATTTATTCACGTACCTACTACATGCTGCCCCTGCCAGGACCACTCTAGAGACATCTACAGTGGCAGGTCAGTCTCAAGAGACATTCAGCATTGCACCAAACACTGTAATTTCAGTGGTGTTAAGGTACTGAACAGAGGAGCAACATGAAGAATTAAAATGTGATGTGGTAATTTTCTAAACCAATACAAACACTGTTGGCTCCCTCTGGTGCTAAATATAATGCAGTGATACGTACTATGCTGCCAGAGAAGTGAGGCAATGATATAATCCAATTATTTCATACAGTAGGTGACAGACATTATAGTAATAAGTGTTACAGCAGCAGATTTCCTCTTACAGACTAAATCCTTAAGTCCTCATTCATGGCCTGTACCAACAGTCTTTATGTGGAGAAAACATGACACACACACCTTTAAGAAGTGCCACTGTGTTCTGGTATGCACACACAGTGCAGGCTGGCTTCCTCGCACCACATTTTCTCTTCCTAAAAGTACAGTCTCGCCCTCATTTTCTTAAGAGCAGAGCTAAAAAACAGTTCAGATTTTTACTGATTAAACTAGCAATCACTCCTACAGTAGTTTTAAAAAGGAAACCAGAACCACTTTTAAACCCACTCCTTTATGCTGTGTACTACTTACAGAAATGCTGAACAGACTACATAAAATAAATCAATTTCATTTATCTATTATTAAATCTGCTGTTCAACACAGTATACAAATCAAAAATCAAGCTACTTGTTCTATTCACAGGCTCAAGCGGCTGTTTGAGATATTAAAAACTTGAAAATGCTTGAATTTCTAGTGACACGCCAAAGCATCCAGATATTATGATTTACACTGTTAAGCATTATTCATTAAATTGTTTTTATAACTATTGGAAACTTACTTGCAACTATTCCTATCTGTTAGATTTCCAATGCAAAACAAGGAAATTTAATAATCTAATCTGGAAGGGCTGAATTTTTTGCCTTTTTATCTTTGTGTGGAAAGCAGGGAAGCAGGCAGCATGTTTCACTTTCCTTCATCTGCTCTTCCTCCCTTTTTTAACAAGATAAAGCTAGAACAGCTTAAAGATACTATCCTGTACAGAGCACCTACTTCCTACTTATCAACAGATTTAAGCACCACTACACAGAACACGGTGTGTGATGTTAATCTCCTCCACTTCCTCGGTAAGTGCGACACCAGTACAATTCCCAACCAAAGAGTGTTTAACCTTAAAAAGATGGTTAATGACCCTGTGGGTGAAGGGGAGGCTGGTGACAAAGGCAAGAGGGGGGTGTTCCCGGTGTGCGTCTTTTCATCCAGCTGTTCCTTGTACTTGCCAGCAGCAAAAAGCTGGGCCTGGAGCACCATGCCAGCTGCTGTCCCGCTCCTCTGGCTACCAGGCAGCAGGAGGTTGGTTAACCCATCTCTCCCGAGCTTCTGTATCCTCAACTACCAGTCTGTAAATTCAGCATACGACTTAAGGAGATTACACCTTTTAAAACTCCATGAAAACCCCAGGTACAAAGGTCCTCTCAAACACCTACTACCTAACCTCAGTCAACAAATTCATTCCTCGTCCATTTCCCCAAAGCATAAATGCTGTAATTTAACTACCACCATGTTGAATTAACTACACTTTAGCAAACTTCATATTTTTTATTTTAGGTCACTATTCCCAAATAAAGTCAAAATCTGAAAATAAGTTTAATTTAAGCTCAGGAAGATCAAGAGCTGGAAGACTTAGGTTTACTCCCAAGCGTGATTCTGAAGCTCAGTGCAAGAAGGCCTTTTGTTCCCACGTGTTAAATATAGGTAATATCACATTTTCACCTAGTGCTGCCTTGTGCCTTGAAGAAAGGTAGTTTTCACACTTCAGTCTTATTAATACCCCATCTAATATGAAATGTAACACTAGTGCTTTTTAATGGAGTTCTATTTTAAGGTTTTTGCACAGCAGATATGTACCATTTTCTTCATGAGTGAAACCAAAAGTATTTTTTATTTTCCATAGAAAGCAATACCTATTCTTAAAAAAATAAAAGAAAAAATTAAACAATCTGTTGTAAAAACTTTGTAAATATGCAACATTGATTTGTGCTAATCTTAAAAATACAAACTATCTATTTTAAATGTTTCTATTTCATTTTAAAATAACTGTTCAGGCAAATATTTTGCTTAAATGGAAATTCAATATTCAAAAAAGAGCCTGTTCTGTGATGCACTGTTACACTGCATTATTACAAATTACAACATTAACACCAAGTATCTGCTTAAATATGTAACACCACTAAGTGGTCTGTTCCACTTCAATAGCTTCCAGAGTGTATTTTGCCTTTTCAACTCAATGAAAAGAAATTATCTAAGCTGACTTCCGGTGAGAAATCCAGGAAGAACTGTATTCACTATCAGTAAATTAAACAAAAGAAATTACTTTAAAAAAAAAAAAAAAAAACAGCACACCATAGCTGGATATCAAGAAATAGCTTTTCTTCCTCCACATGGACAGTATAAAGTAACATCAGCAGGCAGCGAGGTTACAAGCAGTCCCTTGAGAAACTTCTCCCTTGACTGTAAACACACTTCCAGAATGAGAAGAGCAACACCACCTGCATTTTTACCTGCCTGTGTATAACACGCCTTCATGTGGAGAGCAGAGGATGATAAGCCCAGCAGAGGCACTGAAGACCATCCCAGGCATCAAGGGCAAGGCACTCACTAACACTGCTGACAGCTTGGGCCTCAGGAGGTGGGCTGCAGGTTTGCTACTACAGCTTTACTACTGACATAGCAAGCCTGAGAAAACCACTGTAATTTAGATGGCCTTTAAGCAGCTGATCAAAAGGCTCTGACAGAGGAGATGTAAACAACAGCCGAGGATGTTTCCATTTTAGCTGCTTACCCCTTGGGAGATCACCACCTCCGCAGGAGAGCTGGCAGAGTGGGACGGTGAGCCCAGTTCCTGAGTCCCATCATTGCTGCAGCAGCAGGGAAACACACGCTAACATCCTACATCAAACTGGGCAACCCGATGCCAACTTCCATCACTGAAATGCCTCCAGAGGTACTGGCCAGACTGCTATGGGACAGAAACACCTTCAACCACTGCAACTCCTCACTCTGTTGCAACAGAGGAGTGAACAGATCTTGCACAAGCATAATCTTAGTACTAGAAACTTAACAGCAGTGAGTTGCTATTAAGGCCCATTCAGATTGACAGCAATTTTAATAAGTTATGTATTTATTGACATAAAGATTCTGGATTTAGTATTTTTTTATCTGAACAATTTGTATTAGGATTTGAATAGGATTATACCACTGAATATTACTACAAAGGCCAGTTTCTCAAAGCTTTATCAACTGGCTTCAAATATATTGCATTTCTGTACTTGTCATGGAAAAGAAAATCAGCATGATGTAGCTGACCAATTTTCATCTTGCAAGCCATTTCCAAGACCTTACAAGCAGAAAGAGGTCCTATACAGACCTGCAGCCTGGTAAGAAGCTGAGAGTGGAACCTGACAGCAGAACTGCCTGTTGAGCTCACTGTTCCTTTTCCACTCCAGAGGCATTAAACCTCCTAAATGCATTTCCAACTTTGTGTAAGACTTTAGGCCAGCTGCGAGTCTTCCCTCCTAGCAGGCTTAGCTTCTACATATTTGTGCATAAATAGTGGCTGGACTGAAACCTAACAACTTTACTGAGTAAGTAGCTCTCCTGAAAGCCAGCTTTTACACCATAGCTTTTACTTAATTAATCTAACGAATGCAGGAGGAGCTGGGTACTTACCGATCAATCACAAACTCCTTTTGTCTTAGCAGCCCCTCTTTAATTTTCATTAGAGATTCCCAGTTGCTGGAGTCCTGACAGCTGGTAGCTGGGTAACTTGAACGAGAAGTTCCAGGCGAAACCTGCATAAAATAATTGTAGGATTAGCCCCCAAAACAGTGAAGGTAAATAATGTCCTACATATTACAGCATTTACAAAGTGGTTTGTTCTTACAGAAACCTAAGGACTGTTTTTCAGTGTAATTCAAATTTGCTTTGTATAAAACAACTGGGTTTATAAACAAGTTTCTTGAAACAAACTTCAACTCAGTGTCACTGATTTTATCATTTCTCTACTAAACAATTCATAGCTCTGAAAGCAGTTTGGAATGAAAAGCTCATTTAGAATTTAACTACGTCATCAAGAGGAAGACCATAAAATGTTCATATCCTATTGCAATCCTTGTAGCACTTCAAACAACATTGATAACTTGATAACTTTAGACCTGCTGGTAACTGCAGGCAACACTTGCCACTGACCCATTCAACTCCCACCTGTAACGACGGCGTACAGAGAAAGAGAAATTTCCCCCAACGTGTGTGCACTTAAAACACAGAATATGGAAATATAATTCTGGCTAAATTGCGACTGTTTCTGACAATAAAAGTTTCACAAGTAACAGGTTTCAGGCTTTCTATTCATTTTCATAAAACCAGTACTCTGTGTCTCGCAACAAACTGAGAGCACCAACTGAACTGAATATGAACCAACAACATCATCGTTTGGAAGAAAAGTAAAAAACTAACTGGGATGTTTAATCAAGGAAGCATTTATTACAAAATTATTATAAATATTTGCATCAGGAATTCACGTAAGGGAAGATTTAAGGTAGAGCTTCTGTGATCAAACAGGGATCCCAGCATCAGTTGCCATGAAGTATCATTTAATCTTTCACCGTTTTTTTGAATCACTGAAAAAAGATTACTCTTTTTATTATCTGAAAAGCATCCTGGACTATGCTGTCTATGTTTTTGAAAAAGAGCAGGAGGAAAAAAATGAAAACATGGCTATTAAAATAGATTTTAGGCTATTTTTTCTTTTATAGCTCTACAATGTCTTAAATTTCATCTGAAATTACAACAAACTGTATTAAGACCAAGACATATCATCAACAATTAAAGTAAGTTAAACAACTGCACTCCATGCTTCTGGCCAAAGTTTCACTGTAAATTGTAACACTGAATGGAAAGAATTCATTGCTTAAACCCCAATATCATGAGGTACTTAAGTCAGGAGCCAATTCCTTATAACATCTCTTCTGTAACGTAAAAAAGTATTTTTTTCCCATTCAGTCTAGTTCAGTTCAATCCCTAGCTTGCCCACTGATATATTTCTGCCCATTTATTCTAATCTAAAACTTAACACCAGATAAGATGACAAGACCTACCATTCCTAAAAATCTTTCAAGACTGTTACACCCCCACCTCGCCCCCCTATCCCCCTAGGTCCAATTTATCTGTTTCAGGGAATATTTCTTTTGCCTAATAAACTGGATATCTTCAATAGTTAGATCAGTTACGAATGATTAAAAAAAACCCAAACAAAAACTAAACCTAAAAAGCATCAACAGTTCTACACATTAAATACTGCATGCCAAAAAAAAGTCTAAACTGGTGATATAATTTTTTTTTTGTTTGAGTAGTGATCTAATAAAACTCAGGAAAGATGTCTAGTCATGATTCTTCCTGTAAGTAACACACACATGGAGTCTTTACAGCTTAAGGAATCTGAAGTTTATTTTGCCTGGGTTGCTCCATCCAGACCACATCACTTCAAAGTCATCCTTGGGGCTTACAGAATACCTTGGGATTGTCACATACTGCTCTGTATTAGTTATACATATGACTGGCTGAATTAAGAGGCACCAGCACAAACCTATGCAGTGAAAGTCTCTCTTAGTGACCCATGCCATGACATGCAGTACAAAGTGACAACATCAGGAACTATCACTGGACTTCGTGTTATGAATTTTTTTCCTTTGCTTTTCCCACTACAGTGCTGATGAATGCTTTCCTACATCCACCTCAACACCATTAGACTAAAGTCAAAAAAGAAGAAAGAAACAGTTCTTATTGCAGCTGGGATTAGATCTTTACTTTTCAGAGCCCGAATTTCCTTTTCTACTCAAAAGAAAACTCACAAGCATTTGACATGATGAACAGGAAATACATGGCTTTATAAAGCCAAATCAATTTACTGAGCAAGATGAATTTTCTCTTTAAGACTGAACTATAAAAATAAAGAGATTAAAGACAACTATTTAAATATAAACCTATCTTAAGTGAAGACATTCTGGAAGTCACTGGTGGTTTCTTTAGGAGAATTCTCCAATGCAAGCCCCTTACTTCAATCTAGCACCTCTTCAAATGTAGTAATTTGCACTGAAGTTGGAAAAAAACCTCTTCAAATTTGGTACAGTGAGTAACTATACAAGTCAATTAAATACTGTGGCTGCTGAAAAGCAATGCAATGAGTTTTGCAAAGTTAAGAACAGAGTAATATTTTGTGAATTAGATGCCAACAATAGTGTGCTAGTTTAGGGTTTTTATTAAATCTGAAACATAAGGCCTCCATAGATGACTCGTTGAGATGCTTTAACTTTGGAATATACCCACTCCTATGGAGTATATACATGCTGTATACACATAAGTAACAACAAAAAAAATATTACTTTGTATTATAATTGTGTGTTTCAATTTTTCACTCTGAACAAATGAAAACAGAAACAAAAATGTTTGATTCTGATATTATGTTTCATCCAATTAAAAAAAAAAGAAAAAGAATATACTAAAAATACCTCTTAGCACTTCCCAAAATAACAAGACACTTCACTCATTTATGAGCACATGGTGTTGACTACTACAGCTTTCTAGCTGCTTTGAATTGTGTGGTAACACACAGGCAGCCCGCTTACGTTTGAGTATCTTGTCTCCTGAGGATATCAAACCAAATAGTGAGACCAGATACACTTCCAGGAGTCATATTTAGAAAGTCAGCCACAATTCCAAGCCCTTAACTTGAATCATCCACAACTACAAAACAAAATACCATCTGGAAAGACAGAGCATTCTTTTCTATCTGTCCTACAAAATACAACTATTTTTGTCACCTGGCACCTCTTCTGAGAATATCAGCCTTGTCCTGAGAACATCTGTTCAGTTAGAACAGTATCCTTTGCACAGTGACATCCAAAGGTCCTCACTAGCTTGTTTTGTGACAAAGGCTTGGCAAGCCTTCAAGTCACTGCTGAGGCAAAGTCAGCTGCTGGGGAAAAAAAAATAAAACAAGAAATCTTTGCTGTATTAGATGCAAATACTGCTGGGAGAGACATTGCTGACTGATAATTTCATGTTTATTATCAGTGGAAAAACTGTTTTTCTGTGGACAGATTGTAACAACATTTAGATAACTTAGGGCAAATATGGCTAGGTTTTTAATTGTGCTAATTAAAATTATCTTCTCAGATATGCCCATAGTTCCTGCTTGAAGCAGATCAGTGTCTCAGCACAGAGTAGCCCAGCATTCCATGTGTAACATGCTGTATCACCTCAAATGATGTCATTTACTATATCACAAAGTAAAGGCGAAGTCCAAAAATATCAATATAATAGTTAAACTCAAAAAAAAAAAAAACAAAAGTTAAAAAAAAAAAAAAAAAAAAAAAAAAAAACCACTATGTATTTGAAAGGGTTTTTTTTTGTGAAAATTGCAGCTTAAATAATTTAGTGCTGTCCATACTACAGCTGTAAAGTTTTCACAGTCCATTACTAAAAACTAGCAGAGCACCAAGAATTATGCCAAGTGAGTGATCCCTTCTGGATAACTGCTTACAACGCCTTACGCTATCATAAACTCCTGTCCATAGGGATCATTCTTCTCTTGCTGCATTTTACAGGCATTACCCAACAGAAAGAGAATTCCTTGCATCCAGAGCTAATCCAAGGCAAAGAATCAACACAACCAGTGTTAGCAGGAGCTAAGGATTCCTTTTTTGACTGACAGTTGAGGAAACAAATATGGGTGACCCCTCAGGCTGTGCCTCAGGGACATCACTGGATGGATGATGTGGGAGAAAGAAGAGGTGGATGTGGCAGCAGCAAGCCCAAATGCAGTATTGTCACAGAGCTGCCTCTTCCGCATGGGTCACCTGTGATGAGAGAAGGATTAAATCTGCATAGGCAGAGCAGCAGTCACTGAGGAGCTCTGCAACTGCTCCCCACCCTGGGTAAGGAAAAAACTATTTACCCATCCCTTCCTCTCCACCCAGATTTCTTTCTAACATGAGGAGGAGTATTTCAGCTCAGAACAGCTCCCATAATTTAGACAATCTCAAAAGATCGTTCATCCTTTTGCAGGTGAAACATGACAGGGACAGTGGCTCTCATGCAGGAAAGGCAATAGAAGGCTGCAACCATGGAATAAGGCCCTAATTTTAAGGAATCATTTATACAGAAAAGCTGTGCCTTGCAGAAATGCACTAGAAAAACAGCTACAAAGCTGAATCCCCCACAGCGTAACAGATTCTGAGCTGGGTAAAAACAAGACTACAGACAAGAATCCCTAATTTGTGGTATCTGTATCTCATCACTACCTACCTACTGCATAACTCTGCACCATCTTTGCCTTTTAGGGAAGATAGTGTTTCTGCTCAGCAGGATATAATCACTACCTTTCTTGGCAGCAACACCTAGGCTGTATCACATTTTGCTATGTTTTCACAAATTTCCAGCAGTCACAGGGGAAAGAACAACAAATCATGCCCTTGCACTTTTATTTCAGCCATGGTACATGTGGTGTTCTTTGGGGAACTTTTTTAATGAGGAAAACATCATTAAAATCAAAATTGAAACAGCATCAAATGGTGAGGCACTAGGATATACAGGTGTACTGTAGAGAGCACTGCCATCAGCAAAATAAAAATCAATAAGGCTTGGAAAAAAATCCCAAACACATACTTTATATAGACATGCAACCTGCAAAGTAGTTCATGAAAGAGGGACCAAAACTAACAGGGAGAATAAACTTGACATGAGCTCACAATTTAACCTGCCTGCAAATCAGCTTAACATAAGTCACAATTGCATATATATGGTATGTCAGGTTACAGAAAAAGGGGATGAGAGAAGTATAAAACAGTGACTTTAAACAGCTCTGGCATAAACCCAGTTGCAAGAGTATGTCTGGTAGTACAATGCCCAGAACCAGAAAGTTACTGAAATGGTAAAACATGTTCAAAGAGAAACTTTCTTGACTAAAAATCTTAGAAAGAGTGATTTTTAATAAAGAGCTAAATATCACAAAGGCTGAAGAGACATGAAATCAGACAGTAAATACCTTGTTTCCTAGGTTGACAGTCCATGTAAACTAAGGTTGATGAAAACTGAGATATGGCAATCTGGGGTAAGAATATCAGGAGAAAACAAACAAACAAAAACCAGCAAACAACAACAAAAAACCCCATCAAACCAACTAAAGAGATGGAGAGAAGTAGCAAATGCAAATCACAAACAACTGAGAGAAGATCCAAATTTTAGAATTTTAGAATCGGCACTGAATGAAGTTTAGAAATGAAGGGGCAAGCCAGTCCTTACTTGATGACACATCAGGACTTCCTTTCAGTGTTACAGTTAAATTATGCGTACATGTGACTAAGGACACACTGATTACACTGTGCCAAGAGCAGGATAATCACAGTTAGGCACCAAACTCGCAGGCAAAAATTCAAGAATCAAAATTCATTTTAAAAAGGATCACCTCAAAGATACATAGCCAGAGCTGAACTGCATGGATGCTACATCTGTCACACGACCTTTTAAAGCTTTTCCAATAAAAAATTAAAATGCTAATGCTATTTACAGACACGACCACTATCATCATAAGCTTTTAGAAAGTGGAAAGCTTTCAAAATTGAGAAGAATAAACAGTAATAGTTTTCAAATGCCTCCTAAAAGCAGCACTCCCTCTAGTCATTACACTTTTACAAGCATGTTTGTTCACGCTTCCTTCACAAATGAAATCCCCATTGCACACAGGGCAACACACTTAATTCAGACCTCACAGATTTTACTCTCATAAGCCTGGGAGGAATTTGATGGTTCTACAAGTTACTGTTATTTGTATATTTACTTCTTCCCAACATTGTTTTTACTGCAGCTGAGGCTTCTGAACTTTACCAAGGCCAGGTCTGATAACCACAACAAGGGAGGAAGGCACGGTACCTTCGCACAACAGCTTACAAATGAATTAGGAGCAAAGCATAGCAAGTACATGGTTGCTGGGATACTACAAGAGATGGGAGAAAACAAAGGCTAAGGTCAGGTAGCTATTCATCATGGAGGAAAACATTTTAAATAAACAGAAAACAAGCAGAGATTTTCTACTGATGGCATAGTTACAGGGTTTTGATGGCAATCACACGGTCACTTAAATGTGGCATAAATGTACACTCCTATCAAAGGGAGGGGGCCTGTTCTCCTGTCTCTTCTCACCACTTCAAACATTCATACCTTTCACCTCCCTCCTGACAGCCCCAGTCCTACACTCTTCCCTCCATCCCACACACATGAAGGTTATTTGTATCTTGGTCAGATTCTTACCAGATTCATTGCACAAGGCCATGTGAGATCTAGCACTGGCACACTCTTAAGTGGGAAAGCAGTGTACAAGACAACACATTTTGCAGTGGCACAGCTTTTGTGCTGAATTAGTACGAACATGACCACAAGCTGACTTATCTCAACTCCAGGCACTGCCAAACCCTCCCAAAGTATATAGACCTTTCTGTGTCAGCTATATGAATTATGAAAGCACACACAGGACCAGCAGCACGGTCCTAGCCTACAGTCAGAGACTGCATGTGTAAGAGTTCTGTGTGTTCAGAATCTGCATTCAGCAGGGGATCCTGAATAAAGCAGAAATATAGCAGGGGATTTGTAAGGGAAGGAAACCGGAATTCTGGTCACCGCTTAACTGGCAAGGTTTTGTTCCTTCTAGCATCCCTGATGGTACTGTGCAGAAGCCTACAACGACATAGAAGTCAATAGATTAACTCTGAAAAGACTTTTCAAAGTCCCTAGGGATGCATGTTGTTAGTGCAGAGACAAGGGCAGTCTCCTAGAGGAGGCTGCAGCCACTCAGCAGTCCTCCCTGACTTTCCTGACTCTCTCATCTGCCCCCTAAGTTACTACGTTCCTGAAGGGTGAAACCGGCACTCCTGGAGCTGCACAGGGGATAATGATACACCCTCCTCTGCTTATCTTCCCCTGAACAAGCACACTTCGCTTGCTTTTATGTGTTGTTATAACATTCCTTCATACTCCATACAACACCAATATTATTTTTGTCATAAATCCTTTCCATTTATATTCTGGCAATTGTTATGAACACAAAACACTTCTAGGTGCCACTTAATATGACGTTAAAAGCAACAGTGCCTGGAATTTTCCACTGATAACAACTGGGTCTTTCCTAAGTATAGAAGCACTTGTTTTATTAAGTGTTCATTTTATCTTCCCACTGCATTTAAATTCAAATGCTCTTTAAAATAAAAAAAAATTTAAACATCTGGAGATGAAAGGGAGTTTCCACAAGAACAACTTTTTTTTTTAAGCTTTTAGTTCAAGTTTCTGTTCAGTTTATTATTTCTTTTTGTTTCTTATTCTGCCCTGAAAAGCAGCATGACCAAAAAGTGACTACAGTTACTCAAAAAGACCATTGTTTTATGTGCTGCATAAATACAGGACACGTTATTCACTACAAAAAAATATGAACTGTACAAGCAAGACAGAAGCAGCTTAAAAAAAAGGAATAATTGGCACAAATCAATCATGAATAGAGAGATCCGTAAAATAACTCAGACATCCTCAACCAAGTTCTGATCATTCATAAAAACCTTAAAGTTAAATATACATTGCTAATATCTACAAATACCAGTTTACTGAGTGCCAATCTTGATTGCTCATTCATTACTTGCTACACCAGCTCATGTCTAAGTTGGATGCAAAAAGTGACCTAGAAAGCAATCAAAAAAGTATCTTATTTTTTGCCTGCCTGCACAAACTTTGCAAGGACAGGCAGAGCTGGCCATCAATCTTGCAAAGAAACTAACAGGAGTCCTCCTGTAACAAGAAGGTAACAAAAAGGGAGTGCAACTTGGGTGAATATTAGAGAAAAAAACCCACAACCCATACTTATGCAGTAATTGGAAACAAAAACTCTGAAAAACCTTACAAGCACAGAGCACCAAATTCTCTTAATGAAACAGGCAAACACATTGGAAGACAGGGAAGCCACTATGAATTTAATGTGAAGCAGGAGCATACATTTGGGGAAAAGTGATGCTGTGCAATTCCTTTATCAAGGGTCTCGATTTTTCAAGTGGAAGATATCTAGATTCTGTGAAGGGTGTTGGCCCCTGAATCAGAAAACTGAGCCTCTCCTTTCCTGCGTTCCATTCGCTTTAGCTTTGCACGACTTTACAAGAAACATGAGCCATGTCTGTAACACTCAGCACAATTAACTGATGTTTAAAAGAAACAAAAAAATCCCACAAAAATAAAGCAGAAACATTCAAAATATTTGTATTAGAACAAATCCAAGTATTCCCACAAACTCAAGAAAGTATATTTTATTTAAAAACAATAATCCAGAACAGGTCTCTATGAACACTTGCAGAAAGAATGGAGTGAAATTACTGGAACACGTGCACTTCAAGTTTTGCAGATGCAACTTCTGTGCATGTTATAGCTGCTGGTGAAGGAATGATTAGGTAATACACTCTTTTCTGCCTCCTTTTAGGCTGATAAACGAAAATTTTTAGCAGTAACAAAGACACCCCCTCACACACACCTTTATTCTTCTCCAGCTCTTATTACCACGAACATAGATTTAAAAAACAACAAGGCAAAAAAGACAACTCTATAAACAGTGGCAAGTGGGGGATATAGTAAAGGTGCCTTACCAGGGATTGGAAGACCAAATCAAGTTCTCTATTAAAACAGTCTCATGTAGGTTTAATAAGATCTGTGGACATCAGAGCTCTGCACGACTTGAGTCCAGTATTCATTTACATTTATTGGTGACTACCTTAAAAAACTTACATGGATGGAAAAATTAGACGCATACTCATGTTTTCTGTCCCAACTGCAGGAATTCTTCCCAGAAGGAATTAGCTGTTTCAGCCAGCAAACCAAGCAGAACAGCACATGGACCTACTGTCAAGATTAAATTGCTTCAAGCAAGGATTCTACCACCATCCCTGTACAGTATCACACATATGATATATCATCATGTAAATGCTTCAGTCAATTGCCCCAGAATTCTAAAAAATAAAAAAAAAAAAAATTTTTTTTTTTTCCAAGCTCACAAGGAGATACCATGTACTTGCATGACTCTCTGAATTTCAGATGCATTTACAGAGGCTCTGCACCTCTGGCAAATCAGGTCCTGGAATCTCAAAAGTCAGACAGTTGAAAATCCTAGCCTGAAACTTCTGCATCACTGATAAACAGAAGAAATGCTGCCAATTTAACACTGGACTGTGTGTGAAACCAGGAACCACACAACCATGGAAGATAGTCACATAATTTGTGTGTGGAGTAAGTGAACTGTTTGGCTTCCATCCAGATTGAACCTTTCCCACTTGAGTTTATGAGGGGTACTTGAAACACACTTGTCTCTAGCAAAAGCAGCAGTATGATGTAAGGGTGCATCCGAACATCCGTGTCAGTGTGTGAAGGTGTTTTCCTTCCTTACAAGATAAACTCAGGAGGAGCCCTAGCACCTTCTTTATATAGGCAGAAAAGGTAGAAGTTCACACTAAAAAAATAAATATCACTTTCATCACCAGCAATTAGTACTTGTCACTTGTAGGTCTCCAAGTTTCCTAAAAAGAAACTGGACTTATTATTCTCATTCTACAGAGAGGAAACTGAGACAAGAACAAAGACAATTTGTCCATGTCTCTTCAAAGAGCACCAAAACACAGCAGATTATCTAGTGTGGAAACCATTTTGTAAGCAAAATACTGATTTTAACAGACACAAATGAGACTATCGCTGCCTAAAGAAAAATAAATATGTGTTGATTGAAGGAGGCTCCTTTAGAAGGTGGGAAAAGTCATGTTTCAGAATGAACTACCTTTGTTTTCATTTTCTAATTCACAGAGATGCCAATACTAATATTATACCAAGTACTCACATAACCAGTTGATACAGAGGACTGTATTTCAAAACCATAGAACCAATTCATTTTCAATAAAGGCCACAAAAAGAGGAAAGCAAGTAGTTTCTTCTATAAGAACAAAGTCATAAAAGCAGGAAAAAAGCTCTCCACATCACCTCAGTGGTCAGGCAGCTATAGCCAAAACAATCTGTGAGACTACACTTGACAAAGCTTCCACGCTCCAGTGACTGACAACAGAACTTCCATGAGGAAGCAGCTGCCTGAAACAGAATACATAGGAAATATCTGCAAGTCCAGGAAATCTCTTCTTGCTACTCAGAGCTGGTCTGAACCAAGAAGTCGATCCATGTTTTTATTTGGCACATTCTGCAACAGAATAAAGAAAAATATGAAGTTTTGTACCTCAAATTCTCAGGTAATGAAATTCAGGATCTTAATTTTCTGGGGTGCTTTTTAGCTGAATGCTTTTTTCCTGCAAAAGTAATTCTGAATCAGCACTCCACTTCCAAAGAGGGAAAAGACATTCTGCTACTTAGACTTCAGTGATTTCTGATGAAGTGAAAAAAACCCTTAGTGTTTTAGCTATGAATTGCATAAAACAAAGATATGAAGCAACAGATAGCTGTTCACCATGGGAATTGTGCTAGTCTTATTTATAGTCACTCCATAGAGGGAATGGGAAAAAAAAAAAAAACAAACTGCAGAGCAATGGACAGAAGAAACGAAGAAAAGACACACACCATTCTGTAACACCAAGCAAGAGAAAGAAAGGTATTTCTGGTTCCCACTTCTCAAGGTAGGACCAACTGAAAATTAGCCTGAAACCTCTTTAAAAGGCCATTTCCATGTTGATCTGAATGAGGATACCAGTGAGGCAAGATGTTGAGGCCAGTTGTCTACTTGCTGCCCCTCCACACAAACTGAGGGTGATCACTGCAACAGTCTGCACAAGAGAATCCTTCAGCTTCTTAACGCTGCCAAAACATTCATCGTTTGGCCAATATTTACGCATTTCTGTTAGGACAACTTTCAGCTGAAGATAGGTAGCAGCAAAAGCTAAAGCCCAATCATTTATCCTCAATTCTGAAGTTACCCTTTCAAGTGGAGAAAATCCAGCACCACCACTTGGCAACTGAAACATGGTCTTCCAACTTTATCTCTCCTTCATGTGCCTTTGTCCCGCTGTTCATCTATCACTCATAACATGTCAAATAACACAACTAATCTCTGTGCTTCCCAGAACAGTTTATCTGAAAGACACTCAACACAGTTTCTTAGGTATAAGGATCTCTGCACACCACCTAAAGCACACTGTTCAGCTTAACCAATTGAGGACATCAGTAAGCACTAAAATAAAGTTTTCCCAGGCATTTCATAGAAATAAAGAACCTTCATGGTAATGAAGATCATTGAATTCCCTATCCTGTCTCATGTTGCTATTTTGACACTTGGCATCATTGCAGGTAACTGCTACTAGTAAATTATTTGACCTTCATTAACCTAGTAAAAAGGTACACTTCATTGACATGAAAGCCACCAGATATTTACAAGAACAAAGTTTTTTTGTTGTCAGTATTTTGTCGCAAAATAAACATCGACATGGGTCAAGTCTGTGCTAATTGTATTGTCTCCATGAGAAGTAAGTGCTTCCTAAAGGGGTATGGGAAGAGGAAGGACAGTTGATTTTCAGAGCAAGAGCCAGGCAAAACTTCTTGTTTCCCTTCTCTTCTAACACTGGGTTAAAGCACCAAAGACAATAAACACACGTGACACACTTCTGCACACCGTGATCTACTTTAATGGTTTAAGGTTCATGCTAGTAACAGCAACTGAAACAAAAACACTCAAGCTGATCTTTCCAAAAATGTCTTTGGTCAGTAACAAATCAGATAACTAGTACTACCAGAGCCTTCACCATTCCCAAAATGAGAAATATTTCAGACCAAGCTGTATAGTTTTCTATTAATTTATTTTGTGCTTTTTTTTACATCACTTTTCATGGTATGCTTTAAAAGCTGCAGCCTCAAAAAAGTAATTTCATCTTGTTTGTAAAGAAGAAAAAAACCAGGAAGATCAAACTAATTTAATGTCTGTCCAATGGTTAGGAAATGTAAATACATTTTGTATTTACAAATAACGTGATGCAAAGCCTAAATTTCTCAGCAGAGCTGTTTCCTGTAACACTAACGAAGACTGTAAGTCTCACTATACAAAAGCAGGGACATCTGCAGTCTCAGAAAGGCAACTTCCTCCACATAAATCCAGAAGACACTGAGATTACAGATGTGAGTGAGATTCACTGAAGTCAGATAGTCAATAAAGGAGGCATCAGGTGAAACATAAAAGCAAATGGGTCATAAGTCTATCAAATTCAAGTAAAAAACCTCAAATGCATTAAAAAAGTTATTCTCTCTGAACTAATTAGGCTGTCGCCTTATCTGGTATGATTCTGGAATGCTATTCACATCAGCACTGAAAATACTGATTTTCCTGCACTTTTGAAGGAAGGAAAAACTCACATTTCCCCTAAGGCTGTATTAGGCTTGCAGCACAAAGGTAACTGAAGGGTCCATTAGCTGGGTCCTTTCTCTTAGAGAACAGCAAAAAGGGTCCTGTAAGCCACATTTGCTGATACCTGGATGGCTACAAGCAATTACCCATCGCAGAATCAGGCCAGAAAACTACTGCTTACAAAAAGGAAAGATCTTATTTTGGAGCTCCACTTCAATACCAACATCTGCTACACTGTCCCACATACGCACAAACTAGTGCACATCTGTGGGAGCATTCACTTCTCCCTTCTCTGTTTTTCGTTACTCTTAAGCCAAACGTGCAACACAAGAACCTCTGCCACGTGAGATCACAGAGCAACTTTTGCAGTGTGAGAGAAAACAGCAGCAGCATCACGAAACAACTCAGTAGACAGAGTACTCAGACTTACCACTGAATTTCTTTACTTGTATATTATAAATAATTGGGCTTGGGTCACAGTCCATTTCTATGCAGAGTCATGATTATCAGTGGACCAGATAATAACACCTCAAACTCTACAGATTATACAGGTGGCCAGTGTCCACAGCTGGAATTTTGAAAACTAGCACAAGAAAGGCAAAAATAATACAGGAAATTACTACCAATGTGAATAGAAGTTTTACGATTATTATTTAAAGAAAGGAGCTGGTATGCTGAAGTACAACACATCTCTTTTTAGACATTATCCCAAACATCAACCAGATCTCTAAATAATTTCTGAGAAGAAACATGTTGTAGTGGTAGATTCCTAATCCCCCTGGTGAAAGCCCAGATCATCTCCATTTAAGGTCAAGCAGGCAACAGCTGCACATTTTTGTTCCCCAGAACAAAACGCAGCAGACCAAAACCTCCAACACAGATTCCTTTTTTAAACCTTTTCCTTTCTGATATCCACGGGTGTCTGGACCTGTTCACCCAGGAATGAACGAAAACAGTACAATGATGTGCGCATATATTGTGTCTGTACTTGTCAGACTTGACATGTCCCATAAGCAGTACTTTGGCATCTGCTTCAGAACTCCACCAAAACCTCCATGAGTTACACAGGCGAATGATACTAACCTGAACTAGAAAAACGTTCTCAGGAGAATGTTCCTAACAAGCTTGTTTTCAGATAAACAACATCAATACAAGATCTACAACACTCATGGAGTCTGAACTTGTACATGTTATTGTTATTTGGCAAATACATTTTCCATCTTAAAATTCTTATCAGTTACACATCTAGACAAGACATGTATTATATTTCTGATGAAATCCTAGTATTTTTTCAGTCCCTTAATTTGTACGTTAAAGTATCAGTCTTTAAAATGGAGACCAAGCTATGACTGTGCAGCAGCTCATAAACAAAACCAAATTCTTTTAAGGTATCTCATTTCTAAAAAGCTCTAATACATTAACAAGAAGAGCCAAAAATTGAGGGTAGTGTAACTAAATAACATGATAATTTTACATCAATTTGGTAGAAGGGTGGAACAGCATTGCAGCTGCTGCACTGCTGGGTGTTGGACTTCAGAACAAAATAGAGAGGGTGAATTTCAATAGTACAAGTTTCACATTACATCTTACAAAAAGGAAACAATCCAATGCTAGCACTTTTCTTGGATGACAGCATGTAATAAAAACATGAAACTTCCCTCATAAAAAAGCCAAATACAGTTTGCTTGACTGTGAGAGATTTATAATGTTAATAATGCCATTATAAGTAAATTATGAAACACTTTGCACCAGTAAAGAACCATTACTCCTCACTGTGCAGATATTCAATTAACTTTCAACTGAAATATGTGACTCCAGACTTCCTGGGTTTGATATTAAAGGACAACTGAAAGCAGGCAGATTTATTATACTAAAACCAAGTTACTAACTTCAACTATGATATAAGCAATTTGCAGAAGAGCTAAACTGTATTTACAAAAATAAAATAGAGCTCAATTTGAAACAGGGTGGTACATCACCACCAACGCCCTTCTGTTTCTGGTTTGAACGATGTACCACAGTAGGGCTTCCAGGGAACAAAAAACCCAAACTAAACCAAAAAAACTCACCCTGTCTGGGGTCCTGCTTAAAGCCAAGCACTCATCTATTTTAAACACTTGTCAAAACTGAATCTGTAATTGTTAAGAGTTAGGCTGAGCTTCTGTATTTCTGCCTGCAATTTCCAAATCAGGAAAAGGCACATGCTGTCAGCTGCATCCACACAGAAAGCCTGATGCTGGATGCTTGCACACTTGACAGCTTAATCCTTTCACATTCAGTAAATCCTTCACTTCCCAGATGCACAGAACCTACTCTGTATACGCACTGTGTTGTCACTTCTCAACACAGGAAAGTATACGTAACACAATCTGTAAAGTAGCATCAAGCTGCTGCTCTTATCCACATAAAGAGAAAAGGTTCTCAAAAAATTCACTTAAGTAGTTTCCAGCCACAAATATGGGAGGGAAAGAAAAAATGTGGAAGTGTGTTTTAAAGGAAAGATAAATACTTCAAAATATACAATAATGATATATTTCAGAGATGAACTTACATGTGCCAGATCTTATTTGGAAAAAAAAACCCAAACCTCTAACCCACATATTAAAGGTTAAGGAAGAGGCTTGAAATACAGAAAATTTATTTCAGTTTAAGCACTGTGAGAAGAAAGACGATATTGGAAAGCACTCATCATACACTATAAACTGAATACCAGCTGTGTAACAGAATTATCAAAACCATATATATTGAAAGTGTAGTTTTAAAAATACCTTGTACAAAAGAAAATCATTCCAAGTCAAACACTCACAAGAAATATGACAGCCCTCACTATTTAGGTTTTTTTATGACGAAGAAACATTGCTGTAGCAAAAGTCACACATCCAAAGCAGCTCCCTGAATAAGTTCCCATTTAAGTTCCTGTTTAAAAAAAGGCAGGGAGTCAGCAAGCGGCTCCCTTCACTACCCCACTGAAGCATGCCACTTGCCAGATTCCCTTATCCTGTGGTTGAGCAGGTGGTCTCCCTGGCACTCAGTTCCTTTCACAAAAGGAAAGGTGCTGCTGGGAACAAGTTTAGAGGAGCCACTGCCTGTGTCAGAAGGCACATGGGACCAATCAACTTGTGAGCTGCTGAGTGACACTGTGAGTCCTGCCTCTGAAACTTTTGTTATTTTTTCCCCTCAACCTACTTCATTTGTTTCCACAACTTGGTCACAGACTCGGACAAGTTGCCAGAGATCTACAGGCACGTCCCACAGTCCGCAGCAAGCTCCTCTGTGCTTCACTAAGTCACACCAGGGGTAAGGAACCTCTCTTCTGTTGTAATGCTTTTAATTCTTGCAGGAAGGCACGCTGTAGCTGTACTTTTCTACAAAAAACTCCTCTACTCAAATTAACAGCTGGTTTTAACTGTTTATCAAAAATATGGAAAAGTAGGCATTACAGCTCTAAGTCAAAAATATACTGCTGTGTGGGGAGTCTTTCAGCAACAGTAAAGGCAACAGAATTTCCTACATGTTCATGGGATACCAGCTGTCCTTGGGTAGATGATTTATACAGGTGGTATTGCACAAGAAGGTGAGAAGGTTTTATCATGTTTCTCACACCTTTGTCTTTCCTTTTAAATTTAATACCTTTTGCTTGTTTTTTCTTCTGGCTGTTTGTTTTTTAATCCAAAATCTACAGTGAGAATAATTCACTTAAAGTTTTGTAGAGGCTTTTTTACCCCCAAAGCTGCCTATTCAGAGTCCAGCAAGGGTAAAGAAGCTCCTTCACCATTAACTTGGAAAAACATTTTTCTGATCTAACACACGGAGAGAGCAAACCTTTTTTTTGCTGTATGATGAAAAATTATCCTTAATTAAAAAATTTAAGTGATCTATAGCAGCACTAGAACTGAAATTATACCATGTTACTCTAAGTCAGTTCAAGCTACAAAATCCATGTAGTGTTTTCACTTTGACATCCCTTAAAAGTTTATTTTCTCCTGGTATTCATTGTAACCAACACACTTGTCCTAGATTGTTTCTAATAACAAATAATGTAGCTAGGATTTGTAACACCATGAACTGAATTTCAAATGCAGAAAATAACCCATTTATTTCTAAGGGAAGCACAGACATGTTGTACAATGAAATACAATCCCAGCTTTAAAATCACTGAAAAAAAGTGCAGCTCACACAGAAACATGTCACATAGAGAACATTTAATATTTACATATACAAATATTTTATAAAGAAATACGATTCATGAATATGTATGCTCCTTACAATCATGTTCCCTGCTTTCATCAATTCACATCTTACTACTTATGTCTACATATGGTTCTGGTTATAGAAGAGACAAACTTAATATAGACTTTAATTTTGTGAGGTGTGTTTTCCCTGTTAGTAAAGAGATACACCTCATTCCTTTTCCTATTAGTGACTGGTAGGCATCAGGCAAAGATATATCCATGTACTTGGTTTTGTGCTCAGCAGCCTTGTGCCAGTTTAGAATATTCAAGTGATAGAAATGTCTGGACCTGGTGTTACTCCAAAGGCAATCAATCGGTTACAGAGTTCTCTAGAAGCTGTTTGCAGTAGGCAGAAGCAGCAGCACTTCAGACCTCCCAGTGCCTACCAAAGAGCAAGAAGATTCTGAGACAGAGTTTTTTTCAAGGCTGAAGTTATATATAAAATGTATTTTCAAGTGAAGAGAAGAGTTCAGGTTTATTCTACCACTTAGAGAATTTTTTTCTTCTACCACAAATACTGCATACGCAGACCTTTACAAATACAGACTTTATGCATACACACATGGATTGAACATACACAGAGACATTCAACTGCTGTAGGCGGCTCTTTACTGGAAGCTGGAATGCATCCCATAGCTAAAGCAGGTTAGCTGCCCCATCATCTCAATTTTATTCTGTCAGAGTTCAGTAATTTAATGTAGATGAGAGAGTGGCTCAGCTGTTAAATTAAATTTAAAAATTTCACACTTACAATAGCCCATGTCACAGACATCCAAACCCTGAAAAACAACAACCTACAGTCATGACAGAAACATGTACTACAGGGCAGGTGATAAGTGTTACAAATCAATGTGAAATTAGGCATTTAATTTTCAGCAGGCAATTTTCTGGCTTTTTTTTTTGCTACGCGTTTGTCAAGATGATGATGCTATTATTATTTTTACTTAAGAGACATTCACATTTATGTATGTACCACATTTCTATTTTTTAAGCTGCATTTATTTCTCATCCTCTGAGGAAGGTAGGAATATAGTGCCTCCATTGTATAGGAATATAGTGCCTCCATTGTACAGCAGGAAACTCACTGAAATTAGTTCGTAACTGGTAGTGTAAAGGTGATTTTCACTACTTTTTCAGACCATCAGCAAACAAAAATGTATGGGATACATCCACAGAACTACAACAGCAACTTTTTTATTTGCTTTAAGAATAATTTGATTTAGGAATAGAAAAGTATCCCAGCTGGAGAAATAAAAAATCCCACAGAGAAGTAAAGTTCTGTTCCCTAACTACAAGACACTTTAGAACTGAAGATTGCTTTTGGTTTCTGGAGATTGAAGAAAAGGTTAACAGGCATCAAGTAACTTCTCAGAAGTTGAATTTATCTATTATACCCTTCTCAATCAATGCCATGCCATTGTTCCCTGAGCTGCTAGAAGGTTAAAAACAAAATTTGGAACATCCCCTTCCACTTCTACCTTTTATACATGCTAGATGTATTTTAATTTTTACTTTAATTCAAATTGCACTTAGACCATTTCCTGTTAAAGGGACACTATGAACCATCAAAGCTAAAACTCAACATGAAACAACTTGCTGGGTACTCAGTGAACGCAGCAAAGGATGGAGTTCATTTCCCAGAATAAATTTACTATGTAAAAGGCAAATCACACCAACGGACTGGAAATGGTATACAGTTATTTTATGTCTTATTTTGATGAAGTAAACCCATGAGTATGGAGACTGAAGCACCTACCCAAGATCCCACTGCATGGTCCTGCAGCAGTTGCAGGGAATTCAACCAACTTAAAAACTAGCCCAAAGCACTGGCTCCTCTAATGGACCAGCACACATAGAAGTCCCAGTTATCCACAAGATACGTGGATAAATTCCAAAATCCAAAATGACTGGTGTGTTCAGCTATTGATCAGTATAATTCCTTGTCACCTACACCGTTCATATTCTCATGGATTTGAAATACAAGTAGAGGTTCTTCCTGTTGGTCTTGCTTCTTGGAACACTAAGAACATCAAAGTAACTCAGAAAGATGACTGTATAAACAATGACTTTGTAAGCAGGGGAGGAAAAAAAAGAATCTCAAGTGTGAGCCTTCCCCTATGCTCTGTGAAACACACATGACACTTCAACACAAAACAGAGAAAAGGTAAAGAGAAGGATGAAATGAGTCTGCTTTTCCTGGTACCAGCACTTCTCAAACTATGAGCTGAATTGTTACTTCTTTCCTCATCCCACGGAAATGTTTTCTCCATATGATTGAAAAATGACATCATATGCCACAAAGTCAGTGTCTAAATCTTCAATCAACATAACTTTATAGTACTTTTTCCATCACTATGTTTATGGTTAGTAAGACATTTCTTTTCAATGGATAGAAGTGAATTACTGGGGTTTTGGGACATCTCATTGTAAAAAACTATGTAGTAGACTTACGCAACACTACTTTTTAACAGTGCCCCTGAGGGCTTCACTTCGTCATGTGGAACTGCAAGAATTCAAGTAAGTCAAAGCTCTTCTATTCCACTGATATCACTGCTGCATTTAGTGAACATATGACAGCAAACAGGCTGTGGCATTTCCAAGGGAGCCAAATTTATCCCGTGTGACTTCAAAGTAGTCAATGCAGTTGCACCAGGAATGAGTGTTGCCCACAGTTTTCACTGTGGTGACACACCCCCTCTCATTGTGAAGGGCATCCAGGAACAAAGTTAAAAATAACCTAATACAAATCAGGGAAACAGTCACATGTCAGTGAAGTGGGAAGCAATAACTGTGATCAGTGACTCATTCTAAAGTATGGGGTACAGGGGATTCCCTACATACTAACATACAGGGTCAGGCACCAGTCCTCTTCCTGCAGATTCACTCTGTGCCTAAGACAAGCCTTGCCAATCCATTAACAGCACTGATAAAACACAACTGCACAGCAGTGCAGCCAACTGTTCCTTGTGTGATGCTCAGCATTGTCACACGAGCAACACTTTGTGACTTCAAAAAAATATCAAATATAATTTGCCCTTTTGCTGCACTTTCGTTTCAAGAAGTGGTGTGTGCATGCACAACACTTCTTTATATTGGCCTAAAACATCGGGGATTGAACAGCAGAGAGCAGCTACTATTTATGACAATGATCAGTCTTTCTTTCTGTGTAATTATTTTCCAAGCTGTCCATTTTGACCTTGATATCCACCCATATGCAGCTGTGTTACTGAATCTGTTTCTCTTTCTGCACACTTTAGGTGAGTGACAGCACTATGGAGGATTAACAAGCAAGGTATGTGTTTATTAGTTGAACTTGAGCACTTGTAAAGACAAACCTGTTGAAATACAGACACAGAATTGGCTTCCTTTGCTTACAAGAAAACTCATCCCACAGATAGGCGCAGTAGGTTAAACAACACGTAGATGTTTCAAAAACATCCAAAACCATGTAAACTATTAAATCAAAAAAGTCAAATTAATCTATTTTGTCCTTTCCTCATCCCTTCTCTGCAACATCTTCTAGATGTAATAAGTATAGAGACTTTAACTTACACTACCTTCCATTTTTTAAGATCTTTTTGTATCAGCTGTCTGGTCACGTATGTCCAAATATCTATTTTGACCTTGCATCTGTAATGCCCAACCAGCTAATACTGCTTTTTACGGAAGCACTTCAGAGCCCCAGGGTCTTGCTCCTTAAGTCATGCAAGTGAAACATATGCAGCAACACAGCAGTGCAGGTGCCAGCATGAGTGCAGTTACACCTAATGCAGTGCACATGAAATGGAACGTACATTTATTGTGCATGTAAACAGGTACACATTTGATGCTGTTCCAATTCTTCTGTGCCCCCCAAGGAAAAAAAAAAAAAAATAAGGAAAGATAAATGCTGCCGCAGCAGGTCACACACAGCTCAAAGACCAAGAGTTGCACACACCCGGCATTGAAAAAATGCCATAAGATGCCGTGATGAAGTCACCCGCAGGAAATGCTGCTCTCTGGGCAGTGTCTGTCACACAAACTGGTTACACAAACTCTTCTCTATCCGTGTAAATCCATTAGCGGTTCTTCTACTGGGACTTGTCTGCAAGAAGATAAACAGTCTAATGCACTCCAGCCTATACTGGGCTGGGAGAATGAATGTGCATTCAGCCAAGAGACTTGAGAATTCCTGTGCATGTCTTGCTTTTACTGCACTTGGGACAGACCGTGGCTAGCAAACAGCTAAGCAGGATATACTTGGCAAGCATTTTAACTGCTTAAATAGATGAAAACAGGTACAGCAAAAAGTCAAACAAAGACGAAAAATTATAGTCACTACAAGAGTACGTTCCTGGTGTATGTTTTGTATGCAATAAAGTTAAGAACAACTACAGCTCAAAAGATCATAACAAAATCTAAAGTTCAGTTTTAGAAGGAGATGTCATCACATGGAATCCTCTAAAGGTATTAAAATAACCATGTGCAATCTGATTGCTTTTGAAAGTCTCTCTTAAATACCAACATTGCCACATGTATTCTGTTCATACGGTACCATTTGACTCTACAGCCCACTATGGAGGGATTAAAAAAGGAAGAGCCTGAAAGACACTTTCATTTCCTTTTAAAGTTTTTAGATTTTAGCCACATATAAAGACAAATTCATAGGCAACAAAGTATCTCTGATTCAGTCAAGATCATCATGTAATTTGGGCAGCAGACATCTAAGCAATTATTTTCCTTTATGTGGCATATAGAATTTCACTTATTGCCAAGCAAAAAAAATAAAGTGGTGACAAGGAGAGGCCTTCTGTGAAAACTATGAACACAATATAAATTCATAAAACATTTAGGGGCAAGTGCAGCTTTAGGAACAAAGTTTGACAGATGCATATATCATCACTATTTTAAAAACCAAGTTTTCACAGTGTTGACAGCACCTACATTCAGAATCCAACTTACCATGAGCTAAACAAGCATATATCAAAGCTAGCTTCTTGCCATGGAAGGTTTGTACAGGAGGGTTTTACACTACAACTACTTACTTTTAAAACAACTGATACCTGGTCCTTCCACCTGCCATTAAAGAGGAGGAAAATACACTTTAAATGTAACACTCACTTAAGAGAAAAAGTTGTGTAAATTCTTTGTTTTGTTCCTCACAGCAGTCCTCTGCCTTTGCACTCATGTTTGTAACACATTGTCCTACATGTGTAAAAAAAGATTTAGCCCTTACTCTGTCTTGTCTGTTGAGAACTATGCTACTAAAATTCTCTACACCAGTGATGCATTAGCTTTTAACTGCCCACCATACAGAATTTTACTTGGAATGGAAATATTTCAACAAAATTTCTTTTCCTCCCTTCCAGAAAAAGGTACTGGTAAATCAGATTATCTGCCCCGTCAGTACCAACCAGCAGGACTATCCATATCTCCTAGCTGAAAGGTCTGTGATCCTACTCTTATCATCAACCTTTCACACGTGCTTGAACAAATAAAGCAGAGGGGTGTGTGTGGGAAGGCAATCAGCCATGGCCTTTTCACAGACTGTGTGAGATAGAGAGCTTAGGATCTAAAGCAATAATGTGGGCAAAACCCAGATACCCACAATTTCCACAGTACAGTTACTCAACACTGCTAAGAAGCAGGTGCTCAGTAGCCTTCAGGAGGAGAAGCACAATGCAGCACAAATTTAAACTTAAAACCCCAAATTTTTAAAATCCTGTTTGGACTTAAAAACACTGTAAAAGCAATCTATTTATATCAGACTTTTTAGAGCTTTAAAACAATCTCTATTTGCACTCACAGAAACACTTCTGCACTTCTAATTCTCTGCTTTCCTGCTTTCCAGCTTCACAAAGGCTGTCTAAAACAAAAAGAGAAGATACTAGGCACTTTGCACTGTTCCTGACTGCTGCTCTTCTTTCCTGCACTCCTAAAACCTCTGATTTGTGCCCTCTGCTTTCTTGTTGCCATGGAGAAGGTCCAACACATGACCCGCTCCGCTCTGAGGAGAGCCTCAACTATTGAGGTCAACCCACAAGCACGCCAAAGGCTCCAAGAGCTCTTTGTGAATTTCTGCCTGATTTTAATTTGCCTCTTGCTGATCTGTATCATTGTGATGCTTCTCTGAAGTTCCAGCACTTCTCTGCATTGTCCTCTAGGAAAGCCACCCCAGGGGGAAGAGAGACCTACACCTGCAACTCCCAGTGCAAGGATCCTCACGTGACAGGGGCTAGCACTTGGACTAGAGGGTGCGCCAACCGGTGCCCTGTTATCTTATTGCCCACTACATGTATTAAAAACACGTTTTCTGTGCAGAACAGTGTTTAAAGCCTGTAGTTACAAAGCTGTGCATGACTCAATTTGTCAGTCTCAATCAAGAGATGTCTTTACAACATGGGATAAAGTATCGGTAAATCAGATTATCTGTTCCTGTCAGTAACAGCCAGCAGCTGGTAAATTCAATGTTTTAGTCAGATAAACACCACAATTCCTTTTTGGGGGCCTAAGTGGTTTTAGGTTTCTCTGAAAATCTTTAAGCCCTTGAAAGGGTTCCAAATTTGGACCATGCCTGCTCAAAGAAGAGTTTACAGGTACACAGCCCTCAACACATCTTGGGAAAATTTCTGCTCTGCTTAGTTAAAGGTGCTGCATCTCTGCATTATCAACTGAAGGAATTCAAATTGCTTTAGTGTTTTTCAAAGGAATATGAGAATAAACCAAAAATCTCTTCTAATCCAGAAAGAAAAACTATTTCATACGTTTTCTCCCTATTTAAGGGATCTTACATGTGTGACATCTGGCAAGATTTTTCATTATGTTTTGCAGAAAAAAACTGACACTACTATAACTGATATCAAAAATTTTGTTTTCCATAGTCATTTAACTGACATGACAACTGGCACAACTTGGATTCTCTGATTTCTTAATATTTGCCTTTAGACAACTTAACAAAGGCCTGTTCTAATTTATGTAATAATTTCCTTAGTTTAAAACTACAAAAAACTTGGAACTTGCCCATGTCACATGAGGTGGCTTATATCTGATGTGGCCAAGAGAAAAGTCTAGGTCACCATTACTGCTGTGACTGAAGTGCATCCATACAAATACAAGTAACATCCCCACCATTAGCTGCAAATTCCTGCTAGAGAACATGCAAGTATCTTCCTAAAATAAATGACAGATAAAAAAATAAGTTAGAAAGAATTATGCACAGAAGGGGAAAGCACTGCAGAAATATCTTTCCAACATGTAAACCATAGGCTATACACATAAAAGACGACACTTTTACTCCAGCAATTGTGAGTAACAAGACTGAGTAGACTTCCAACCCTATTGCATGTTGCTGGTATTAAGTAAAATTTCTAAAAATTTGATACACTTTTCAAATTTAAAGAAAGCTCAAGAATCAATAGACCAAGATCAGACAGACATCCATTTTTTAAAGAGATATCCTTCTTATCTATTCTATGTAAACATTCTTACTGATGAATACAGAAAACCAAAACAAGCTTATTTTGTATTCTGCTTTTAAGACTTAGTATTTCATAAGTAGGAGTTGACAATGAACAGCTGAGCAGGAAGGGAAGAAATCTTTGAAAAAATTCTGTATTCAATGGAATGCAAGCAAATCCAGCGGTGATGAGTTTCCTGTCTGGTGAGTAGGTATGTTGAGACCAGGCTCTGAAATAAGGTTAACTGCTAGAGGAAATTAGGATAGCTACTGTATGAGGATTAGGGCGAGCACCGGTGAGACTGGCAACACACCCTCACACTTGCAAGTTAGTATATGAGCATTATTGATTTGAACTGTCAGTGTAAATCTCAATTTCCGTTTCATGCATTCTGACCACTCTCACAAACGCATGAGATTTTAGCAAGCATATTTCCCCTTTTAATCCTTCTTCCTTTTCTTCTCTTTTCAAATCTGTATTTCTGTGATGGATAGAGTTTCTAGCTTCAGTTTGCTTTGGATGTGTTTCAAGAGACTTCAACTGGAAACAGACAACAGTTTTACAGTACTGAACACTTGCTGAAGAAAAAAGTGTTAAGAGTAAAGCATAAGCACCTATATTCTGAGGACACATTTGGATTATAGGTTTCACAAGCCAATAATAGAAAGGAGTCAGAGTAAAGCATTGCTAAAAAATGTAGCCCAATAAAAACCCTCCAACTTCCTCTTATGTACCTGAAAACCCATAAATTATTTTAAAACAATAACCAAACAAGAAAAAAACCAAATTATCAATTAAACTGGAAGCACTCCTGCTATTTTACAGCAATGCAGATATATTGCCTATACTGTATGGTTCATTTGTGTCTTAGGCTTCTGTTGATCAGAAAATCTGCTACTATCCTCTATATCACCAACTGCCAACTGAACCCAGTGATTTAAAAAACTCCTTTTGTACATAGCACAATCTTCATTGTAGACTTATATAAGCTTTAAAAATAACATCTACTATATTTTTATGTAATAAAAGGACTGCTTGAAAAATATTAATGCATAAAACATATCCAATTCTGTTTAGAAAGAAGCATCCATTCTATTACTTACTTATTAAAGTTAAGTGAAAAAAAGCTAGTCATCACATACCTTTCTAATTCTCTGTATCTCTATTTATCCTGTTTTGGTTTTCAAGAGTAATCTTGACTGTTCTGTGATGTCCAGGTCACTTACACGCACCTGATTCCCACTCAGTAGCTAGTGCTTGTAAGTTTTTAAAGTATTCCTAATGAATTTTATGCAACTGTAATCAAAAAGTTCACCACTTTTATGAGCCATAATAAAAACTGCAAACATGTACAGCATGTACCTTGGATTGAGTTTTCAGTTCTCTGCTCCACTCCACTCAAGCCTAAATCTTTTTCCAAAGGTCATCTTAAACACTAATAGTGAATGAAGACAGCTAAACAGGCAACAGTCTGGTATTACCCTTCCTCCAAAAAAAAAAAGCGACCAACTTCCATGGCAATTTTATACCGGGAAGGAGCTAAATCAGGAACCAAAATATGTTGGTTTTAAAGATGCGTTTCCTCAGCCAGCTCCTCAGCAAAAACTGATATAATAAGTGATTCAGTAATTGAATAATTGATATTATTCTCTATGTGAAAACATGACTCATTTAAAAACTGAAACTTTGCTCTGACCAAAACTAGTCAGTAAGGTATTTTAGAAGACAGCAGATACTCATGTTTCTTTATTAACTCTTCTACATCAATTTAACAACAACTTCCCTTCCTAGCAGAATCGAACCACTCAGTGGAAAAACAAGAGCAAAAGAGCCTTAAACGAAATTATTCGCATACCATGCACGAAATGTTTGTCACCCCCCCCAGCACAAAGAATTTTTACGTAAGTTTTGCTACAGCTACACCAACGGCCAATGGTACAACCAGGCCAGTGGTATCCTGGGACGCATTAGGAAGAGCATTCCCAGCAGGTCGAGGGAGATGATCCTGCACCTCTACTCAGCCCTAGTGAGGCTGTATCTGGAGTGCTGTGTCCAGTTCTGGGCTCCTCAGTACAAGACACACATGGAGCTCCTGGAGCAGGTCCAGCAGAGGATGACAAAGATCATTAAGGCACTGGAGTATTTCTCTTAAGAGGAAAGGCTGAGGGAGCTAGGCCTGTTTAGCTTCAAGAAGAAGTGACTGAGAGGGAACCTCATCAATGCCCATCAGTATCTGAAGGAGGGTGCCAAGAGGATGGAGCCAGGCTCTGCTCAGTGGTGCCAAGCAATGGGACAAGAAGCAATGGGCAGAAACTGATGCACAGGAAGTTCCACATGAATGTGAGGAAGAACTTCTTTACTGTGCAGGTGACTGAGCACTGGAACAGGTTGCCCAGAGAGGCTGTGGAGATGGAGATGTTCAGACACCACCTGGACGCAATCCTGTGCCATGTGCTCTAGGATGACCCTGTTTGAGCAGGAACACTGTAGTCCCCTCCAACCTTATCCATTCCGGGATGCGTACAGAACAATAATCATGAAAAATGTACATACTGTTTAAAGTATTCTGAAACATACTTCATCTATCTATCTATCTACTTTTATCCTCTCTGCCAAAATTAGAGCAGAGTAATTGAACAAATTAATTTAGAGAGTGTTCTTGTCTGTATCTGGAAGCATACTTATCCACTATAGGTTACAGACCAGATACCTGCATTTGTACAGCTATTAATGAATAGTGCCTCGCAGAATACAATTGGAAAATTATTTGTGAAATCTTGCAAGATCCAGAGATATCTTATTTAAAAACAAATGTAGTCCTTTTAGCTTTGACCTCCATGAAAAAAAAAGAAAAAAAAACAGACAAAAAACCAGAACATATTTATAGGTATTTCTTTAAAAACTGATGCTCATCTCAATATGAACCCTGGTAATTTAAATTATTTAACATAGGCCCTATATTTACTGTAATAGCTGACTGATTGCTTTATAAGCTTTTTTTTTAAAGGTAAAATAATGCCAGAAGTTACATCTTTGTATAAAATGTAAACCTATAAAACACTGCCCTCTTGTGGTCTTGCCTAAAAATGCAGCTGATTATTAAAAGGAAGCTTTGGCAACTGTTTGCAGTGTTAGGGCTGAGTGGGTTTATCTGTTCCTTTCATTCACGTATATATATTTCTATAAATAAAACCCAATTGTTAAGTTACTAATGCCATCTTAAAATAAGTATTGCATATGTGCTATTAAAAGCACTAAGGACGCATCTTCTGCCAGCTCAATCCAGATTCTTCGTAAGGCATTTGCAAAACTGCAGTGGACCTTACACAGCACATTGTTGGCTAAACACCACTGCACTGCACGATGCCAAACCCTAGAAGGGTAGGAAATACTTCTATTAACAGAGAGACATTTTGCCCAGATGAGAAAGTGGGGGGGGG
>VZTE01000949.1:864374-1003850 GCA_013397775.1 Eulacestoma nigropectus | reverse complement strand
GGGGGGAGGTGTTGTACCTACAGAGGTATTTTAGAAGGAAATAATTTTCAACAGTCTTATTACTGGAACAGACAAAGTCTTCAGAACAGTCATTCTTTTGAAAATTTAACGGGCCTGAAAAGTACCATACACATTAAAAATGTCAATGAAGTGCCAAACTCCATAAAAAAATTCAAGTCCTTCCTCTAAATTACTTCTTCACAAATTCTTCCATATTGGAATGAAAGTTATCATTAACCTCAATTTCATTTCATTTTATTTTTAAGGTATTTGAGAAAAAAGGCTTGCAGGAGCATCCAGAATCCTTTTCTAGAAAAAAACCAAACAACTAGCTATTGTAAGCATACTTTTTTTTCTTAAGTGGCAGAAACTAAAAACCAGGTAAAGAGCTGTGGACACAATGAAATTCATGTGAACCTACATGGCTTCGTACTGAAGGAGCAACCCTCATCCACAACTAAGAGTCTGCTGCAGGCACAAGAGGGCAGACTGATTGACGCACATTATGGATCTTGCCAACAACAGAGGTCTCAACCTGCTACTCAACTTTCTGCTCATTGTCTTGGTTCTAGTGCTCGCATTCATCCTTGTGAAGCTGATGTGAACCTCTGTGGGGCTCTGCTTCCTTCTCAGATTTTGCCTTGAGGATTTTGCAATGATAATGTAGACACTTTAGACTACCTGAATATAAGTATGCAAAGACTGCAGAGGTTGAAATATCTGACAGTTCGAGAATGTGTTTGTTCACACCCCAAATTTATCAGAAAGCAATCCTAAGAGCTGTATACAAGTGTCTACCTGCCACTGAGAGAAGAAAGCACCTAGAAACTTGCTGAATACCTGAAGAAATCCAAGAATGCATCAGCAGCTACTGTAGTTTCTCATTGCTACAGCTGATTGTTATTTAAAGATCTACAAATTATTTGCAGCATTCAAGGAACATAATTTCTGCAAAAAGGGGATAGCAGAAATCAGATTTTTAAAATGGGATTTCTGTAGAACATATACTTCATGGGAAATGACAGCAAGAAGGCAAACCAAAATGCCAGCATTGAGCTGACAGCACACATCAAATTACCTGTGGAGAGAAAAGCACAGATGCTGTAAATGGAAACAAAGATATCCCTGCAAAGCAGCTTGCAGTAGCAGAGATGGGGATAAGTGAAGGTTAAACATGAAAACATAATTATTAGTTAGACGTTTTTTGACCACCTGTGGTTCACAGCAACACCTCAAAAGCCAGAAGCCTACTGTTATGCAGCATATCAAAAGAAGCAGCTGTCAAAACAACTGAAAAACAAAGGGCCATTACCCAGGGTTATCGTAACTCTGCCCAGGAAACTCTTAACACCAGCACATACACCAGCAGCAGGTGCATCTGCACAGACCCAAGCTGCATTACAGCCTCAGTAAGAGGATTTACCACTTATGCACAGGTCAAGTAAACGGTGTGGGGGCCCTCCAGCCATATTTGACAGACCACTTGTTACTTGCCAGTGCAATCATCAGTCCATACATAGCCTGTCCTCGCCTCTAGGCATGTAGCAAAAACTTCTTACAGGACCTTCTTCTGTGGCTCTTTACAGGATGACGTAGTTTCCCCACATGGTCCTGGGAAGGAGAGTGACCAACAAGAGCACACTTCTGTTGGAATGATTTGCCAGGAGGTAGCTCTAAATACATGAGAAGTGCTGGGAAAGGAAGGGACCAGATGCAGGTTTTCATACATTACATTGGAGCCAAACAACTTCCTCTTAGCATCGCACTTTCCGAAGTGAAACATGGCAACAGTGTGCACCAATAAATATATATTGTACAGTAAATTTACTGCCACATGCATATTAACACACATGCAAAAGACGCAGATGTTGTTTCATGGATGGGGGAAGCCCCAGCTTCAGCTTCCTATTGCCAACAGCACATCCCTGATTCAGCACATACACTGCTGAGTATATTATAGAGCTGCTGAGTATATTATAGAGCTGATCTGTTCATGTTCACACTCAGAATTTCCATATGATCACTGTTGTTGTGGGATGGTTCAGTTATCTGCAGAAGACTCATCTAAACTGGATCCATGAATAGACTTTTCAGAGGAAAAGGCAATATGCCCAGCAAACCCAAAAGCTTAAGGAAGTCCTACCATTTATAGGTATCCACATTCCAGTCTGTGTTACCTGCTCCAAAGCTTACAGAGCATTAGTGTGCTGGTTTTGTCTGGAATACAGTTAATTTTCTTCATAGTATAGTAATTAGCATGGGCCTACAGTTTGGTACAAGTCCCAAGCACAGCTCCATGCCAGCTACTGTGAAGGAAATTACCCTCTGCCCCAGGCAAACCAGCACAACGGCCTAGAGCAGCCTTAACAGATAGTTAAAATGAAAGCTTTTTTCTCACTTCTCTGAAATATGCACAATAAACATTTGAAATAGCTTCTGCAAACTACATACCTATAGTTTTTTAATGTTGATAGTAGTTACAGTAGTATGAATTCCAATCTGTTTACATTTAAAGCAGAAAACTTTGCACAGCTACATCACCATAAGCACTTCATCACTTGTTTTGATAATATTGAAGTATTCTGCTTCAAAAAAAAAAATCTGTAAATTTATATACAAGAGATATATATGGAAATGGTTACATAGTTGTGTATTACTTAGGAGAGTTCTCCCTGATGCTTGACATAGATGACTCAAAGCACACCAAAAACACAGAAACAAACAGAAAACCCATTCTAGTCCAAAGCAGAATAAGAACAGTTTTCCCAACAAAATGGTTATTCACTGACATACTGCTTGGGCCTACAAAAGCTTATCGTCTATATGACCTTCTGTATATTCAGAAGTTTCCTTTTCTTAGGGAAACCATGGTGACAACAGTTGGCCCTGACAAAACAATAAAATTACATACTCCTTTTTAATAAATTGAGGAAGATGAGCCTACTGCCATCAACTATCACGTATTTCCAGATCAAAAATTACATACCAAGGAAGTCTGTGAGAAACTTTGCCACTAGAGCATGGAGAAACAACCCCCAGATACAATCCCACTAGCCTCCTCTCAGCCAGCAGTGAACACGACAGAATCCTCAACAAATGCTGAAATACACTGCTGAAACTGAAACATGCATGAGATGACATATAAAGCTGGCAAAGTTATCAGCTAACCAGTGCCAAGGCTCTTTTTGCAATCAAGCACAGTCCAAGCTTGGTTTCTCATCATCTGCTAGCACTTACTCCAGACTGAACCTACAAGCACATTACAATGAATGGAATCCCATTTGTTGGGCTACCAACTTCACACCAAGAGGAAGAGACCATAAAAGCTCAATTATGGCTCACAGTAAAGGAGCCACAGTAAAACTCTGCTAGCTAAAAGTGATAATCCCTCATGTTAAAAAGTTTTATATTCCTGAGAAGTATGGTTGATATTAATAATTCTTAATTTTCTGATCTGAGAGGATTGTAAAAAAACCCTAGCTTTGAGCTGACATTTAAGAATAAAGTTTTATGTGGCAACAATGTTATCTGACAAATGTTATGACTTTTTTTTCAATTAAAGTTTTACAGCTTTGTTTACCAATGTTTAGATATGCATGCAGTTTACTTTCTTCCTTTTCTGTTTTGCAGTGAAAATTGTTATAACAATGCTAAATTTTTCACTGCATTAAAACCTAATTTCCAGCAACTTTTATATACATGGTATGATCAATCCAGGGTTTTCCTCATTAAAAAACCCCACTAAATCTGGTACATTAAAGGGAAAAGATGCACTTAAGCAATTTCCACCTATTATCTCTGCAATATTTTGACACAATTTACCACATCATGAAGAAATCATACAGATGCTCTGTACACTAGAAAAAAAGAGATTCATCCTGTGATACTTAAAACACTGTAAAAATTCAATATGTAGATATGCAACCTTCTGAAGCCTTCCTTCTTATTATATGATCTTCAGTAATTTTAAAGGCATGCTTTTATTTTAAACCTAATTTTTGGATTAGAACACAGCATGTACCTACATGCATTCAGATAATGGGATACATAATAGGATCAGACTTTAAGAAATGCCAATGCTTGAAAACATAGAGCCTTTTAATTAAGATTTTTATTGCCTCCTAGTTCAGTAAATGGGAAATGCTGTTGTGTGTTATAAGCATTTTTTTCTCTTAATACTGTCCTTATCACACATTTCCTTACTCAAAGATCGGCTGTATATTGAAAACAGTTAAACAATTAAGTGTTTTCACCATTTTAAATGGTGATATATAAATTCTGCATGGAAACTTGTTTTCAGTGAAACAGTGTTTCTTTGTTTCAGTGCATAAACTGAATTTCATAAACTGAAGAACTGTTAAAATCTGTTCCTAGGAAAATGCGTAGAAGAATGTTTATCTTCAAAAAGCATACATTAAATAACTCACATTAGCTAAGGAAATGAATTTTCAGATGCAACTCCATGATGTTACACAATAACCAAAGACCAGATTTTCCTTGGAGATTTATTTCTGAAATGTACAAACACTATATCCACAGCTGAAGGATGCACCTTCTCTACGAGGCATAATTGTTCCACAGCACATCTTCTGCACTTGCAAACCTGACCATGTCCTGAAGGACAATTGCAACGTAGCTGTCGTCTTCTACCCAACACTCTGAGCTTCCCTTACAATGCGCAGGAAATTTTATTTTACAACCCGTGGTTTACAATTGGAATGAAAAAGCCACATGATAGGCTTTATAATTTGGGGAGCAAATTATAAGAAAAAACACTGAGTTCAGTCAACTTCAGACTACTAAGAACGTGAAGAATCTTAAGCTTGAAAGCAATTAACCTTGGAACAGCTTTTGAGGGGTGTTGCGTTATACCTTCCATTCGTGTTTAAAGTAAACAGAGAGCTTGTCTGATTTTACAAAAATTAACTCTGAATTTGAGTTTTCTATGGTCAACTGTCTAAATTAGTCTGTGATGACATAAAAACTTATTTGTAGAGTGTATTATTAAGTCCAGCAGCTGTTCCTGGACCATCAGCACTCAAAATCAACTCAGAAAGTTGTTGCTGTCTATTCTTACTTCATTAGTGATAGGCTGGTAGAAGGGGAGACTTCAGAGTGCAGCTATCTTAAAGATACACAAAGCTGCTTTAGATTAAGAGTTGAAAGCAAAGGTTGTTGTATTCTCTCTTCACGGCAATAGTAGTTTTAAAGCAAAATAAAGACAAACTAATTTTTTCAGTCCTAGAAAAAACACTGCATTTCCATCAGCATATATATATGTTAAAAGCAGAACAGTAAAAGTGATCCTCACTAAAAGGAAAAGAAAAATAAAAAATTTCTATAGAGCTGTGGCTTTTGCCCCTTTTCTAAATCATCAGCTTCCTCTTAGGCCTTCTACTCTATCTCTTACATATTTATTCCAGTTAGGATTGTAGTTTTCTTGGTTTCTCAGAAATAATAAGATACCAGTTCCCACGTACACACGTGATCTCTGAAAAAAGGCCACAGCAGAGTGATGCTGAGGTTTCTTTAAAAAACAGGTGTCAAGACAGGAAGAACCATTCTCATTTCTTCATTGTTTCTGGCATCTATCCTCTTTATAGCTGTAACCTGTCAGAAAGGGAGGGCAGGGAGGGACAGCAGGGGATGCCTCTAAGAGTCCAAAGGCTCACTGCTCTTGCACATGCTTTAACCGTCTCTAGGTCCTATTTCACAACCACATCTCACCTGAGGACATAAAACAGATCCCACTTCAAGGCCCAGCAATACTACTCCAGATCATGCCAATGGAAGTGCTTGCTAAGGCCATCAGGAATTTCCTCCACAGAGATGTAAAAGTCACAGGTGAAACAAACAAAGAAACAAGCCAGTTTTAGGCAAAATATCAAATCTCAAAAACCCAGGAAGGTGCAGCACCATTTTTGAATTGAAGTCAAAGATAAATAATGCTTGTATTCCCCCTGCTGGCTCTGTCCTCCAAACACAGCTCAACAGCAATGCCTGCATGGATGAAAGTTTTTGAGTAACTGTAATAACACATACAGGGCTTCATTTGTTTCCAACATTTAACTTTGTCTTCGTACTGTATTTAAACATGACCAGAGTGAGAAAGCACTTCTGAGACATGAAGGACAAAAGCTGGGAGTTGTTTTGATCTAAACAAAAATAAATTTCTAAAACACCCATCCTAAACAAAGTGTTGTAAAGGCACATATAAGATGATGAAAAGACACATACCTAAACGAAGTAAATAAGTAAATAAAGCTTACTCTGCTCTTGTGAGATCCCATCTAGAGTCAGTTCTGGTGTCCCAACATAAAGAATGTGAAACTGTTGGATCAAGTTCAAAGGAGACCACAAAGTTGGTAAGAGGACTGGAGCACCTCTCCTATGAAAACAGGCTGTGGAAGTTGCGGCTGTTCAGCCTGGACAAGAGAAGGTTGCATGGAGATCTCATAGCAACCTTCCAGTATCTGAAGGGAGCCTACTGGAATTCCTTCACAGGAACTGTAGTAATAAGACAAGGAGTAAAGGGTACAAACTGAAAAAGGGGAAATTTAAAGCTGAATATTAGGTAGAAATTCTTTACTGTGAGGGTGGGAAGACAGAGAAACAGGTTGCTCAGGGAAGTTGTGGATGCCCCAACCCTGGCAGTGTGCAAGGCCAGGCTGAATAAGTTCTTGAGCCACCTGGTCTAGTGGGAGGTGTCCCTGCCCATGGCAGGGGGGGGTTGGGACTAGATGATCTTTAAGGTCCCTTCCAACCCTTAACATTCTGTCTTTCTGTATATTTAAATCCAAGAAGAGAACCACCAGGCACAGCAATCTGATCACAAATCACATAGACGGCACCACTGGTGGCTGCAGCCAGCTACACATCTCAGGTGTTTGGAAAGACTTGAATGAATGGACAGACCAAGCTCCCTCATGGTACCCTACTGTCACTTCCCAAACCCTGCGTGTGCTCCTCAACGCCACCAGTAGCTGCCAGCTGCCAGGAGCCCAGCTGGCAGTGCCCCGGACCCAGCCTCAGCACTGAGCCAGCCTCTGTCACTTTGGCTCTGAGAGGACCCCATCAGCCTCTGCTCCCTACCTGGGGAATTTATCAACATCAGAATCTTCAAAATGCTTAGAGAAAGATGAGGGTTTCTGCAGCAATAAAGGTAAAGGGTGGCTACCCGTAACAATGTCAGGTTTTTAGACAAACCCTTAGATATTGCTATTAGTTTGGCTATATTAATCGGTATTACTTGGCTTCAGTTTTCTCAAGTTAAAAAAAAAACCGAAAAACCCAACACAACAAAAACTCAAAACAATACCAAAAACCAAAACCAGATCACCATTAAGAGCAAAACTGGATGTTCAGAATCTCTAAACTTGTCATTGTTTCCTTCAATATACAACACAAGGAAAAACAAAATTTGAGCACAACTCCTTGCAAATTACTTCATGTACTTCGGGCTGAACAACACAGGAAATGTGAACATACAGACAGATTACCTCTGCTGAGATAATATCCTAGTCTAACCCTAAAATGCCTTTCAGACAAACTCACATATTTTGTAATGTTAATGAGATTAACATTACAAAACCACCTGGGATTTTTTTGTCAAGCCAAGCCAAACTTACTACACAGATAAACATGAACATGTAGATTTTAAATACTGCCTTCCTTCACAAACTGTACTTCCCCATTAGAGGAGGAGCTGGAAACAAAGACTGTGAATTGCCATGTTAGAAAAGGTTACCTATCTCTCAAAACTATGTGCTTGATATTCTCAATATGAAAATACATCAAGTATGATGCATCAACCCCACATATTATTTAAATAAACCAGATTTGTTGACTACCGTTAGTTGATTTTAATTAGTTAAAAAATAAGCAGTAATATCAATCTGAATTCAGTTTTTAAGTGCTAGGCATAATAAGATGAAATATTCATTCATCCCTGCAGTACACAAAAGTCATTCTTATTTTCCTAAATGCATAAATGCAGCCTCTTTGTAAGCCCATTCAGATCAAAATACATTCACATTTCCCCCACTATGCAGTTACTCTGAAACTACTGAAAAGGCTACTTGATGAACCTCTTCCTGTGCCCAGCTTCAGAGAAAGATGTTAGTCCCATGCGGACAGGCACAATGAATCAGAGTAAACTGTAACCACACAGCAGAAATAAAAGATAACTCAACAAACAACAAATATGGAGAAACAAGCAGCAACAGCACCAATCAAAGCTTAAAAATACCATCACCTGGTTAGGAGGACTTGTTCCCTTTCCTGTTTCACTAAAAACTGTCTGTTATTCCTCAGGTATAACACAAGATGCCACATGATGGCAGCAAACACCAAGCTTTAGCCTTACCTGCACAGGCTGGTCACCTGCTACTCTGAAGTCTTCATGCTGCTGCATGTGCCATGCAGCCAGGCCATAGGGCTCCTCAGCAGGCCTGCAGTCCAGGGGATTTGCCCGTAACTGCTCCTTGAGCCACATCTGAGTCCTCACTGCTGGCTGTATGGGAGCTCCGCTCACAGCCTGCTGTCCCAGTGTCGCGTATCTCTGTCCGAAAGCTTCACAGCTGCCTGCCGCAGGTTTGCTTTCAGGTAAGGCACTGTAGGTCAAGTCTAAGGCATGTCTCCTACTTGGGGAATCTGAAACAAAGTCATCTTTGCTGCACGTTTCAAATTTGTATTTGCAGTCCAGTAGAGAAGATCGTTTTTTCCCCATTTCTTTGTCCTCAATTTTTAGCAACTCCATGCTGTCATGCAAACAACTTGGCCCATTTGTCCTTACTTGAGGTGGCACAGCTTTGTCCGTACCAGCCCTGTATTCCACTGAATGACTACTTCCATCTTGGCTGAAGTTATTTGGTGAGCTGAGTCTAGACAAAGAGGACCATTTTCTTACAGGTCTTGCATCTTTCATGTCAAGAGAATTGTCCAGGGCTCCCTGATTTCTGCCTCCTCCTGACCGTACAAAGCTTGTACTCCATTTTGAGCCATCAGACTTGAAAGCTTCCCTGTGTTTGGAAAGTGAAGAGCTGGCACTAGACAGCATCACATGGGCAGTGGGAATAGAAACCAGTGATCGGCTGGGCTTAAATGATGATGTACCACTTGAAGTTGAATGATCTGTGAAGAGAAATTTATCATGTAAGTAAGTACAACACAGAACTCATTAACATTCGTTCAGATAGAACAAAATATCAAATTCAAGGTGAAATGCAAAATAGAAGGAAAGAGGTTTCTTGACAAAATAGGGCCTTCTAGACCATTCTAAACCATGAGAATGGAAATTAATTAAAGTGGGAGCTTTTCAAGTATATTTTGTTCGGGTGTCATGATTACAAAAAGAAAAGTGCACTAAGCACTGGAAACAGCAGCACCAGATAGAATTCTCAGCCTGTGAGCCAAAGAAACCATTGTTCCTTTCCCAGCTTTAAGCTGACAAGGCTGGATTTCTCCCCCACCCCACATAATACTAAGGAGCTTCTGTACCATCAACAGCGGAGGTGTTCAGGAGCCCCAAGACTGCTTCCTGTTCCATCACCCCTCTTCTCATTTTTTAAAGGCAAAACAATGCAATAAATGCACTTTGTAAAATGGCAGTGCTGGAGACAAGCCAGTTAAATAATGGTTGGTTGGACAGAGTTATTCCTCCCTTCTGGATCTCACAAATTTCCAAGTATGCTTCCTGTGCTGTGTTTGGCTGGGAAGGAGTTAATTTCCTCCACAGTAGCTGATATGGGACTATGTTTTGGATTTGTTCTGGAGACTGTGTTGGTGACTGAGGGACATTTCAGTGCCTGCTAAGCAGTCTTCACACACAGTCAAGGCCTTTTCTGCTTCTCACCCCACCGCACCAGTGAGGAGGCTGTTGGTGCACAAGGAACTGGGAGGGGACACAGCTGGAAGAGCTGACCCCGACTGACCAAATGGATATTCCATATCCTATGGAACCATGATCAGCAATAAAACCAGGGGGAAGTTTGGTTTGGGGGGCTGCTGTTCAGGCAAGTCAGCTGGTGGTGAGTAACTTTTTTCATTTGCAGCCTTTCCTGCTTCTTATTTCTCCCTGTTACTTTCCCTACAATTTTTTTCTTCTTTTCAATTATTAAACTGTTTTTATCTCAACCCATGAGTTTTTTCACTTTTACACTTCCAATTCTTTTCCCCATCCCACCAGGCAGGAGGAGTGAGTGTCTGTGTATTTACAGACCCAAATACAACGCCACAGAGAAAAACTGTATCAGTTTATAAAAATCTTTCCCAAGTCAAAATAGCAAGAACAGAGAAATCAGGAAGATGATACTCAGGAGAGAACAGTAGAGCAAAGATGAGAGAGGTAAAGGAGAGATTACTGGGGACTGGCTGAGAGCTGTCACATACACATCAACATGTGCTTAGCATCACAGGCTGTGGGCAACCAGAAATAAACATCTAATTCTCTCATTAGAGGATCAGCTCCCACCAAGTCAGGTTCATGGTACATAGACAGAATGAAATTGCTCTAATTAAAAGATTCTTTTAGTGTCCCTCTTGCCAAAAAGCGAGACAGATACATTCTTCTTATTTCTTTTATCCTAACCTAGAGAGAACCTCTTTCTTTGAGATTTATCAGGTACAACATGAATCCATACTGGGATAGTTTAAAAGCAAAAAAAATTGCTCTAAAAGTACAGTTCGCATAACCAGCTCAATGGCTACACTAGGTGAATGTGATTTGGTGAAAGCCAGAACACATTTTTCATTAATTAAGCATACTGTGAAAGCAAGTATTTGACTCAATATACCACACCATGGATAGGAAAAGGAAGAGAGCTTCCAATGGTGCAACAACTTTCAAAAATGGTAGCACTTCTTCTTCCAGGTACCCAAATAAAAATATCCTTACTTGCAACTTGAATATTCCTCCCTATTTGGGATCAGACTTCCTCACTTCTTGCACTTGCAGCCCAATGCAAAATAATACAGTCCTACAGTCACACCCTTCATAAGAAAAATGCATTATAACCCACAAAAGAATAAACAGTTCCTTGATTGATACCTGTTTATTACATAGTTAATGCCAGGACTCCTGGAAAGGCAGAAAATCTTGCTGAAGCCTTCCTGCCTCCCAGTGAGTCCCTGCCCCACCATGTACCCTCTCGTTTCAGTGCATAAGCTCACGACACATAGTTTCTTGCTTCTACTCAGCTGCCTACTTTCACGGTAGCTACAGAACATCGTTCTCTCCAAGACTTGGCAGAACTGTCAGAGCTGAAGTGGACCAACAGTTTAAGAGCTATTCATAGGGTGCTGATGGTGGCCAGAGAGCACACACAGGGGCTGTCCTGTGCAGAGCCAGGAGTGGGACTTCAATGATCCTTCTGAGTCCCTTCCAACTCAGGATACTCTCTGATTCTATGATAAAGTTAAATGGAGAGTAGACTACTACCAGCTTGTTACCTGATTAATTATCCTGCTAATTTAACTAGGGGTAACATTTTTTGCATGCAAGATGAAAGACATTCCTTCCTCCCTGCACTTCTTCCTTGAAAATTCTATACTGCAGAGAGAAACATTTTTATTGGCTGTTCTGTCTTGACATTGCTCAAGAGGCGGGACATGTTAAAGAGGAAGACAGAAGGCCACACAACTCATTTCAAGCAGACAGAATCACAGTCTTCTGACCAAACACAACAGTGCCCACAGATATTGCAACACCGGAGATAGTGACATTGCAACACTATTCATTTCCAAATTGTGATATGCCCACCACATGTAGCCTATTTGCCTGTGCCAGGTACAGTATCAGCTTCTTTCAGCTCTGCCGACTGTCTTCTCTCATGGCACATCAGACACTTGCATCAAAAGCCACTACAAACTGGGTACATCTGGCTATGCTGGGGAGCAGGGGCTGCAGATTCCAGTCCTGCCCTGCAATGGAAATAAAGATACATGGCCACCTCTGTCTCAGGATGTCAAAGCAGTGACAAGAAAGCAAGAGAGGAATATGACCTGATGGAGCTGGAGTGTCAAACATGCGTATCGTGAGATGGAAAGCGCAGATCAGAGTCCTGCTTTTGGAGAACATGCAGCAGAAGAGCAGGAAGAGACTCCTGCTCTCCCCTCCTACTCTCTCAGCAAAAGTAGGGACGGAAATGCACAGCAGAAAGAAATGCATCTCCTCGTGTACAGGTAACTCCTTAGCTTGAGGCTGCTGGCTTTGTAACACTCAAGAAAATTAACCTCTGTATTAAGCCTTACCTAGAAGCTGAAACTGACGCAGCACAAAGTCAGTCCAGCAAAGGCAGCAATCCCAGGCCTTTTTATATCCGAAGAAAATAAAAGTATATTGGGATTCAAAAAGAACTGATCTATGTTTTAGGCTGTGCAGATTTCTAGGACTAGAAATATTACATATGCAAGAGAAAGGTAAAAGAAACCCTGTATACATGTATCTGTAAAACTTAAAATAATAAAATATATAGTAGTATTTCATACAGCATTTTCAGTCTAAAATACTGACTTAATGTTACCCATACACGGTCTTCAAACTAAAATTAAAACCAATAATAATTAGAAATGTACTATCTCCTTCATTTATTAGAGCTATTACTATGTGGTAGATTTTTTTCCATCTTCTACTCTAAATTTAATTAAATTAAAAATTAATTAATTTTGAGTCAAGATTTAAATTTCTTTTCCTCACTTCCAATTCTAAACTCTTCAAGCAGATTTGAACTTCGAATGCCACTTATATCCAAGTACAGCTGACGGATGTCTCCGATAATTTGTCTCAAAGAGAAACACAGTAATTTTGGCTTCAAGTTGTCCTAATTGGTCTTCCCATTAACGCTCACTGAAACATATGAGAAAATTCACACTTTTTCTTAGAGCATATTGCTTAAGTCTGTCTTGCCTGCAGGCTCAGCTGGAAAGAGAACCAGTCTGCAATTCAGAAACATCTCTCAACACAAAAAGCAGGAAATTCGTAGATTTCATTGAATATAGGAGAGAATACAGAAAGCACCATGAAACTTAAGAGATATTACTTCTTCTGTAGACACAGCAATAAGCTCCATCTGGCTGAATCCTGCCAAAGACTACTTTATCCAAGCAGCAGGTTTTTCCCTTCCATACAGGCAGGTGTAAGCAAATGCCAGTTCAGAACTGAAAGCGCTCTCTCCTTGGGATTACTTGGGGTTTACTTCACTGATCTGGTATTTATTTGAAGATTACAAACAGGCTTAAACATGGCTTGTGTGTCTCCAGAGTCTTTCAAAGCGTAAAACTGCTCTCATTATTGAAAACCGAAAGAAACAGGAGGATAAAAAAGTAGCTAGATGCTTCTGGTTTTCCTTTCAGCAGAATTAGGATTATATGACAAATATTTCTTTTCAATTATCCTAATAACTTTTTTTGTGGCCCACCACGAAACTCCCTGGTGCAACTCCCTGGAAAACTCCCTTTTCTAATAGGCATGACATTTTAATACCTGATCCAGTACCTCCAAAGCTACATAAATAAGAGAACTGAAAATATGCTATTTTAGGAACACATTACAAGATTTCTACCACATAATAGGAGCAGATGGAATAAAAAAATGAAGAACATTTCATATGGCTTTCTTACCATCTTGTGTTACACTTCTGAAATATTTAATTACTGCTTATCTGGCATAGAAAATAATGTAACAGAATCGATTTTGGTCTTAATAAAAAATTAATCACAGAGAGAAAGCACAGCAGGCACTTGGTTCTGAAAGAGGGGCAGAAGAAAGAAACTCTTCAATATAAAGTTAATGAACACCTCCTATTCATTTGCATTTTCCTGTTCTATGCTATTTAAATTACTGGAAGAAAAACCTCTGAGGTAATTTCTCAGGCCAGACACACCACCCTCATTTAGCTACTTAAAATCCTTATCTGTTGCCCAACAGTCAGTCAAAACACGTGAGTCAGAAAAGGTTCACTGTAGCCCTAAACAATTTCTTAAGCTGCAAAATTAAACCAGTGCTATGAGAAATCCCATCTAAGATGTACTTCTGCATGGGACAAATTCTTCACTGCTCCCAATATGATATTATCAAACAGTAGTAGAGTAATCAGCTAATATAGCTACCCAATTTTTATCAAAATCAAAATGCATTTGATACACATGTTTATGGGATGCACATGTATCTAATGCCATTGAAAACAGAGAACCTTCCTTGTGTCAAGGATAATTTGATATTTTATCCAGGGTATAATTAGAATGCCATGATCATGGAGAGAAACACCAGTATTAAAAACAGCTGACCTTCTCTTCCTGTACTCCCTTCCCACCCACCTCCCCCCACCAAAACACTGACATAGTTTACCCCAGTCAAGGAAAAGAAACTGAACTATTCTTATTAACTAAGCAGAAGGTAAACAGGGGAAATCAAGCCTCCATTATACAAATTCAAGGTCTTGAATCTGGCTGCAGTTTAGTGAACAAAAGCTCTGACATTCACTACAGGACGTCAGTTCCTCTGAAGTGTTCTGTAGCTCTTAACTGCATGGACCCCAGCAACAAGCTATGAACAATTCCAGCATCCAACAAAAGACTGAAGGAGCCATGAGTCTTCCATCTACCACACAAGCACGTGGATGCTTCCCAGACATCTCTGAAACAGTGGCTTCCAACAACAGAAGTGTCTAACTCTCCTAGGAGTTGGTTGAAACACAATAGGATGTTGTGCCATGACAGGAGTATTGATGCTACATATGTGTTCCTCCCTGTCTACCTACTCAGACTGGACCAGCCTTAATGCAGCAGAGATAATCAGATGAGCCAAATGAGACATTTCAAAGTGGCTAGATAGGAGGCCAGTCCTAGTAAAAAGCCCTAAGCAGACTGACTCATCATTCTCTGGAAGCAAAAGCATGCCTTTCCAGGGTGCAGCAGCAGTCACAAGAATGGGTGAGGCTTGGTTGGTTTGTTGGGAGTTTTTTGGTACGGTCTAGAATTCTTCGCTATTGTTTTTACAAGCCCTCTTCATATTACTTCAAGTTTACTACACCAAAATATGAGGTGAATGAAGGAAGGAAATTTCTGCAAATAACTCTCTTCCAAAGAATAAATAAGAACATGCATCACAGAAGGCTGTGGCAGAAGCACAGAAGGAAGCACTGCAGACACAGCACAAAGTCAGTCCAGCAAAGGCAGCAATCCCAGGCCTTTTTATATCCGAAGAAAATAAAAGTATATTGGGATTCAAAAAGAACTGATCTATGTTTTAGGCTGTGCAGATTTCTAGGACTAGAAATATTACATATGCAAGAGAAAGGTAAAAGAAACCCTGTATACATGTATCTGTAAAACTTAAAATAATAAAATATATAGTAGTATTTCATACAGCATTTTCAGTCTAAAATACTGACTTAATGTTACCCATACATAGTCTTCAAACTAAAATTAAGAACTGAACAGCAGAGAACTGTTCAGACATTTAACAAGTTTTGTATGAGAAAGAATTCTTAAAACATTGCTTGTTTATAAAGTTCTGTGTTTGAACAAAAATGAACTATAAAAGAATAACAAAAAACTTACTAGAGGCAAAACATAATACTAACTAATGCTAATTTAAAATAATATTAAATACTAAAATACTTACTGCCAGTAAACTGAGATGGTTGTGTCACATCTATGCCTTCAAAGCAGAAACAGTCACGTGGTGTTCAGAAGCAAGTTCAATTAATGTCAATTGGAAAAAAGAAGAAAGTTCACTGCCTTTCACCATCACCATCACCGTACTGCCAGTATCAATCAGAACTCTTTTACATAAGATGTGGATTGCAAACTCCAAGTCAGTTCTACTTTGTTTCACATTAATTGTGTGGGATTTTCTGTAATCTACTGTGTTGCACACCAAAGGAATGCAAGTTCTACCTAAAACCTCGCTACATTTAGAAGTTAAAGGAATTTAAAAACTATATAATTCACAAAGAATTTGAATAGTACAATGCTGAATAATATGAATGTGAACTTACCAGGTTGCAGCTGAGACAGAATTTTCAAAAAATGAAGCCATTTTGTTGCTTTTAGGACTTTCCTTCAGATGAAATACTGGTAAAGCTACTATCCCTGAGCAATGCTATTGTAGAGAGATGGAAGAAGGAATAAATGGTGGGACAGCCTCACAGGCCTCCAACAATGTAGAGAAATCAAAAAATACTACAAGGCAAGTTTAAAGGATTTTTAGTAAGTAGAGCAGAAAGACATGCTGGAAAGAGTAAAAGCTGCACCCTTAAGTACCAGGATGGCATACGCACTTAGGCAAGGAAAGAAACGCAGAGGTAACACTGAGTTCCAGCAAATGGCAAACAGCTTCTTAGACACCCTCACAAACAAAGGGAATGCTACACGCATATGAGCATACTTGAACAGAAACTTGCCTAACATATCCCATCTCATTTATTAAAGACCTGGCCACTTGGTATCAATCTTCATTACCCTCCTGCTCTACGGCTAATGAATTTACTTTTCCCCCATTTGTGACTTCTCATTCTTTTCCATGCCCTTCAGGCAAACACACCTTCTCCCTTGTTTGCCAGAGAGGTGATAAGGTAGCAACAATCCTACTCAGAGTAAGTAATGAGAACAACAGTGTCCATCTGCAAATAATATGAAAAAAGAGGAAGAGGGAAACAAGTATGTTCTAAAGTTTATTAAAGCTTAACACAGCAACTGACTGTCATTGAACACGAGAAAATTATACCTCTTCACTGAGCAAAGGAAAAGTATTTACTCAAAGAAAATTACTTGTATTTCCCTATTTTCACATTATTCACATCCCTGTTTTCACCTTACCGTGGGAAAGGTTGTCTTGATTCACTTAGATTTACCTGAAAACTCAGTGTTTTCCCTAGAACACAGTACCGACAAGGAACGTGTCCTGTAGGAGCTACTGTTTAAGTTATAATATTTCTGGTACTGAAATACTCTTTCACAAGTCTGCTCTTTGATTAAGTCTCATTAGGGCACAGTCAACACTCACCAGCTTTGGCTCATTTAAAGAGTGCTGTCCCATGCTTGAGAGGTCATCCCTGTACATTAACATCAGGTTCCCACCACACCTTCTGAGATAGCAGACCTGGCAAAAACCTCAGTAGTCAAGTTCTCAAGATTCTAGCAGCAAGAACACACAACTAAGTGACACAGTGGGCCACACCTTCATATGATCTCACCTTAGCACTACGAATCAATCTCTGCATTCCACATCCCATTTCAAGAGCCAAGTTCTTAATTGCATCACTTGTCATCTAACTTAAGAGGCAATCTGAGCATCTTCCCAAAGAATTGCACAGGGCTGATCAAACCAGAATCAGTGCCAAAACGAAGCACACAGAGATCATACATTTGCCTTTTTGACCATGCATGAACAGTTAAAAAAACACTACACAGGAGACTATATACTCAGTTCCCAATACTAACTGAAGTTAAAATACATTTGGTAGAATGACCTGTCATCCAAAATACTCCTTATTAAAGGTTAATACACACTCCCCTGAAATATACAGCTGTTTTCGGTTTGGATTTTTTTGTGCAAGAAAATACTGGGTAAAATGATCCCCATTCTTCTTCAAAAAAAAAATTTCTTTAAACTAACTGTTTGGGAATATCAATTATCATAAGACTCGAATAATAAAATTTTACATGTATTTCAACTAACAAAGCTCAACAAAAACATCTAACAGTATTTTGTGTTTTGCAACAGTTGACTTCAAGGAGACTGCACCAAGGCAGTGAAACAGTTTTTGATAGGGGAAAACAAATACAAACAGAAAAAGGCAAGTATATGTGAGTGGTACAGTAAACCTGAGGTCCTAACACTCATTAGGTATATACATGCAGAGAGAAAAAAGAAAACCCCTATTCCCCCAACATATCAGATACACACCAAGTATATCTGTCCTGCCCAAAGGATCTTAGCATAACTGATATTTTAGGACACAAAAAAAGAGTACTGCCTATTAATATTTCTGCGAAGTGCCAATTTACCCAGCAATATCTAGGCTAATTATACTCAGATGGGGAATCCACAACTCCAAAAGAGAAGCGTCTTCGAAAAAATTTAGTAACTTCCACTCTTGAGCCAGATCTGGGTCAACTTAGCTCACTCACATGAAACCCAGATCCAGAAGATGATATAACAGGACTGTGAAGGAAAGTAGCAGTGTATAGAGGTGGGATGCTGACACTCCAAAATAAAGTCAGACATCAGTCCTGCGCAACAAGGGCAGCTCTAATGAACAGAAACACAGTTCAAAAAGCAGCAGGCAAAACTTGTTCTATCGGAAAATATTATTCAGCAGAGAAATATAAATTACAACAAAGTCAACTACTGCAAGATTCTATTCTTGTTTTCCTTACTCTACTCAGTTATTCCAGATGCCAATGTTAGAGAAATCTGAAAGTACAGATTCATTAAAAGAACAAGCAACAAATACAATACCATGGGATGTTTAACTGAAGCAGAAAATATTTCACAGATTTTATCTGAGCAAATAGTCTAAAGCAAACAGCAGGTAAGCCCAAGACCAAATTTTTACTCTGTATCAGTCACTGAAAAAGTTATTTATGACTGCTATTGGTCCAAGCTTGCAATGGCCATCTGCTAAATTAATCTGTAAAGAAAAAGGCTAACCTAACTTACATAAAAATCTCTTTAGATGAGCAAACTGAGCATGTTAAGATGGAAGTATGTCTTAAAAGAATGAACTCATTTTACCTGAATACAATAAACCTTTTGATTTATATATTTTGCCTCTTTAACCAAGGATATCACAAACCCACAGCCAAATATAATAGCGATTTCTAGAAATACAACAAAATAAAGAATGCTCTGAACAACCATTTTCAAAACGTTAAACTTTCCCAGCAGTAAGTGCCACGCACACAAAGATATGGTCCATCCTCAGTGTGTCCTCTTGATGAGATGAGCCTCTCTACGCTCAGCTTCAGCTTCAGTGCTATTTTGCTGCCGTACATGTACAGCACCTGAGAGAAAAGTGTGCTACAGGATGCTCACAGGTTGCTGTGTGAGTACATGTGAGTTACATGCAGCTGGCCACCACAAAATAGTAAAATATATTATACATGCAATGTGGATGCTCTATGCAAAAGAGCACAAACCAAGCAAAAGAGAAATTTGTATCCCACAGCATCTATCTTTTCCAGCCATCTAGAGCTATTTTTAAGAAAGAGTTATATAACTAAGTAGAACAATTTTTAGATTAACAGTTCTATTTTCACCCCCCCAGATAAGAGGATAAAGCAATATTCCAAAACAGCAGTCACGTAAACAGGCAACTGGATTTCGTTGAAATAGAAGTATGAGTGAAAACCTATACTGCCACAGGGAGTTTCTTTTGTGGTTGGTTGTCTCATTTTTTACAAGTCTAGATGTTAACTTGCATTTGCCCTTTTATGAAGGCCATCTACAGCTTCCAATTCCATTTTCCAACAACAAGCACTTAAAAGTGAAGACATGAAGAAATCAAATATCCCCCTAGGACCTTCTTTAAAAGTAATGGCTAAAGGGGAAAAAAGACTCTGCATGTCACAATATATCTGTTCTCCTTCCTTTCTGTATCTGCAAGATATCCATACCACAGATACCATCTACTTCAACAGCCATCAGATACCCCCTCTCGCTGGCATTATTTTTTCATCCCCAGCTACGGATGACTCAAAAAAACTGGAGTAACTTAGCCCATCAGAACAGAAATCCATCCCTGCCCTCCAGAGGGGGATAATTTGAGGGATTTTTGTTCTCTGTAAGGGAACACCCAGTACCAGGTACATACCCTCCCCTTCCTATACCAAGACAGACGCAACTTGTGCTTTCTCAGTCTCCACAGGAAACTTATTCCTATTATCCCAACTCTCTAACTTACCTCTGTTGCCATCTCCCACAATAGGATTCCCAGATTAGCTAGGCTGACACCTTTCAGCAGCAAAACTACCTGACCTAAGACATGAAGGGCAAAGGACATGCATGTGAAGAGAAACTCGCACAAGGAGAGTTAAGAGACGCCCTCTAACACAAGGGACCAGAGCAAAACCTGAGGGCTCCCAGAGAGCACTATCATTCCAGAGAGTTAAAACTCTGTGGTTGACCAAGGTGTGTATCAATACCTCACATTTTTCTTCATAACTACAGGTAGAAACAGAGCCCTCAACTCAATGTCAAGTAACTTTAGAAGGTTAAATTCCACTTTCAAGGAGACTGGAGTATCTGGCTATATTTTTGAGATAATTATCCACTAATGACAGTTTAATCCCTGTTCCTACTGTCTTTATATTGAAATAATTAATTTAAAATTAATTAAATATTAAAATATTTAGATTCAACTGATACTTGTTCTGCACACCACAGAGCAGTGGATCTCTTGGTCCACAGCCCACCAGGAATAGCTGTTAACAGGACCAGCACTCTCCAGTTTTATGCCAGGCTATGAAAGTGGGGAAGACAGAATGCACCTTCATTTTTTCTCCAAATCTCACACTTCAGCCTTATTTCCCCCACTGATTTCCCCCATCTGAGCCTTGCACACAGTAGTCATCCTCCTAGTTTACCTCTTGTATTCTCACTTTGGGAGCCCAAACTCGAATCCACAATCATAGAACAGAGTCATTTAGGTTGGAAAAGACCTTCAAGATCATTGAGTCCAACCATTAACCTGGCACTACCAAGTCCCAAACTAAAACCATGGCCTCAAGCACCACATCTGCATGTTCTCTTTTGAAAACCTGCAGGGATGGTGCCTCAACCACTTCCCTGGGCAGCCTGTTCCAATATTTGACAGCCTTTTAACTGGTAACTCCTGCAAGTATCACACAGACTTCTGTACAACTAGAACACATGTACATTACTCAGATGGAAAAAGAAATCCTTTTACAGGCAGAAGCAGGTGCTGTGAGCAGCCACAGCAGCGAGGCTGCCATGGGCCCAGTGAGGCAGGAGGATACTGCTTGACGGCTTTCACTGCTTCATAGCAGGACTGTCCCAGTCTGACTCCTTCCTCCTGCTGCAGACCAAGGTCAGGCCAGGTCGCCAAGCACGGCCAGCCTGCCTTGCTGCAGCACTGCCACTGCTGTGCATCTCCTGGAAGCATTTAATGGGCCACAAGCAATTTACTTAATACACTTTGGGAATGCCTATAGCAAGCAGTAATCCCTTCCAAGGGCCAGAAATCATCCCCAGCAATCCCAAAAATTCAACTGTTGCCTCAAGAATAACTTAACTCGCCCCTTCAGATGCTGATCCTTAAATGGTAGAAGAGATGGTAATATGCTAACAGTAGCTAATATTCAACTGGACTAGGTCTGTTGCAGACCTAGCAGTCTACATAATTACTTACCAAGATTTGGGAAAAACCACAATATTTAAATAAGAAATTGGGGGGAAAAAAAAAGAAAACAAATGTTAGTAAAACCCCACAAAGTAAATACAGAAAGAAGTAAAATACAATGCTGCAGAAGTAGCTTTAGCACTCTGTTTTCTAACGTTTATATTCCTAGCTTTTCTACTCTACCCTTCATTTACCATACAATAATCTCACCTTCCCTTAAAGTTTCTTGGACACATTAGGGCTTTGATAACAAATTAACAGCCTACTCCACATGTAGGTCACCATCTGGAACCCAGCTCAGGTCTCAGAGGATTAACTTTAAATTGGATTTTAGCACAGCTCTATATCCTACAGAAGAAGTCGCTTTTTATACTTCAAAAATTAAGCATCATTATCCGCATTTTCCAAATGAAGAACAAACTCCTACAACAACTAGTCTAATGTCACTTAGTAAACTTCACCTGCTTCCTCTCACTGCTCTTTACACTGAGCAGTAGTGGCTACCCTGGTTACCTTTTTAAATTTCACAAATTGAAGCAAAACAAAGTAGCAATAAACTTAGGGGAAAGGAGGGTAAGACTCACCTGGAATCTTCAGCATTTTCCTATAGCAACATTCCTATTACTAACAGAAACATTTCTGAAAGCAACAGCGGCAACAAGAAGATACGGAAGAGTTACTGGATTCCATCCCACAAAACTGATTACAACACAATAAACAGATGTGGAAAACCCTTTGCTTTTGGGGACCATCTGGCTTGCACCATTTTGACTCCAACTTTTAACATTATATTTTTCAGGCACACCTGTGAAGCCATGATACTAAGACTATTATTAACAGAGAATTGTTCCAATTCTAATACACAATTTACCTACAGCATAAAACAAAGGAGAGGGATTCACAGTTCTTGTACTGCCCATAAACAAGTCTTCTTCCGGGATCCCCAATCTTCACACACTCTGAGGACTTTATTTTAGGGGTTTTTTGGAGAAGAGTTAATAGTTTGAGCAAACGTGAATGTTACACAGGTAACATTAGGAGTGTTAATTCTGAGGGTGTATTTAGAATCAAATCTCACACTCTTTGGACGATTTCTGTATCATAAAAAACAAGCCTCCACTCCAGAAGGGAACTATTACTTCCTTACATGTTCACCATCAAAGAAGCCATGAAGGACAATTTTAAAGGTTGGAAGAAAAAAAGCCCCAAACTTCATGCACGCATTAATTATTAGGAGTGGTTTTTTCACCTGCTAGTAGTCTGTCTGTAACATAATGACAGTTACATACTATTAAAATGAATGTATGTCACATTTTTTTAGAAGTATCTTGAAAATTAAAGGTCATTTGTGCCCTTTGACAAGACTGGCTGAAAGATCTGATTTTAACTATAACCAATGCTTAAATAAACTGATATTGAATCAGGAGAAAAATGCATTATGACCAGTAGAGTCTTTTATCCCAGATTTTCCTAATGAAAATATTTAGCTTTGTAAATAATTTCTAAAATAAATTAAAAAAAAAAATAACAGCAGTTTAGAGCTTCCCCATTCTTTCACTGGCAATCCATTTCTAAAGTTGTTTTTTCTCCCCCACTTCCTAAGCTAGAGAAAAGATAGAGTTTAGTGCCCTGACATTACAATGACTAGAAAATTTAATGATTAACACACTAATTAAATGAAAGCAATAAATCCATCTAAATCATAAAAGCAAGAAAATGTAACTAATTAATTATGAAAAATGTTTTAACAGAACGTTTCTCATCCTGAAAGACCAGAAACTCCTTTGCCAAATTGTATATATGTCAGGCACCATTTGGTCCACTGAATTCATCCTCTCTGGAATGAAACACACTCACTACAAATGATATCAGCAGTCACAGATTAAAAGACTTGATCTACTGCAGATAGCAGAACTCTAACCCAACTCCAACTTGCATACGTGAGACGATTTCTGTAGTCATTTAAGATACAACATGCTAAAGTATTCAAAGCAAAAAGAAGGCACTACACACATGCACAAAAAGAAGTCCTTCCTAGGTGCAGTTTTGGGATTTGATCACCATAATTCTAGAAATCAATCTGGCATCTTAATTCCCAACCGCAAGGTTTACCTAGCACCTGAATGGGATGCTGGTTCACTGCCAACACTGCCATCCCTGAGTACTCTTGGAATCTCCAGTACTACTGAACACAGCCCATCATGCTTACACAAAGCATATCATATGACATAAAAACTGCAGTTATTTTAAGTGCTACTACCTGCATTGCTACCCAGTTTTAGACTTTATTTAAACAGAAGAGTGCTTCATTGTTTATAGACAACTAACAAGCTTGAACACAAACCACCTGACTTACATTTTCCTTCAAAGGGTTTAGTGATCACTTCTCTCTGCTCCTCAGGAAAATTGGAAGACAGAGTTTGTATGTCCTTTTTGTTTTCTGATGTGCACAGTTAAAAGTACACAGCAAGAGGTGGGACAGCAGAAAATGTTTCAATTGCTGCCTTTGATAATGGAAAGACTTTAATGTTTACAAATTTATTTCCAGTTGTTGGCTCATACATTTGGGTATTTATAGTACTTATCACTATGACATCCAAGCATATTAACAGTGCTCTGATCCCCACAAAAAAACCAAACAAAACCAAAACTGTTTCTTCTCCACTCTCCAGCCTACTTAAAAACACCTCAGTTAAGGTATTACCAGCACAGCACATTCCAGAAATTAAAAATAGAACTCTTTTCAAAAGGCAGACTCAATTTCAGATCTTATTTTTTGATTGGAACAAGCATGGACCAAAGTCTATCATAAAAATTGGTGTGGTAAACTTGAGACCTGATCTCTGGCTCTGAAGTAAAGTCAGTTCCATAACCATTAGCTCAGAAAGTCTGAATTGCATGCTTACAGAAAGCATTTAAATTTAAAAAAAAATTTAGAAGTTAAATCTGTCTAATTATGTTAATAGCTGAAGTCATCTTCCACCCCAGAGAAATACAAGACAGTAATTTTGCGCAATGCAGTATCCACAGTGTTCTTTGGGGTTACCCAATAGCACCAGTAAATCCCTAACATAGCAAACTGTAATGGCATTCAGCCCACATCCTAGCTACCAGGATGAAATCTGAAACTCTGCAAAGGGTAGCAATTTTAGAAGCTACACACAGATCTTCACATCCCCACTCAAGTGGTGTAAGGTTATTGATGCGCTTCAGCTTCAAAAGAGAGGTCAACACAAACGATTTTTGATAATCAAAACTACTGTGCCTTCACCTTGCACAGAATATTTTTATAATCACACACTGCTAAATTCCCTTTTGCATCTTGGGCTAACACTTATAGGCAAGTTAGACACAATTACAAAATTGAAATAATGAAGCAGTGGAAACAACTGTATCCATAACAACTATAAACACTGAATGCAAGAACAGCTTCTTAACAGAAGAATATCAGAATCCAAATATCTCTATTTACCCTGTCTTTTTGTAATGCACTTTAGTTTTAGATTTTAATTTATATTCTCAGTTATTAAAGGCCAAAACCATTAATGATGTTGGAAAAACAAGCATGGTAACTGTTGCGTGTGTAGAGATACATATATATATGTGTGTATATATATATATATATATATATATGCACACAGAAACTCTCATATAATGCATATGAATAAATCTGTTCATATAAGGACATGTAATAAACTAAACTGATTTAACCAGCCTTACAAATCACTAAGCTTCTGAAGAAAAGGAAAAAAAAAAGAATCCATGCTTTTCCAAGTCTGGTATCAGACTTCTGAAACATAGAACTCCACCATGCATATCACACTCCATCATGTCCCACACTTACTTCCCAACAGCTGGAATAACACTCACCCATGTAAGCATCAATCTAATTAATGTTCTTTAACTTTTACAGTAAATGAAGGGTATACTACTCTCATGGGAGTGCAGTACTCCCAGAACCATATAAACATGAACTTTCGGCAATAAGTCACACGTTTTATTAATTCTACTAGACTATGCTACCTGCCAGAACTAACTAAAGTAAATATTCATATATAGTCCTAGTATTCCTACCTACTTTAGAATTCCTATTTAATTCTAAAACTTCAGAAGTATATAACTAAGAGATTCTGAATTTTTCACATTCCTTGCCTTCTTCCAAAATAATCCATTACAATTTCCATTAAGGATTAAATAAATGTTAATTTCCATAAAAATTTAAATTCCACTCATGGGTAAACACAAAACCTTCAATTTTTGTTATGCACTCATCATGTCTACACATATACCACATCTCCATATCCCACAAGGGTTTGGTTATGACACTCAATGGTATCAGTCCTAACATGTAGAAAAACAATGCCACTATCCCAAACCTCATTTCACCAAGGAAAACAAGGAAAAAAATCAGCAGGAACAAAACGAAGAAAGTACTACTGCATCTCATAAAGATATTCTAAGAGCTGAAATACTACCAGTATAAATCATGGACTGTTCCTTCTTTTATTTACGTAACATACTGTTCTTTTTAAGGGAAGACCCAAGTGTTACAAGAATTGAGCCATTTGGAACAGCAGAAATTAAAGATTCTGAAACAGGAAATTTGGCCAGAACAACCTTTTAGTACTTTCCTTTTGTTTTTTGGGACTGACAATGAAAAAAACAGAAAAGTAACAAACTGGAGCAGTTGTGTACGTAAAACTAACCCATTTGAGTCTCCTGTACTGAAGTCCTCTGTCACAGTCTCCTCAGTGTCCACTAGTAAGATCATTTGAATACCTGATCAAGGTGAGAAAGATTTCATGTAAAGGCCTGAATATGGAAAGCATATCTGTCCTATGGGCTGCTTGAAGTCAGATTTGTTTTCCTCTTCTTCTTCCTGAACTCCACTAGGAGAGAGAAGATGGAGGAGTAACTAGACTTGAAAAGGAATACTGAACTTGGGGACATTGATATGAATTGAAAGGAGAGAGAAAGTACCCTAAGATCCCATTCAGATCATGTGTCCGAGGGAGAGCGCGCTTCCAGTTTTACAGAAGCCATGAATCATTTTACACAGAACCTTTCAGAAGCTGTATTAGACAACAGATATCCCAGCAACCTCCACTAAAAATTGCACTGTTTTCATAGAATCAGAGAACGGCTTGGGCTGAAAGGACCTCTAAGATGATCTTGTTCCAACCCCTCTGAACTGTGTTTTCTTCACATGGGATTTCTTTTTGATTATGAGCATTTTTTCTCCAAGTCTGAATAGGACATAATAATAAAAAACAAACATTCTGCACATCTTATTTGAATTCTCAATAGTCTCTAATCTAAGAAGACTAGACTTCTTTTGGCTATTAAGATTTTTCTAACACATGAGGAGAACCACAACCCCATTATGGATCCCCTAGCAAATCCAATTCCCTGTCTATGCACTCTGAACATATTTTTAGTTCAATTTTCTAGCTGAGCTAATTAGAATTAAAACCTTGCTATCATTCTCAACGGCAAAGTATGACTGCATGCAGACGGCTGATGCAATGAGAAAGAAAGGAGTACTTTTAACCGTATCACCTCTCTAAAGAAAAGCTTCCTCCAGAAACATCTCACCCAGTTAAAAAGTGTCTGTTTCTTTAGAATTTATATATAAGATAGAACAATAAACTATAATCCTGTCCCAAATTTCTAGGTGCTCCTACAGAGCAAAACGTACAAACAGGAAAACTGAAAACCTCTTGCCACTTTATATAATAAATGCCATTGTTTAAATCAACCAAGAAAAACAGTTCTATTTTTGAAAACAGAAAATATTTTTAGCTTTTGATACAGATAGACTAATCCCTGATAGAAAAGGATATGCCATTAAGAGTTTATCATAGTTATATAACTTAAGAAAAATGCACATAATACAGTCTTCTGATTCACAGACCAACATCAAGACTAAAATCATCCTGTAGCTTAAGAATAGCAGCCCAAACACAGGGACATGTTCAATGCAAGATGTATCAAAAATATATACATATATTTAAACTCTGTTTTATAGTCTTTACACTTGCAACTACAGGAGATAATACGACCTAGTACATAGTTTCGGCCTGAAAAAAAAAAAAAAAAGAAAACAGTAACAATCCACTCCCACCTCCCAGCCCCCCCTGCCAAAAATATAAATGTCAGATAGTTAAGTTAGTTAAATTTATTTGCCACACTATTCCTGGTAGTAGCAGACAAAATAAGGGCCAACAACAGAAAAACTATGGCTTGGTAAGTTCAGGCTGGACATCAGGGAAAAATTCTTCACAAGGACATCTTATAGCTCTGGGACAGGTTATTCAAAGAGGCTGAGGTACCTGGGAAGGTTTTCAAGAATCAGGAAGACAAAGTCAGGGTTGACCAGACTGTGTCAGTGATGATCCTTCTCTAAGCATACGGCAGGAAACAGAGACCTCCTGCAGCCTTTTCCAAACCATATTTCTATGATTCAATAGCATGAAAATATCCAGCACAAATTCTTTCTCAAGGAGGCTAAAATCCTTATTAGTTTTGCATTAAAAACATCTTAATTAAAAACATCTTAATTAAAAACTTAAGTATTTGCTTCCTATTTTCACATGAGGTAGGCAGTGGCACTTTAAATTATCAAGTACAAGTTGAGTTGCAAGGAGCCAACCTTGGTCTACCTATGACCAGGTAGATCTTGATAATGGCATTCAGGACCAGATGTGTCATTTATTTAAGACGACTGCCATGTCACACTTGCATTATTATCTGGCAAGATGAAAGCAAATTTTTTTTCCACTTCCATCCCTTTTTCAGGGCCATACTGTCAAAGGCAGCATGCTGTGATCTCAAAATGGGAATGTCATTTCTTCTGGGACACTAAGCTCACGGGAAAAAAAACACGGGAATCTCTGCAATCCATTCAATTCGTTAGCAACATCCTTATAAACTTTCTGTTCAATGTCATAAGAGTTTTAAACAAAATAATCCAGTCATAATGAGGAACAAGGCACAAACTGTAATGTAAGAACAGTTATTAAGGAAGGAGATACTAATTTATGTTTATGTCATTCAGAAATGTAACTAATTCATTCCAAGCATATTTCATTGTTACCACTTTTTCTATTACAAGGATTAAGCACCAGGAAGAACAGCAGCAGAGAGAACAGGGAACAGAAGAGGGTGCAATTCCTGAACATCACAGGAATTCTGGAAACTAACCAAGAAGAAATTGACATAAAATTAGAAAAGTTACTCCTGTATATTTTCTGGTTTTCATTGTTATTGCAAAAAACTTAGAAAAAGCTGAAAAGAAGACTGGTGTCAGAGACATTTTTTGCATTAGAGGGAATAGAATACTGCACTTTTTCCTGCCAATCATCTTTCTGCCTTTAAGGACAGACAATTTTATTCCGACACAGACATCTAAGTTGCCTTCTGGGTTTTTTTTCTGATCTTGCTACTTAACAGACATTCTAAAAACAATATACACATACACAGCAAACACTGTCTAGATGTATACAACCAACATTTCCTACTTGATACCTCAGAAGTGTTTTACTGCAGAAAAAGCTTGAGTATTCACTACAAAGCTATTCATTGCCTAAGTTGTATTTACCTTTATAAGCCGAATAAAGCATAAACCTATTTTAACCTATTGTACAGGATAACTACACTAGAAGAACATACTCCACGGGCAAAGAAGTGACCTCTGTGTAGCTGACAACACTTCTACAGTGCTGACTTTCATGACTGCCGCTGACACAAACGCAATCATTGTCACAGCAAAATCTTATCTGTCAGCCCTCTAAAGAGGAAGAAAATAAAAAGCCCAAAGGATTTATTTTACTATGTTTTGCATTGGGAAAAACCCACAGCAGTTTTCTTTCTAAATCTGATGGGGTAAGAAGCCTTTAAGATGGTAAAAAGTTACAATTAAAAAAAACCCACAGTTATAATAATAATACTTGCTTTTAAAACAAACCAATCACAGTTCTCCAAGGAATTTAACATATCAAAGGCAACAAACTTGCACATATTCTGCCTGAAAAAACCAGGGCAGCTGTTAACAACTACCACTCCAGTGAGGTTACTGCAAACAAATGCCCCATGAGCAGACAGGAAAGCATTCTCGAGGCTTTACCCCCGCCGCCCCTCCATTACCAGTCCCCACTACTCAAACTGTTTCATTCTACCCCAAACCTGGGCTAACTAATCAGACCTGTCATTTGCTGTGCATTTCTCACTTCCTCTTACAGACACCTAATTCCCCTAACATGAAGAAAGTCAGAGATGAAGGAAGTGAGATGGAGTAACCATGCTTCATGCACAAGTAGTCTCTGCACTTGTTCTTCCCCACTGCTGCTTTTATACTGCCAAAACTGATGTAAAAACTCCATCTGACTTACCACAGAAGCTCACAGAAACACAAGCAAGGCCCTGAAAAAGGTTCTCTTTAACAGGGAGCTCTTACGTTCTACTTCAAAGGGTACTTTTAGAGAAATTACTTATTATCAGTACACTGAAATCATGGCTAAAACAAAGGATGACATTAAATACATTAACTGGACTTTACACTAAGAAAAAAGTTTAATCTGTGCATACATTATAGTAGAAACAGGTGTGCTGAATAATGACTAAGAGTAAAGCATAAGCCCTCCAGAAACAGGTAGTTTTGTAAAACTGTTAAAAACCAGAGATTTACAAACTTTTCTATGGGGGATATAACCAGTCTGCTCTGTCAAGCCCCAGGCTAGAACTCCAGGCAGCAGCAACAGGTTTTTTTCTGGCTACAAGAAATCCCTCAGCAAAGATGCATAATGATTGGCATGCCCAGGTCTCATGGTATTAACCTGAATGTAGGTGAGATAATTGTTCGATGCTCCTTGTTTTCTCATCAGAATGCCAGATATCCACCACACTCCAACAATACTAGAGGACATTAAAAACAACTACTTAGTATTTCACCTAAGCATGATGCAAATGACTTGGAATAAGAGGCAGAAATTGTGCAGTGTTTGGCTGGGAGAGAGGTAATTTCCTTCACAGCAGCCCCTACGGTGTTCTCTTGTGGTAACATAGCACTGTCTCAGCTCTTGCTGAGAAGCACGCACGCAGCACCACGGCCTCTGCCACCCCAGTGAGGGGTGCACAAGAGGCTGGGAGAGGACACAGCTGGGACAGCTGACCTGAAATACCAAAGAGATTCCATACTATACAATGTCATGAAATGTCAGCAATGAAACCGAGGGGCAGGTTTTTCCGAAGTATTTGTTGCTCAGAGACTGGGTGGGCACCAGTCTCCTGGTGGTGCTTTTACACCACAATGTTCATTAGCTTTTTCTTTCATTATTAAACTGTCTTCATTTCAACCCTGAAGTTTGGGGTTTTTTTACTTGCTTTTTGCTCTTCTGATCCTCTCCCGCATCCCAGCATCTTATACATTCTAGTACAATTCAGTGACATAGCTCCAAAACACATGTGATAGAAATAACTTTTTGCACACTAACCAAGTGAATGCCGCTAAATTCTAAGTAAGCAGAACTTACTTTCACTGAGTTATTTCCAACCAGAAAAACAGAAATCATTTTTCTGAAAAACAACTACTGATGTTAGCTGAAGGCAAAATGCACCAAGTTCACCATAAAGAACATTCCCACTAGCTGGAGAAAAATCCTGCTGGTATTTAAGTAAGGAAAATTGAGCATACTGTGAGGGCTTGCTCCTATGGAGAAACTCTCACAGAAGAAGGCAAAGCATGAAGTTAAAGCAGCAACTGTTTCTCTCTGCAGAACATTCATATATGAAACTAGTAAGTGCCTTTAGTTTAGTTCAAGCCAGTTTCAAATTCAGGGTATATAAGTCCACATGGAGTGTCACTGTCACTTGAAGCAATTTCTCCGTCTTATTTTAGTGGAGAATTATTAGTATAATTTTTTCCTATTTGTTAAATCCTGGGAATAGACTATTAAAATCTGAAATTACCCTTAATTTATTTTATTTTTTTAATCCTAAAACCCCCAAAAAATAAAGAGCCAAGCTCTGAGCATTAATATTTATATTCCCATCAGCTATACAGACACTTCATTCTAGCAAGCAATGGTAATATCACTTACAAGGACTAGAGTCTAACACAGGCTTAAGTGAAGTGCACATTTCTGATTGTCAGGGTAGAAAATATCCAAGTAAAACAATAACTCTGACTCACAGAGGGCTGGACACCGCTTCATAACGTGAGTCTTGGCAAGCACAGAGGAAGGAAACAAGGAAAAATGCCTCAAACATAATTATTTTCTACCCTCCAAATAATCAAGCTACTTCACCAAACATATGCCAGTACTTGCCAGGATCCAAGGGCATAGAGATTAACCTCAACTCTATTAAGATCAAGAACTTCTCTGAAAATCCATCATCTTCCAAAATCACAGAACACAGCAGACAGTGAGCACTGCCAGCAATCAAGATCTAGGATCCTTGTGCTAGTGCATTTTTGTGATACCCAAACTGATAGCACCATCTACATGTTTGACCTACACACTGTCAATTCCATTACCTTTAGCAGCAGAAGAAAACCCCCCTCAAGATATTTCATAATTGGATTTTGCCTCCTGAAATTCTGTTCTGCCTTTCACTATATTGAATAGTCATATTTATTGACTTTTTTTTTTCCTTAATGAAAAAAAAAAAAGCAAAACAAAAAACCCCCACGCATTAGAATACAATGCTTGGGACCTGCTGGAAGAAAGAGGGCTTGAAACAGCAAAACCAAATAACTTTGATTCTGGCTTTTCCATGTTCCCTGGCATATAAAGAAATGCTACAATTCAATTAAAGTAATTAGGATTTTTTAATTCCTTAAAAAGATAATATATTCCCTTAAAAATGATAGACAAGAGACTCCTCTGGGTCTCATAACACTAAAACAAGTTCCTATTCTATATCAGCTAAATGTTCCAGAGAAGCTGTTGGAGGGTTGTTAAAAAAGGGGGTTTATTAAAGTTAAACTAGCAGAACATCAACTCCTAAAAGTAGGAACTCTGATTCTCTGCATCCAATATCTCTCTTCCAGGAAAGCAACATTCTATGAATTTTCACACTATTAATTTGCAAGCAGAAACGTTAAATCACGAATTGCACATCACAATAAGGGAGAAAGATCTGCTTTACAAGGGACTTTCCGCCACACAACAAGCTTATCTGATTAAGGAAATTCTTTTGGTCTGCAAGAATCATGGGCCCTGTATCTTACCACATCAATATATCTAGTTCTTATCCCTCCTGTCCAAAAGGCAAAACTCGGAATGTGCTCAAGGGAAAGAGCTCTGCTGGGGTTTACAGACCATTTAATTTCTGCCAAGTCTCTGATTCTCTAATAAGGTAACCCAAATAAAAACAGTCTCAAAAACACTTAGAATATACACTTCATATTTCTTCTGTAAGTGGTACTGAAAGAATGGTTATACAGAGGTATCACAACGGTTCTTTAAAAATGAAGTCCAAAAGCTCATGTGAATCCAGAACAACTTACTGACAGGAAACAAATAAAAACCCTAAACACAATAACTATAGTTTAAACAGAGATAAAATGCCTTTTAATCTTTAAGAGCACTCTGAATCAAGTGTCAAATCTACCCAAACTAATAACCCCACATTTAGGGTTTATAAATTTCTCTCCTCAGCTCCCACAGTGCACATCAACATCGTGCAATTTCAACAGTGAAACTCCACTGCCTATTTCATTTCCTCATTTTCCTACCTTTGCGTAACATAATATACAATCAACTGAATACATTTTAACATAAAAGGTTTCTTTCTCCTGTCTTTGTCAAAACCCATCTCCCCTCCAAATCACGCAGGTTTGAGCCAAACACAAGAGGTACTTGTCATTATTTTTAAACCCTGCATTTGCAAAAAGAACGAATGCTCCTCAAATTAGTATGAGTAAGAAGATGAATTTGAAAGAACATTTAAGATGCTACGAAAAAATCCCAGTAAAAATATATTTCAAGTGCACCTGAGGTCCATTCCCTGCATGAGTGTATTTATTAGCAACTACATATCTGCACAAACAAACTCAGGTGCAATCTTCAGAATTAAAGGAGATGTTAATGCTAATTCTCAAATTAAGTTTTTGATTTTTAGTGGGCATAATAGAAGGGAAATAGCAAGGCCACAATTCATACTCTGAGCATTGTTAAAAAGTGTAATAATCTGCCAACTTGTGAAAAAAATTCCCCTCTGAAAAATCCCCAGGAGCTTCTTCCCAAGCACCACATTGACAGCAGATGGCCAGCATCAAGTCTGCAATTACCAGTCTGGCCTGACAGTCACACAGATGACAATGATACTCTTTTCTTTTTGTGGATGTGCGGAGGGAGCAGCTTGAGAGATGCAGACAACTAGGTATCATAGGCAATGAACCCTTCCAGTAAAAATGTACATATACAATCAACTTCCAAGCCTGTCATACAATTATCCATTAATTTTCATTTCACCATTAGGTTTCCCTCCTTTTTTCTTTAACACTGTCTTTTCTGCTACTTTGAAGTTTTTCAAACAAGGTGGCGGGAAATGCACAACATTAAGGATACAGTAGAACTGACCATTGTCAAGCACTGCCAAATACAAACGTCATGAACTACCTGTTGTTGCAACTTTTCCCCTCTTTATTTTACTCTCCCTCAGCACAGCTTCCCCCCACCCAGCCCTGAACAGATTATTCTCTTGCCTACAGAGGCGAACAGAACATCTGATGAGGAGCTGCTGTTTCATTTCCTCTCCTTCATCCCCCCACTCAGATGGGGAAGCCCGCAAACGGGGGGAGGGGAAAGCATGGTTTTAATTCAAATGCTTTGTCTTAAAATACCATTGTATAGCATTTGGCCAAGACCGATTTAATCTATATATAAATAGACACCATAAGAGTACTTTATCCCCCCTATATCTCTTGGGGAAACAGAAAAAAAAAAGCTTCTGCATTAATACCCATTTACTATTTCAGTTTTACACCCAAGAATTTGAATATCTGAACAAAACCTTTATTTTGCCAAAGCCAACAACTGTTTAGAAATTAAAGGAAGCAGAAAGCAAGTTATGAGTTCCTTTCCAACTGACAGATGCAATAGAAAGAGGGTAGAAAGGATTTTCTCATGTGCAAAAGAGGCCTGACAGACTTAACTGAGGCATTTGGACCTCTCCTCAGGAATGCTCAGCCCTCCACGGAGACTTCTGTCTTACACTGATTCAGCATTCCTTACCTCATTTCTACTAATTCTTCCTGTTCTTCCTCATTCCAGCTACCCTTTCGAAAAATTTATCAGGCATAGAAAGATGCTGGAGAAAAGTATATCACATTCCTGCTTGTCATTCATTACCTGTCTTGAAAATCTTACTGGGAAATAAGTCAATGCAAGAAGGAAACCTCAAGTCTTATTACAGCCTAGTTCTCTCTCATTCAGGCTTAACTCTAGTGACACATTGCATAGGGAGGGCACCAACATTACGGAGACTCTGCCACCTAAGAGGCTGTACCCCTCCCTTGTAAGATCACCTTTGAGTAATCACGATTTAATCCAAACTAAGTTCTGACAATCTTTAGATACTGTTGATTCGTCTCAAAGATCACTGACTATGTGTCAAATGCCATGCAATAAAATGGAAATTCCTTCCCACCAGAAGCGGAGATGAGAAGAGACAACACGCCCCATTTTCCTCACGGCAGGATGAGCAAACCTTCTTTGCTGACACACACTATGTGACACACACAATGGACACCAGAAAGCATTGTCCTTTTATCAACTCCCTCAAAAGTTTCTGCTTTTTCCCCTCTTGTTTATCAAGTGCTCTAGTACAGGACATTACTCTTCTGTATAATCGGGCACTTCTTGTAACTGCAATTATCAGAACATGCAACACAAGTACCGCCTTTGTGGCAGAGATGCAAGTTAATGCACACAACTCATGTAGAACTAAATTAATCAAGCCTCACCAAAACAATTACTTGGCTCCAGCAAGGGAAAAACTGCATGCACTCAACAGCTTTGCAAAAGTACAGTTAGCTTGTGAAAAACACCTTTAAAAGGTTTTGTATTGTTTCTCTGCCGGAAACATCCAAAACTTAGCAGTGCCAACTCACCTTCCACACTGTCAGAACAGGAGGTACCAATCCCAGTGTCCCCGCTGTCAGAAGCTATGCTGTGTCTTCTCACAGGATTGTTTTGACTGCTTGATGAAATCGCTGAGGACTGCCACAGGGATTCAGTACCAGGTAACCATCCCACTGAGGAATAATCCGAGCCTATAAAAGAGAAAGCCAGAAGTCTGTCATTAGAGATACAATACAAATGTCAGCAACAAAATACCTGTCAAGATGAAAACTATGTTTCACAGATCAAGTTTGAGCCAGACTGTGTCTGTGTCTTGGAGGGGTTTTTTTGTTAATTAAAATCATCTTACTAGATGAAAGCTTCCCAAAAATCCCAACACATATATTTTTACTATTTAGAAACATGATCCTTAAACTATTTTTGCACTCTTTAACAAGACACTTATCATATGATTCCTATCCTAGAACTGATTCTCAATTCACAGCAGAATTTTGCATTGCAAGCCTTCAAATACAAAGAAGTTAATTAATTTTAGGACAGAAACCAGTTGAAGACTTGGCCACTGAGATGTAATCATTTTCTATTGTGCATAAACCACATGACCTAGGTGATAAAGCCAGCAATGAAATTGTCAACACCAATATCTAAAGTAATTCCTTATGTAGCTGCACACAAGCCACCTTTGTGAGACACGTATCCACCTAGTGCTTCGTTTCATTTTTTTTTTTTTCAATTTAAATAATTGTTAAAATATTACATTTTACAACACAATTCAGAGCAGCAAGTAGTTCCTCAGTTCAAGGAGTTTTTAAAGTAGGCCACATATTCTCACAGTCAACCTCAAGGGAAAATAAATCTCAGAGTACAATCCCAGAAGACCGTTACAATTTCCAATAGCCAATACCTAAATCCAAGCATTGTTAAAAGGCAGAATACTGATCACCACATTCATACTCTGAACCAGCAGAGGCACATAAAGAACCTTGGAAAAAAGCACGGCTGCTCTTCATTTATATATAATCACATACATACACCCCCTCTAGCAGTTAACTTTGTATAGCACTTTCAGCAGGAAATGACTCATGAAGAAGTATCAGCTCACATATAACGTCTCTTATGCTACGTGCCATTATTTTTAGATCATTTAAACACTTTCAGCAGTGTCCACTCGAAGTCGTAACAGCAATTTGCCTCTGCAATGACATCTGCTATTTCCAGCTCTACTTGTTTTCCAGTGAATTAAATAGTTCAGAAAACAATCTAAAAATTAATGTATGTGGGTATATAGATAACCCTGCCCCCACACATATGAATACATACATGCTCTCCATGTAGCAGCCCAATCACTAGACCTACTAGCCAGAGTGGTAACAGCTGCTTGCCAAGCCACTTGAAAACTGAGGAACACAGTAAATACCTACTTACACTATAAATTCCTTACTATTTAACTGTAACATGCCATCTAAAACAGTCTCCTTTTTTGTAAGTAGGTTCTTGAAGGCCTTAAATATGCCTGTCCATCTCATTTTCCTCAACTTCATTCTCCACTGAGGTTACTGCCTCTTCTTCCCTTTAGCACATTTGCCTACCTTTTCTCCAAGTAATTCAGAATCACCCAATTCTCCTTCCCCTTCACTCTACTTCAGCCATACCTTGTGCAATATATTTCCTTCTCTTCCATAAACTTAGTGTTTTCCTCTCCAAAAGTCTCTCAGCTATTCTAGTGAGTATCTTTCAAGTCCAAGGGTGAGGGGGAAGACCAGAGGAGCCAGACATTAACACACGAGCCTGTGGCTCACTAGTCACACTCTGTAAAGAGGTCCAAGCCAAGATTCTAAGGGAATACCACTCCAGGTGTCATCCTTCATACCACCCTCTCTGTGTCATCATCTAATGTACTGAAGTGTGACAGTTTTGCACACGGCTAGTGGAAAACTGGGACATTTTTTTCTTCTCCTACCATCCAGCACATTTTTCACTAATACTCTGGCTGCTTTGGGAACAATAATTTTACCATCCCTCCCGCTGAACAGGGCTACTTTCCACAAGACTTCCACTTCATCCTTGTCAAGCTGCATCTAGCTATTCCAGCAAAACTGACTTACTGAAGGCTAAGCTAATTAAATCAGAGACAGTTCTGATTTAGGAGACATTTAAAATACATTTATAGAAGAGAAATTTAGATGGATTCACCTTTTATTATGCCGTTTTCCACTAGACAACTCTTCGGTGACATTTCAGCTTTTATGGCATTACACAGGCATTAAAAGAAATGCAGCAGATAATTTAAGATGCAGTAGGGGTAGCATTAACACAACATTAAGTGTCAAACCCTTTAGATCTCTCAGTTAGACAAATGCTCAGCATGTGAATCTACAACCATCCATACGCAAACCCCCAAAAGGGAGAGATACTTTTCACTCTTGTGGAACTTTGAGGAATAAGAGCTAAAAATACCACAGAACCAGAGTAACCTAAGAAAGGACTTCCAGAAGTCACCTACTCTAACCTTCAACTGAAAGCAAGATAATTAGATCAGACTACTCAGGGCCCCATCCAGCTGAGTCTTGAACACCTCCAAGGACACAGATTCCACAACCTCCCTGGTTCTTCCAGCATTTTATCACCCTCCATTCCAAGAAAAATTTCCGGACATCTCAAGAGTCTCTTATGTTCCAAACATATTGTTGCAATATATCCCAAAAGATGCAACAACCCAGTGCAACTAGACTTGGTTAACAAACAGGGTTAACATACACTAGAGGGGACAGTCAGTCATTCCCTCTGCAGGTAAGCAGAGAAACTAACAGGCACCACAAAACACCCTGCTATAATCTATTCTCAGTTTTACACCTACACACAGACAGCCTGGGGACACACCAAGCCCTGGGTGCGGTGCTGAAGCACAGGTCCAGGAGGACATGCTGGCACATCGCAGAATGCTTCCTAGAGCACCTCTGCACCCAAGGACAGGTCAGCATCACTAAGTTAACTCATAAAGCCTGATCCTTGAGCTGGTGGGTCTGAAGAGTTAAGTGCTGGTGCACATCCATAGCTACACACAGATCAGCATGAGGCCAGCAAGACTTTCCAAGCTTTGGCTCAGCACAGGCCAGCCAGATCCCATCTGGCTTTCCAGGGAAATACACAAGTCTACCTGCATGGTGCTCAGGGCTCCAGAACGATCTCTTCACTCAGGCACTCCCCTCTCACTTCCCCTGGGATGCACAGCTAGCTGTGAACAGCAGCAAGAGTGCACCCACAGTGCCAGCACCAGGATCACGCCTTTTCCTTACAGCCATCCTGTACGCAGAGGCGCGGACATGGGCTGGGGTGGGGTGGAACAGTCATTTTTTCACTGGATTTCTACTGTTGAGGAGAACCCTCCGCATTTAAAAGCAGTATGTCCCAAGAAAGACACTTGGTTTAGATTTTCAGTAGGTAAATAGTATATGGGTTTTAACCTGCTTTAGATATGTCAGCAGAACATGGTTGCACATGATCACTTCAAGAAATGCTTTCTCTTTGCCCCGCTGACATTAAACGTACTCCTTTTTTTTTTTTCTAAAAAGGATAGCTAATGACATAACCCAGGAGTCTACAGTCTTTAATGTTCCATGACATATCCACACCATTGTGTTACCTTGCACACCTAATGGAGATTCTATTTCATAGAAGGCCATTACAAAGATACAAGTGTCTGCATGATAGTGAGTTCAATCAGCTTTGAAAAGCTGTATCATAAACAGCCAAATACAAGCACCAAGACAGTAGAAACAAACCCAATAATTAAGTCTCAACACTAAGTAACCCACAAAATAGGACCTTATAGACCTCATTAGTCCAAGACATTGTTTAAAAATTAATGTATTACTTTCATTATTTGAAACTCACCTTCTGAGCCAAGTCCTGAGGAATCCCCAAATGCTATGCACCCTGTTCTATGCTCCCCATCTCCTTTTTGGGCAGCTCTCTGCAAATGCATGATCTTTCAGCAAACAGTCTACACTAAAAGAACCAAGTGTAAAAGGGGAAGGTACACGAGAGTCCCCACACCACTCAGCCAGCACACCTGCCTCACCCTGCTGCTCTAATCTCAAACCTGCCAATCAGCAGCCAGTGTCCATCTGCCCAAAATACTGAGTGGGGTAAAAAAAGCAAGCAAAAATGTCTAATCAATATTTGTGCTGCTGAATTGTATATTAGCATCTGTCTATGATCATTCTTTACTGGGTTAGAAAAATCTACCTTTCATAGGTAGAAATTCACTAGGATGCACTAGAAGAGAAAAAGTAGTGTCATCCTACTGGGCTGCAATTTCCACCAACAAACACGACAAAATACATGCAAGATCACAACAAAATATCAAAAGGAGCCTTCTTTATACAAGCAGTTTAATGCCTCCTTAAATTTGGTCAGTTAAATATACCAACATAGTCCTCTGTTTCCAGCCTAGGCATTTAAAACAGATCCCTTTACAACTAAGTATATAAAGTGCAGGAAGCAGATTATTATTAAAAGGGAACAGTTGTTGAAATTTTACTCCACAAAAACATGTATCTTTTTCTGTGTGTTTTTCTGCTGTCATCTATTGCTGTCTGAAAGGCTCCCAGTTAATTCTGGATCATCACCACTCCTAATTTCAGTGGCATGCACAGATCCCCTATGATATACATACATAAAATAATAACATCACTGTCGTTACATTTGGTTCCTAAAATACCTCTAACATGCTTGAATGCAAAGATTATTATTTTAAGTGACAGCTATGATACTGTTACTTTACCTAGACACTGAATGGAAAGCAACAGCAAAAGACTTAACTGGGTTTCACAACAGATACATGCTAAATTATGAATACTGATTTTTCTATTCCACACTGTGACTGACATGGATTGTGACCAGAAGTGAATCACCCATGACAGCCAGTGCAAATTTATACAGTCAAAGGATTCTGAAGGAGATCTCACTACAGTACTATCAAACCTAACTATGCAAAGCTCATTCTAGTCATTATGGATGTGACCAGGCTGTACAATAGTATTTCACGCCAGGATGGCACTGAAGTCTGCCTGAAGCCCTTTCAAGGAAAGAAAGTCAGCATTCAGCCCAAAGACACTGCCAAAGTTAATTAGTTTACCCTCACCATCTGCACTTTTACCCAAAACCCTGCTAATTATGCACGAAGATCCCATGACAGTATTTCGAAAGAAGTCAACCCACCTTCAAGCCAATTCTCCCACATCCACTCATACAATCCCCTGACATTGCTGAACTTATTCTGGTTGCATCTTCTACACACACCTCCGTTCTCAGTAAGTTCCTTAAGGTGTCAGCCTCTCTTTCGATCTCCCTCCTGTCCCATAGGGCTGCATAACACACATCTTTTCAGAAGGAAAAGTCTACAAACAAACCCACAAATGGTCTCTCAATGACCCATTTGCTGTATTGTAGGGAAAAACTTACTTCAGTTAGAAAATGTTTGTTTACTCATCATACCTGCAAGATCATTACTGCCACAAGATTAAAGAAAATCTCACTCTAGGGTGTGCTTCACGCACAACAAGTCTTCACGGATGATACTCTATTTTTTTTAACTGCTGAAAAGACAACATAGTGAGAAAAGGCAATGGAGGCAGGGGAACCCAAAATGCTAAAAAGCCTTTCCAGAAGTAGACACAAGAGCAGATGTCATACTTTAACACGTTTGTATAGGGCTTCAAAAAAAAGCTGAGAGTCAGCAATAGAATGGTGCAACAGCAGCCTCTTTCAGTCTAAGGTGAAGTGAACGATAAGGTGCAGTCATTCAATCTGATATCCTGACACAACAAAAGATCCTGGCACATAAGTGTTCCTTCCAGACACAGGTAAAAAGAAAACTTACTTCAAAAAATAACTACTTCATAAATTCTTTTGAAAATAATGTTTAAAAAATGGCATCCCAACCCTAACCTCCTAGACACATACTTCCTAGGTGCACTTCATCTCCATGGTCCTTCTGCAAAGCAAATTGCAACTTTTATTAATACAAATGTCCAAAATAAGTTCCATGTCTACAATGCAGCCTTTTCTCTTACAGGGTGAGCAGAACACTGGAAAGAGAGGTTTCTAATGCTTTCAGGGAAGGTGGCCAGATGACAGTTTCAGGATCCTTTTTTTACAAACGCTCTGGAGGTGGTGGAAACTCACAGCTCTACCAGCTGGCCATGAACTAAGATACCAGAAGGTCCTAGTCCCTCCTCTCACACAAATGCAGCTGAGAGTAGGTGGATGATGCAGTTTAATCAAAGTGCAATAAGAAGCAGGGTGAAGTGAGATGAAATGACAGCCTGAACTATTAAATTTTTACATTTCAGTTTCTCAAAAGTACTTTACAGTGATAGCTAAAGTATGATTCATCCTAAGGACTCATATCCTTTATTAGTGTGCTTTCTTGACAGAGCCTACAAGCTAAGTTCTCATAGTTTTCCAGTTAGAAACTGATTAGAACAACTGTAAGCATGAAGAAAGATAAAAATGTACAGATATAGAGCAAAGCAGGGGAAGAAAAATAGGAATGCCAGACTTTAAACAGAAGAATATTGACAGAGACCTTTTTACCAACATTTTTACTTGTAGAGGCTGGTAACACTGCCTGGTATACAAAGGCTTATGCCTGTCCTCTGTATTATTAATGTGCAAAGGAATTCACTTACTAGAGAGAGAGAAAAACATAAAATAGTAGAGGAAAAAAACAGAAGAAAGAAACCTAAAGAAGAAAATACTCAAAATACAATCCTCAAAGTACACATACACCTGACTGGCAGTATCACTTACAAAAAAAAGGCCACGGTCATATTTTACGGAATATAAACTCGTGCTTCAGTTTCTTGAGAGCTAAATTTTAAGTAGATTGTCACCAAACCTCCAGCTTCTTTTGCTTCTCAAATTCCTTAATAAAGGTTAAACAGTTTTGGTTTCCCCCCCCCCCACATAAGTGGCTAAATGCACAATCTGTCATCATAGATAATTACAACGATAAAACATTTGTCTTCTGTACAAAACAGTATTTCAGAGCGAACCTTCACAAGGTCAGATTTTTATGACTTTACAAATGTGTACAAGACTATACAGCAACAAGCTACAAGGTATCCTGTGCAGGAAAGTATGTGCTTTAGAAGAAACAATGGCAACTAAAAGTAATAAATAAGTCAATTTGGCGGATGAGCTTCTGAGAATATTGCCATGGCAGTTTAAAGACACAACCAGGTAGCTCACTCTCTAATCCCCCACCAGGGTCTACAGAAAGTAAGATGTGAATAGCTCTGTTTTTCCATCAAAGAGTCCAGCTGGCCAGCTTATGCCGCTGGCTAAAATGGGTCTGAGCTGGGAACGCTGTTTGACATCAGAGCTAATTGGATCTACTGGTCAGCTGCTATGCAAGGGCTGCTCCCCCTGCCCAGACACACACTCGTCCTGCTTCCCCAGCATAATCCCTGCCACTCCAGAGCCTACAGAAAGTGGTTCAGGAACAAACTGTCCTCACTTACGGAAAAGGTTATCTGCTAATTTGACTTTCTAAGCCTGCTCAGCAAGGGGTCAGACAAGAAGCAGTGCCAAGGAAGGAGTAGGAACACACAGGTCTGATGCCTAGCAGCAACCAGGCTTTATCCTACTGCCAAACTGAACATTAAGGCAGATTCTAAACTGGAGCGAGATAGGCACAAATCTCTGGCTGCCTTCACTGAGGACAAAATCTCTTCAGCTAGCAGAGAGTTGTGTTCAACCTGTTAACTAAAAAGGTGGCAAAATCCTTAAAATTGACACAAGAATGTAATATTGGGCTCTGCCTTCCTGATTTCTACTCTAGAAAGTATGTAAACCAAACTCAAATTCATAACACACTTTAAAATTCAAACACAGACAGCATTTAGCTGTAGTTATTTAGCATCAAACCAATGATTAAATTACAACCCAGGACAGGAAAGAAAGAGAGGTTTGCTTTCATTTCATCACTGACAGGAGCAAGACCAAAAACTCAGTCCAATTGTTGATGGCACTCCTGTGAGTTTTCTGCTTCTAGATAGAACATTTGCATAAAACAGAACTTTAAAATACAAACTGCAGATGTTTCTTATTTCATGTTTGGCACACAGACTACAACTATTACCTCATGCCTGCTATGCTGGCTTGCCTCTTTGTTTTTGGACTCAATGCACTATTCACCCCATGGAAACACAAAATGATACTCCTAGTTTCCATTCACTTCCATATAGCAACTGCAGAGGAGAAGGTTACCTTTTAAACTTGGAAAGTTTGTCAACTGCTGTATGAAAAGGGGAAAGCCTAAGAAAATAAACACATGAAGTTATGCTTAAAGTTAATATAAACTTTAAACAGCAAGCCCTCAGTACATGCAGTCAGTTCCTACAGTCTATTAAAAAAGCTGTGTGTTTGTAGTTGATCAGCTGAATCCTCCTGCCAAAGAAAAGCTGATGATTACAGGTTATCATCTGTTTCCCCCATTCTTACAGCTTAGCTTTATTGGTATTCAAAACCAGGTAAGTTTTTCTCCAAGCTGATTGTCATTCTAACACTTTTCTTACAGAATTACCTTTGTCCTCTCTCTCTGTTTGAAGGCTTAATTCAATCTCCTCTGTGCGTGGGGAAAAGTGAAGTAATCTTAACTGCTAAAATGAGTCAAAAAAATACTAAATGGTTTTAAGTAGCTCCCACACTTTGCAAAGTGGAACAAATAAGAGTCTAGCAGTCTTTAAAAAAGAAGAGTGCATCACTTCTCTCCTCTTTGTAGTCAAATATCAGTTCTAAAGATATACTTGACACTAAAATAAATGGAGAAGACAGAGACTCCCCCAAAATTTCACTGAAATATTTTTCTCAAGTATGAAAAATAAAGGAAAAAATCCTAGCACGGTTAAAGAGGTCTAATGTGCATTATAAACACAAAAGGACCCACTTTAATGTGCAAGTATCAGAAAACTGAGCCTCCAGGCTATAGTTTTAGTGCACGCTAGCTGAAGTATGCACTGAGTAACAGAACTATGCGAGGGAGTTCCCACACTGTTACAATTTCGGTGGAAAGGATGAAATTCTGTCTTCATGTAAGACATTAGTAGATTTTCCTTACAAACTTCCAGTGCCCATGTCACAGAGCACAACTTTTCCCCACACTTAGCTTTACAGCCTCCTCTCACATCTATTCAATATAAGGAAGGACAATACTCTGGAAATTGAAAAGCAGTAGTAGTTAAAAAACAAAAAATCCTTCACACAATACACCATCAACTCTACTCAGGATACTTTCAGTCAAAACCAGCACTTCTTGTGTTTCTGTCTTCACAACTACAAGCACTTTCGATGTAAAGCTTTACATTACAATAATTCTACCAACCACACAAAAGCCTTTGTTCAATCAGTTTGGTATTTCAGATGATGAAGAGAACAGAAAGAAGGTAAGACTGCAATGGTTAGCTTTGGTTTTGCTATGTAGCAAAAATGATGACGTTTTAAGCACTGGCATTTCCAATGTCTTTTTGTGCTTTTAGTTAGGCCACCATACTTCGTACTTTGTTTTCTTATTACCCGCAGAACCATCAGGTCTTTGGTCAGTGTTAGCCACTGAACTTTCATACAAAGCACTAAATCTCACCAATAAGAATGCCTCCAAAGGCACTGAGAATTGCCAAAAAGTATAAATAGCTTTGCTGAAGAGTAGGCATTAGGGAGAGAAGAGACCATCTTGTAAGAAAGACAGCCGTGAAAAAAAAAAAGGTTAATTTGTTTTGAAACGGTCAAAAAAGTTGCAGCTTTCCACACCATCTGGAAACTATGCTACAAAAAGAGTAAAACAAACATTAAAAACATAAGGATACCTTATAAGGAATTTCAGATCTGACTCCAGGATCATTCAAGAATGTTTCTTGTCTGAATACCACACCACTGGTCTCTAATGTATCAGGAAGCTGAATGTTTGAAAAGATCTTTTCCTTTTTTACTTGTATTTGCTAGGTCTACTTCAGTTATTTTAACAAATGAAGAAGCAGTTATGACTTTTACTTGACACTACTTGCACTGCTCTTCCTCAGCAAGACTCAGAAAGTCTCCTACCACCTCTTCAGTCATTACCCATTACTCTGGACTTGCTTAAACCTGTGAGTCCACTAATTGGTGGAAGTTACACTGTCCAATGGAATTAATGTCACTTTTTCCTGATCCTCACTTAACCTTCCTTGGCCTTCCTGTTAAGTCTGGGGATTAACTATATACTTCCTGATATCATCGGCGGCAGCAAACCAAGACTGTGCTGGGAGATTTTTCCACTGTCCCCCAGCTGATTGAAGAGCCAGTCTATTTGACTCTAAATATCCCATACCTGCCAGACGTCAGGATAGATGCTTCCTGCAGTGGAATGGACAGATTCCTGTCAGTTGCCTGCCACCAGGGACAGGCAACTGTAAATCCCCCCTTTGGTATTTAACTTCAGTGTTTTCCTGGTCCAGCTTCCCCAGTTAGTTTGCCGTAAGGCTGAACAAGTGCTAGAGTAGGCACATGGGATGCACTAAGGATATACGAGTGGAGGTACACAGAAAGGTGGGAGCAACTACCCACTAGATTGTCTTAGCTGCAAAATGAAATCATGCCCTGCAATCCACCCGCATACACGCTCTCAGTTTACCTGCCATATTTTCCCACATTTCAGAGACTATCACACCTTTAAAGAAAAAAGAATAAAAAATTCTCAAAACTCAGCCTTCTTTTCTTTGTGTTACTGACTCCTTCTACAGATGGGCCTTTCAAATCTCAAAAAAACAGCAGAAATCCCTGGGGAATGAGGAACAGAAAGATGCAGTGTCATTTATGGCACGGCTGGCTGCAGAGAAATAGGTCACTTGAGCGTGGCTGTGCAATCAATAGGATGTTCGCACTCAGGCAACTGAGCCAGATGCTGTGGAGCACAGTGCCCAGGAAAAGCTAGCATCCTCAGGGGCAATTCCACAGGGGTCAGCAGTTTCTGGGAATATAAGGGATGATGTGTCAGGACTAACACACTTGTGAGCATTTTTACATGAGTTATTCCCTGCTGCAAGTTCTCCTCCTCTTCTCCAGCCATCCACCTCTGGGCCTCTGCAGTTGATTTGCAGTGCCCCACAGGCCACATTTAGTGCCTCCTCCACTTGCCCTAGACAGCAAGAAACTTCATGGAGAAGCCTAAGGCAGGAGCCAGAACCTTATTATACTTCAGTATGCCTTCCCTCAGTGTTGGCAGGAATAAACTTCAGGGCACCATATTCAGTATTATTCCAGAAAAGAAATATCAAAACATAATGGCTTCCTCCTGAAGAAGTTTTACGGGGTGCAGCTGCCCAGACGCTGGTGGGGCCTGTGGGAGGAGTGTCCGTGGCTACCGGGCAATGGGCACAGCCGGTCCCAGACAGCTCCAAGGCAGCCACAGCAGGGTTCAGCTGAGTCCTGCTGCCATGACAGCAGTGCCTCAGGGAAAGCAGTTGATCAGAAAGAGCAAAGCACTCCCCACGAGTGAGGGAGAACAAGAGTGTGAGAAACAGCCCTGCGAACCCAGAGGCAAGAGCAGGAGTGGAGAAGGAGGAGCAGGAGCTCTGAGCAGAGGCACCCTGCAGGGCGCTAGAGAAACCAGGCAACAGCACAAGGAAGGAGTGTGAAGAGGAGTTGACATGGACTGACACCATGGCCAAGTTTATTCCGCCTGTGACAGTAGCTGGGCAAGCAATCTCTCTGTCTTCATCTCACCTCGAGCTTTTCCATCCTATTGTCTCTCCTGTCTCCCTGAGGATTTGGAGCAGCAGTCAGCTGAGTAGTCAGCCAAGGCTAACCCATGGCAGAAGCCAGTAAGAAAGCCACTTTTTGAATCACAGTGAATACGCCTGAATGTGTTTGAAAGCTAATCACAACCACAATGAGACTGTTTCACTGTCAGTGTACAATTTTAAGACACATTTGGCCATCCAAGAGGTTACTGACAACTGTAACCAAGTCAGCACTTTTTCAGCCAAAGAACCACCAGCACAGGAAATGACAATTAGTTTAACTCTCTTAACTATTAAACCACAGACAAGCTGTATGATAAAAGCAAGCATCCAAAGAGTACAAAATACAGAGCAGTTGATATTGAACAAGTATAGTACTATCCCTCTTCCTCTTAACTAACCTGTCTACAACAAACAAGCTTTGCTTTCAACAATGGCAGATGATCACCTCTGGCTACAACCTCAAGTCATGCAATTTAGGAGGCTTTCAGCTATTCTTACCACCATGCACCATATTTTGAAACACATGGGTTCTTCAACAGGTATTCAATGCCTGGCTAAAATCTTAGCATAAATAATTTTGCAAGTGTAAGAATCAATATTTGATTGACATGAATTCTAGACATTATTTGGAGAACCTACAAGTGCTATTTTCCTACCAGCACTTCCTTTACCACCTTCCCCTAGGGCAGATAGAATGTCTCAGACTGCTTTTTACTACATACTTATTCTGTAAAACCCCTTAAAACGAATGCATTCCTCTCAAAATGATTAAAGTAATAACTACTTCCTTTAATTAAAAGCACAGAATTACCGCAACCACAAGTCTATATTCAGTCAGTTAAAGTGTAACACACAGGAGATCAGAACAACTGCTAACCTCCAAACCCAACACAACAATACACCCTCACATCTATCATTCTTCTCCTGCCAAGCAGTTAAGACGTAAGTGTTCTGCACACATTAAAAGAGTGGATGCTATATCCATAAAAGTGAGTTGCCTGGAGGGAAGAAAAAAAAAAAAAAAGGCATTGTTTTTGAAGGTAAGTAAGTAGCTCCTGTTCACCGTCACTCAAACACAGAATGTCATTTGACCCCATAGTGATCTGTGAAAGACAGCAGGGGCCATTCTAGCAGCCAGTTGTGCAGCTGGAACGTTACATTTTTAAGTTTGGGTGAACAATCTTTATAATGCACCACATACAAATGCATTTATAACTGGTAACCAATTTGAAATGTATGCTTGGACTAAATTATCATTTATTGCCTTGCCTAGCTCATAAAGATAAACCTGCCTTTTCAAGGTACTTCAAGAGCTGTAACATCCCTGGCAGCAGATCCCTAATAGCAGACCAAGAAAACTTGTTACAGAAACAAAACCACCAGATTTCTGTCTCTTCCTCCACCTCAAAGGATGAAAATGATCATCATCAGCCCCATTCTCCACCCTGGCTGGGTTAGGAAGCTGCCTGTGAAGGCCATGGGTATCCCAAGAAGGCAGTGCCTCATGGGCCTTAAAATGTGTTGGGACCTTATTGCTGCTGACACTTTGTGACATCACTAAACCATCTTTCAGACCCACGTGTGTCACGCTGCCAGTGAGGCTCAAGTACAAGAATGTAGGGCAAATCATACTGCCAGGGCTCCAGGAGCAGAGGGGTGCAGGGTACTATTTTTAGGGAGTGTCAATAACATCCTTTTGATGTCCAATGTTAACAATAGGCAATATTGGACAGTGGCAAGAAGCTTGACTGGAGGTGGCACAGTTTACTAAAAGTAATAAATGTTATTTCACTTTAAAGAATGCTCCCTTCGCTTTCCACAGGCATCTCTTGAACACACATGGCCTAAATGAATGACTGCATGCCTCAGAGGAACATCACATCTAGATGAACACTTTCAAAGTCTTAAAGGAGTTATTAACCAAGTGTGCATTTCAAAGGCTGGTCTAGATAAATAAGAAAAGGGATTAACATGCTGTATGCCCTTCACTGCAGTTAAATTCCTACAGCACGTGGGTAACCGCTGTCTTTATAAAGGTACAAACTATGCTGCAAGGGTTTCATAAACAGTCACGTGTCCAAGAAGACCAAAAGTCAGTGATATACATCTCAAATACAGCAATTTAATTTTTCAGGACAGGCACTGAGACTGCAAGGAACTGAAATTATTTTGCGTGGGCAGAAAACTTTGTCATTAAATTCACTGATTACCCAAGAAGCATCTATCTAAAAAAAAGAACTCAGTGGGATGCAAAGAAGACAGCAATTTTTTTTTCAGAGAAGGAACTTCTATTGAACCAAAAAGCAAGGACAGTTTGGAAATGAGAAGAAAAAATAAAACTGAGGGTCACAAATTAAATATGCTCCAGAAGTGTCCTTGCCTGTTACATTTTAAGATAACCAGAATTAATTTGCATCTATTACTAAAAAACTGGCAATTCCCCTGTGTAAATAGAATAGCTCAGTAAGCACCTAGCCTTGTAAGGGAATTGTATGATTTTCAATGATTTTTTAAAGTAATACTTCTAAACACCTATATCCACAGATAACTAAAGTACAACTAGCAAAATAGAAGGCTTTTCAGTATAAAAAAAATATGGTTTACCAGGAATTATCAAGTCATTACCTGTTATGCTCCCACACCAATCAGAACCTACAGCAAGTAGCTGCCATTAAAGTATTAAACATATCTTGACAGGAGAAAGGTTCCTTTGGCTTAAGAAATAAGTGCTTAAACTTCTGCTTCCTAGTAGGACACTACTGTTCTGCTACAAAATACTTTTCCCATGAACAGCTTCCCTAAAAAAAAGATAAAAACATCTAACATGGTAGTAACAATAGCACAGGATCTTAGTAGCTGTCATTCCTTCAATAAAATACCTGCATGGAGCTAATTAACTTCCACATCTTCAGACAGATTACAAACCTCACAAAACAGCTTCTCAACTGTTTCCCAGTAGGACAGATGAAGGAGGGCACTCCTGTGTTGGAAATTGTAATGCGCACATCATCCCTCAAGGTTAAACGTCTATCTACTTGCTTTCTAATTAACACCACTTTCTGTTAGCTTATCTTATCTCAAATTAGATCTTTTTTACACCAGTTTTGCTACCTTAAACTTCTACTGCTTACAGAGAAACATCCATTTAAATACTTAGGGTTAATACAAGTTCAAAAGAAAAGGGATGGGAGGAGCAACTAGAAGCAATACACAAAATGCATTCTCGAGTCTTAAAGACAATTCTGACAAACAAGCAAAGCAAAACATTAATCCAATAATTCACTGATCAGAATCGCTGATAAATTCAAAACAGTACTGAAACACTTTATTTGACCCCAAACAAAAGAGAAAACAATGTATCAAATGTCACAATCTAAAGTTTTCTGACACAAGTGAAAAATTAACACCAACAACCTCTGTAACGGCCTGAAGAGTGTCAGAGTACATGGTGATATAACCTTGTAATATTCCTGTCCCAAATACAAATAATCAAGAACTGAAACACCCTAAATTCCTGCAGTTTCCATCAAATTAACTGAAATCTCCACACCTATTGTTCAGAATACCCACTATCTTTGCAAGCTGTAGCACAAAGATAATGTAACTCCATTCTTTTGCAGGAAACACTAAATAATTTTTTAAAATGCTTCAACAAGGCAAACATGTTATACATAGAAATTCATAACTTAATCACAGTACAGAAAAAAAAGAACAATGTCTTCTTTCACCTTATAGGGATGAACATTAGCCTACTTGTAGAGATTCAGGCAGCTGCTGAGAATGTCTTAGCAGCTCTTGTATTTGCAAGAAGAACCCCGTCAGTCGAAAGCAAAACAATCTCGCCATTTAAATATGTCAGCTAACTGTATACACATTATACAGTCATCTTTTGCAAACCCAAAATTAAAACATAAATCCAAATTTCTAAAGGAGAAAGATTACTCCAACAGCACTACTTTGCACTTGCAATGGCAGAGCCAAACCACAGACCTCCACTTGTGATCAATTGCTTCAATAAATCAAAACATGACAAAATATTTGCAGAAGCCCTGCCAGAGTAAGACAGGTGATACAGTCAGTAGTATTTTCAAATCCTGAAAAGGGCATCCTAAAGAGCCGGTACCTTGCCTTACCTGCCCAAAAGCAATGCTCACACGGCTCTGTAGCCAATTCACCAGTTTTCCTCTGACAATTTGACAGCCTTGACTGGGGAAGTCAGCCCATCGCTTGCACAGAGGTGTTTCCCCTGGAACAACCTAACTCCAAGCATTAACATTTCAACGCATCCCCGCCAGCCTGCAGGAACTAGGCTCTAATTAATCCAGAGACAGAAAAGTGGTGGAGGGAAAAAAAAACCACAAACCGAGACTCGACCCATTTGCTGCGGTCTAAATTTAAAACGAAAAAGCATTAAGAGCAGCACGCTTCCAGCCTCTGCTTAAGGGTATACTAACACAAATCGGGGACGGAAGAGAAAGCCCAGAACATGGAAACGGATTATGTAGGTTAAGCTCAGCTTTTGTCAGCCGCTGCAAGGTCCAGCTAAGGAAACGCTGAGCCCCCGGCTGGGGCCGATTCGGCGCCAGCGGCACCGGGCCGGCCCCCGCGCCCCCTCCGGGCGCCACGTCCTCCTCCGGGCTCCGGCCGTGGGGAAGGGGCCGCGCCGCTTCCCGCGCGCGGTGGGGACACAGCCGCTTCCGCCGGCGCTCCCGCGGGGACCCGGCAGGGAGCCGGGCCGGGGGACGGGAGGGGAAGCGGCGCGGGCCCCTCTGCCTCTCCCCCGCCCCAGCCCCTTCCCTCCTTAGCGCTCCTTACCCGCCTTGTAGCCGCGCAAGCCGGGCTGGGGGTGCAGCCCGCCCCACATGGTGCCGCGCCGGGCCGGGCCGGGGGACCGCCGCTCTCCGGCGGGCGGGAGAGCGGCCCGGATGGGCGGCGGAGGCGGCCGCTCCCGCTGCCGCTGCCCGGGGAGCTCAGCGGGGCGCTGCCGCCGCAGCGGGGGCTGCTGCCTGCCCCAGGGGCGCAGCGGCCATGCTGCCGGCGCTGCCGAGCGCGGTGGGACCTAGCCGCCCCCTCGCCGGAGACAAAACTTGCTCTATTGCGCTGCCGCCGCCGCCTCCTGCCTCTCCGGCGCTGGCAGCGGGGCGGGGACAGGGGCGGGAGCGCCGCAGATGCGGCGGCTGCTGCTCGGGGACGAAGCGCTTACATAACCCGGCCCACGGGGCGAGCTGCAGCGAGGGGCTGTCGCGGGGGGCGAGTTCGCACGGGCCACCCCGGCCCGGGCCGGCCCATCCCGCCCAGCTCAGGCCCCGCCGAGCCCGGAGGTGTTTTTGGACTCAGGTTTGGTCACTTATTCGCCGCCCGCTCGCCCTGGGCTCGGGGAAGGGGCTACTGGGCAGCGGCGTGTGCCCGTCCCCGGGGTAAGCACTGAACTGACAGCACTTAGCGTGGTGTAAAGGTAATCGATCAAGGAAAGCGAAATACCTGACTCCAGAGTTGAGGCATTGGAAATACCCAAGGCCATTAAGCACAGACTTTAGTAAGTAGACCTCATAATAATATCACAATTTTCCTCTACTTATTTTTGGTTTAGTAAGAAAACGATGTGGAAATAAAGAAGAATCGTAACATCCGATTGAACGATCAGTTCCACCAGAAGATCCACAGTAACATCAAAAAGTTTAAGCCACAGGACTGGGAACAAAATGCTCCTGTCAGCAATAATTCAAACCCAGTAAGAGGCGCATCCCCTCTCCACGCTGCTTTGAGTCTGCTCCAAATACTTCAAAAGATAATTCTGCAATAGCAGCCTTCTTGTTACTGTTGCTTGCAACTGCAGCCCAGTGGTCCCCATTGTAAACTACCTTCTGAACAAGTGCACCCTGACTCAATCAGCAATCCACACTATCAGACAAAAAGAGAAGGAGAAAACACTTGGACAGCTTCTAACTTCAGCATAGCCATACCGACATTACAAAACACACACCCATCAAAAGAAGAAAGGCAATGCTTCAGACAGCATTGTAGATTAGGATGGACATGATAGTTTAGGGAGGTGAGGTGAAACAGGATCAGTTCTGTGTTTGTGTGGAGACATTCACAATCAATAAATAAAATTCTGTTCAAACATTTCCTGCTGACCCAATGCATTTTTAATTAGTAGCTGATGATCACAGAATAGCTTTTATCTATTCGGAAAGTTGTATGTTTTATTTCAGCACAAATCATGTTTTATTTATGCCTAGCTTGGTGTTCATAATGTACTCAGTAAAAAAGAGGCCTCAGAAGTACTGGCATGAGCACATAGAAATGCTGCATGTTGTTATTTTATCCTCTTTCTTATCTGTATAAAGCCCTTGTGCACTCACTGAAGACCTGACATGATGTGCTTTCTTCACCAGCTTGTTTTAACTTCAGAGTGTAACTGTCAGTGTTCTGTAGATAGAATTGTAGAAACACAGATGTTAAATGTTACCAAATACTGAATAAAAAATCCAAATAGTAAAACTGCAGGAGATCCTGTCAAAACCTTCAGACTGTTGCTAGAAGTCCTTGAATGATAAAAGGTCAGAAGCATCTTCAAGAAGTCACAAATACTGGTTTCCAGTAGAACACCAAAGCAGGAAGTAAATTATTGTTGACAACACGTCAGTGAAAGCGTCCAGCCTTCAGCCCTGAAGCTGACATCAATATTGAAGAATATTTGTGAGAGAGATGCATGGTAGGTAAACCTGAATTTTAGAAGGAAGTGTAAAAGCTAAAGTGTCTTGCAAAACATTGAAGACAATGAAACACAAAACCAGCTTAGTTTAAGACCTCTTTAAAGGACTTGGCTGCCTGTAACATTTGTAGCATACTATTTTGTTGGATTAGAGTGAGTATTTAGCATATTTGCAGGAGGATGCAGTGAGCTGTGAGGAAGCTGAATATTAAGAAGGGGAAAGTATCTAGCCGCAGGCGAGAAGAAAAATTACCTCATGACTGCTAAGCTCTCAAGTTTGTGGTGCTTTCCTGAAATGCAGCTGCAGGAATCCAGAGGAATATCATGACTGCAGAAAGCTGCATGCCTGGAAAAGGTGTGGTAACTATTCTGTCTTCTAATAAATGTCACTGCAGTGGTTTTATGTAATTTGTATTGCTGTTCAAGGAAGCTTTACAATTTCCTATGTATCTCCAGTCTAGTCATGAACAATACCACAGAAGGAAAAAAAAAAAAAAAAAGATAAAAAGACCAAGATGAGGGTGGCAGAACACAAGCCAGGTAGTCTGGCTGAATCCCCTCCGACCACAGGGCTGTCTTTCAAGGTGTCTCCATTGGGACAGCTGTGCTTTGACAGAGCTGCTACTCAGAGCAGAAAGAAAAAAACTACTGTGCTTAAGTTTAAGCAGTCAGATAAGAAAACCTGGGACGCTTTCATTGTTACGATTGGATTTTAAGTTATTTTCATAACAACTGAATGTAATTAGTAAACCTTTTCACTACAAATGACCACAGTATATCTCTCTGGAAACCAGGCCAAACTGAAGCCAATAGTTTTACTCTATAAATAATTTTTAGCTTGTTAATGCTTTATTCTCTATCCAGCAATGTTTCACATCTACCGTCTGCTTCTGTGTACAGTTTTAGACCTGGACCAGTATTTGTTTTATATTTTCAAAAATCTCTTGAAAAAAATGTGATGACTGGTTTGGACCTCCTGCAAAAAAAAAAAGAGATTGTGCTATTTAATGCTGCTGAAGCAATCCCCTGTTTTCATGTGGATCTCATCTTGGCAATGCAGTGGGCCCTGAGGACATCCTAAGTCCCTCTTCTTAACAACTCTCTGTTGTCCCACCTGCAAGGCCCCACCGTGCAGAGGGTGTGGGTCGTACTGGCTCTGGTCTGCTTCCCGTGCCTTTGTCCCTCTGTGCCCAAGGGAGCGCACCTACACTAAGGTGACTTGCATGAGAGTAGAAACATGGAGTCATTCAGGTTGGAAAAGACCTCTAAGATCATCAAGTTCAACTGCTAAGCTTGTCACCTCTTACTTCACTTGGGTTGATAAGAATTAGGAGCTGTGTTCCAGTGCTGCCTCACTCAAGAGGGGTATCAAGGTCCTGATACTCATGGAAAACAGCAGCACGGTAGGAGGGAAAACTCATGTAACCTTACATGTGAATAAAACTCTAAGTGGAAACAGCCTGCATCCCCAGGTAATTATTGTGAAATGTGATGCTCCAGACAATGAATGGACTCAATTTCTTAGTGTCTGAAAAGCCTTCTCCCCACCTATTTTTTTTCTGACACAAACTCCACCTTCTTGGCAGAATGAACAAAGGAAAACGACAATAGAAAGTAACAGCTTAAGCACTGGTACTAGGCAGATGCTGTCTCATTAAGGTCAATTGGAGCATGTCTTATCCAAGGGTTTGTGATCTGTCTCCAGATTCAGAAATCACATCCCTTTTTTTCCCCCCTCAGTAAAAACATAATGCTTATAGTGGAATTAAGTTGAAGCATAACCTGTAAAAGCAGCATTCTCCTTTGATTAAAGCCAGAAATAAATTCAATGTTTATTCTACACACTTGCTTTCACAATTAATAAAATTAAAATATTATTAAAAAACCCCAAATGCAAATACCTAAACGTTGTTCTAAGAGAATGCAGACCATTTTCCCTATCTAGTTAAGATATCAAGCATGCATGCATTCTATCAAAAAACAACAGCGGTATTTCTGCAAGGACATCTACATTGTAAATTACTTTGAAATTAAAATCACAAATTTTCAGTTATTGAGTTGCTTCACTAAGTACAGCAATTCTTTCCCTCCACCCACAACTTTTTCGGTTGAACACTGTGTCCTAGCAAACTCTTAGCAACCTTTAAGAAGCCTTAGAGCAATTCCTCCTGTTTTCCAAAAAATAACTACGTATGTTACCAAGCAAGCTGTTAAACTCTATTGGGTGTCACCGTAATTAAGAACAGATTAGCTTACTTGTGGAACTGCACACCTGCTGGTAGGGGCATGCTGGCCTACAAAAGACTGAAATGTTTCACTCAGAGTACATGGAGTGCACTGCACAGCATTAACAATAAATTGTGTCACCTAATATCTGCGAAGCGGGCATCGTGAAATAACACAGTGTATACAATGTTCTTATTTTTGCCTTTTCTACGAGCAAATGGGAGTGCACGTCTCACAGAGGAGCACAAGGTGATACTAATGTGAATCTGCTTTGCACTGCACTTTCGCTAACAGCTTCTTACACCATGGGAGAGGGTCAAACCAAGCAGCTCATTGTTACCATACCTGTAAACATAGTTAATAAACCGTAGCTATGGTTTATTGCCAACATCCTGAAATAGCAGCTTCTTCTTAATGTTCTGGCTTTCAGAGTCAGATTTTCACCTGAGAAATTATTTATAGCATTGCTAAAAGACCTTTTGGAGTCAGGAATTTTTCACCTTTTTTTCTCTGTGTGTGTGTGATATTAATTTAAAATAAGTCACAGAGAATTAAATCAACTTTGTGTTATCAACTCAGATAGTGCAGGAAGGACATATGCAGGAGTGGCATCCAGTGCCATCTAACCAGTAACTTATGAAGATAAAAAGGAATTTCCCAGGTATATTTTTCTCAAGGGGAAATTTTTGGAGTTCTCCTATTCTATCTTCCTTTTCCTTCATCCTCCCCCTTCCCAAAGGCAGTAGAAAAGAAGAGAGAGTATAAATGGTTTGGGAGGAGGTGGAAAGAATATACAAAAACCTACAGGCCAGAGGCAGGTCTTCTCCTAGGCTTCCAAGGCTGGTTCCTATAAAGTTTAAGTCCCTGTACCAGAGCAGCCAGGGAGCCTCTTCCCCTGTCCCTACCAGGACTCACTAACATATCCAGCTTCTTTGCAAGACATCGTGCTTTCACAAAAAATATTTTTAAAAAATTGTTTCTCCTACTCCGTTGCACAACTTTTTCAGAGAATCTCTAGTTCTCTTGTTCTTGAGCCCACTTGAGTCACCTTCACTTTCTGTGAACACGCTGTCTGATTTTAGGAGCACCAACAGTTTTTGCATTTGCTTCTCTGTGCTAAAACTTATGCTAAAGCCCAGGAGGCCTCAGCAGCGCTGCAGTTCAGGTTTTTGATCCAACTGCCACTGACAATGCTCAAGTTTTCATAGCTTTTTTATTTACTTTTTATTTATTTATTTACTTTTTATTTACTTTTGAATTTTACTTCAAGGCAGACTTGTTTGACTCCGTGTTATACACAGACAAATGAGTGCAGAAGGATAATGCATCCAAAACTGGATGATATCACTACACAATAATTTGCAGGGTTTTTAAAGCTTCTTTATGTGTGTTAAACTCCACCTCAAATGTGAAGTAACTGCTGTATTAGAGGCACAAAAGCAGCATTTAGCCTGACCTGTTTAAACCTACCTGCTTTGAAGGTTAATCAAAAAGCACCCCCTTGTATGCAGTCACTGAAAAAAAGGATCAGAGCATGTAGTTCAGGTTCCCTTTTTTGGGTGGCCTTTTTCCACCTCAGTGTTGAAAGGAGTAAGTCCTGTTTTCCTTTTGCAACAAACATCCCAGATGAATTATATAACTTTGCAATAAATCAGAATTTTAAATTACGAGTAACTGTTACAAGAACGCCAAACACACTACAGCACAACCAGCCAGCAATGCAACATTGTATGAATACTTGAAAATGGAAATTTCTTCCAAGTGGTCATCATTTTCTGTTTATAGCCTGAAATATGTTGTTTGTTTATTCCAAGTCAGAAATACAACCTATGAACATTACCAGTCAGAAAATTATCTGGTCTCTTGTGTTTGAGCCAAACCCAGTATTGCTGCAAAGGGATGAAATTTCAGTAAAGTCAATGGAGTTACGCCAGTGCTTAGTTTAGTCAGCTCAGTACTGTCATATGCCCATACATAAAAGTCGGATGGAAAAATTTATTTCATGCTGTAACTATAAATACTATAACTTAATGAAGCTCCCTACCCCATTTTTTTCTCCATTGACTTTTATTCCACAAATATCACTGACATTGATTCTACAATAATTCATTACATACTGTATGCTAGGATCATGTATCACTATCACAATACTTTTTTTTCCTCTCAGCAGTGAGAATTCCACAACTAAAATGATGAGGTATTCTATGCTGGTAGAATAAAATCCAGTTTAATTGGGCACTTTTATACCACCCAGCACAACCCCTGCGGATGTCTCAGAACCAGCCTGCTCCCTGTACAATGCTCAAGGTCCAGCAGCCAGCAGCCATAGCACTGCTGGGAACGGCCCAGTGTGCAGGGCAGGCAGCCTTAGAAAACACCCGGGTTTTGATATGCCTGGCTCTGTAAAGCATAATTTGCTTATGTCTTGTGCCTTGTATCTTTCTCACAGTAAACTAATAAACATATAGAACACACATTTTTAGATAAACCCTTCTTACCCAAGAAGGTAGAAAATGACTGAAATGCACAAATTGGGCTGGCTTGTACTGACCACAGTGCCCATCAGATTTGTTTTATGAGACCTCAGGGTTAGCATATGACATGTACAAACCACCACAGTATCCTCAGACTGTTTTGCTTTTGACTTAAAATTAACACAGACAAGAGTGCTTATTAAAAGTAACTTCGTGGCTCAGGCTTGGCTGTAAGATCATTCTACTTTTAACACATTACTTGAGTGACCAAATTGATCTGGGAGGCGTAAACATGTAACCTGATCTTTGGTCACAGAGAAAACAAGAAGAAATCAAGCTCCTAAGTGAGCATGTAATTTTCAATATACACGAGTAAAAGAAGCATAGACATTTAAGTATTGCTGCTTCAACTGTTGGAGACTGCCCCACTCATTTAAGGAATCCCATTATTTAAGAAGAGCACATCATGTAGTGCATTGCTGTACAATTCTGTGAGTAAGAATATCTGGTTAAATGAATTAAAATGAAACTGAAGAATCACAGTTGCAATTTTCTAGTTAATGCAGGAGACTATGACACAAATATGCTCTACACTTTGACCATTTAGTTCTTGGTGTTACTGTCTTCTGAGCCAAGCATCAGAAGGTCAGCCCAGAATATGGGAATGTCTCCAGGGCTTCTGAAGGAAAAGTAATTGCCATCTGCTCACAAGGTAAGAATCTTGAAAGACCCAAACAAAATGCATTAATAGGAAGAGATAAATAGCTTAACTAAAAATCTGGATCTGTCTGCATCTTTCCAAAACACCATTATGCACATGATTCCAATGTGAAAATTACAAAAGAAATATACTGAAACAGCAGGTGACAAGTAGTCAGGAAGCCAAAATAGAGAGCAACAAAAAATGCATTAAGAAAGTGCAAGAGGCAGTCATACACACGACTCCCATCTGCACATTACCCCAGTGAATGCTCCGTGAAGCCAGTTAATTCATGGAAGTCCTTGCTCAATGACACCACTGACAATATGTTAACTGAGCCTTTCATGGTGTTGGCCCTGCTGGAACACATCCCCAGCAGTCACCATGACAAGATATTTTCTTAGCACAGCCACTGCAGTTAACAGATAGAACAAGAAAAATTAGAAATAATAAGAAGACAGCTACAATAAAATATCTTGAAATACATGCTACTTGTCTTTCACTTCCATGTTTGAAGATAATTGCAGAAAGGATAAAATCTCAAAATTTGGATTAAAAACAAGAAAACCACACATTTTGCATTGTATTAAGGTAGAACTCAAGTGCTAATTTTAAAAATGGTAAATTGAATCACATCTTCCCAGAACACATTTGCTGCATTTTTATGTTACTGCTTTCAGATGTTACTGGTAGGCAGGAACACATAACCTCTGAAAGCTGACTCTAACAGACCTCTAGAGTAAACTGAAATATCTAAAGCCCTAGGAATACGTTACAAACTCTAAAGGCTCTACAGCATAACCATATGTACTCAGTGCTATATATCTTTGAGCTTATACATTCCAATTTAAGTAAACCAGGCTCCCTTGCACAGAGATAAGAAAGCTGAGGTGTGTAAAACAAAAACTACCAACGATTCCACTCAAATCTATATTTAGCATTTGCTGCATCATGCTTTAATTGCTGAAACGGCCTCTACAAAAGCATTAAAAAGTCACCAGAAAAAATGCCATTATGAGGCACATTGAATATTCAGAACAAAATTTCACCTTGCAAAATATACACATCAGTTTTGAAGCACAAAGAAGTTCTAAAATACAGATGAATCATCAATATTTTGTTTCCATCAGGCACATGCTCCCAATGTAAAAATTACAAAGAACAAAAATATACTGAAACCCTCTTGGAGCTCACCATCATGAACAAAACAGAATCTATTGGGTGTTCAAATTTTTATGAACAGAAAGGAAAATAAAATGTTGGAAGATTAGTTGCCTCTTTAAAAAGAGCAGATAAGTTAGTAAATATGGTAACTTCCATTGAGCTAGCAAGTGAGCCAAGTTGGCTAAACAGATCCAGATATCTAGTTTGAGAGGTTGTGAATTGTTTCCATATCTAATGAAGTCCCTTATTTTCCCTCACTGTTTTTTTTAGCCTAATTTTTCATATGACTTTCAAATATAATTCTACATGAAGTATATATAGGTGCTCAAACTGGACCATATGGTAAAAGACTCTTTGCTAAAGACTCATTTATTTAAAATACAAGTGAACAGTCACTGAAATAGATGTTTTTTGTAGAGACCTGATCAACCATATCTCCAGCTTTCTCACAGAAATCTCCAATTTCTCACAGAAATTCTTTTTGCTGTCCCAAATAGTGACTGCAAGATAGGGTTTTACAGCCCCTGAAACTCAGCCACGTCAAACTCAGCCACAGCACAGGCCTCAGGCTGCTGCATACTGCAGATCCTCCCTGCCTGGTGGTGATTCCATACAGAACAGCACAATATGGACTTACAAATTCTGTGGTTGGATTTACCAGAAAAAAAGGGGCAGATGCAAGAGTTACTAGTTCAGTGTTGGAGAGAACAAGGGCTCGAGGTCCTTGTGGCACTGGTCCGTGGGGAAGCTCTGCTTGATACATATGCAGGGTTTGCAAAGCCACTTGCAAAGGCTTGAAAAGTAATTTCATAGAACTTTAGAATCACAGAATGGTTTGGGTTGGAAGGGACCTTAAAGATCACCTACTTCCAACCCTCCTGCCATGGGCAGGGACACCTTGCACTAGACCGGGTTGCTCAAAGCCCTGTCCAACCTGGCCTCAAACACTGCCAGGGATGGGGCATCCACCACTTCCTATATCTAATCTAAAGCTGCCGTCTGTCACTTTAAAGCCATCACCCTTTGTCCTATGAATTTGACTGACTGGACCTCAGTAATGACTCTAATGATTGTATGAAGGATGAATAAGCACGTTAGGACCACAGAACAAAATTACCCAATTAGTTGTGCAACTTAAATCATACCGTTTACCATCCCAGCAGAGGACAGTTTTGAAGGATCAGGGTAAGGTTTTCCCAAGCCCTCATCCCCCATATGGTGAGCTCTCTGCAAAATCTGTCACAGAGTGAGAGAAAGAGAGTTCTCACAAAGAACAAAAAGCCAGATTTCTGAATGTGCTCTTTCCCCACCCACACCCTTATCAGCTCTATTTTTAAATACAAAGCTAGCTCTATAGAATTTCCTGAGATTTGACAGTTGGTCACACTGTTGCAGATTAAACAGAAGAGTGGCAGACTTGGCTGGACTTACTGCTCAGCACGGCAAAGAGGGAGACCTGCCCCTGCAAGCATGTCACGGTGTCAGGAAGTAGCATTTGCTGGACGGCAAATGAGCATGATGCAGGCCTGCCCCTGTTCAGGACACACGACACAAATCCTTTCATCATATTTCAGCTTTGATGCAGGCACTGCCAACAGCTTTAGCCCTGCTCAACTACTGCAAATGAGTAGGCAACTCATTTACTGGCTTGCTTGTATCTGCAGAATAGCTGGCAAGTGCATCATCAGAGTTATTCATGACAATCCGTGTGTGGGTGTGTGTTGAGGCTTTCAAAGAGATGGTGTAAAATATCTGTTCCTTCAGGCCTTCATGGTATATAGCCTCTCCTCAAAATCTTTCACTCTTATTCTGCATTGCACTTTCAGACAGCATTTCCAAACTTGTGGGAGTGAGTCCTGTTGTGGCCATTTCAAAGATGATGAGAACTGACCACACAGCAGCCCACTATGGAGTTGAGGAGGGAGTCCAGGGCTCTCCAGTTTTAATGTTTCCTTGTTAGACAGTGCTAAATGTGCTTACTACCCATAGATTTGTTTATTCATAGCTCAGTGAACTGAGGTTTTGATTAAAATGTATTTTGTTGCAACAGTGCTGTCACTATTATTAACCAGTTTCAATTCCTTTAAAAATAAACATGGAGAATCCAAGCAGTTCAGTTACCTCTATGCTGTGCATGGCTGTTAGAAAAAGTATCAAGGAACAGATAATATTAAAAATGAATGCACTTTTTAGAGAATTACTTTTTTCTTAATACAATTAAATACTATAGTCTGAACCCTTTAGACTACCCAGCTGGCTAATAGAGAAAGAACAACTGTATTAGACAGGAGATCTTTATTAAAGACAGCTTTAGTTTTTCAAACAGCACAGGTTTTTCTGGCTGGCAGAGAATCAGCTTGCCTAGTGAAAACTGTTTTCCCTTGGAAAGAAGAGACGGGTATAGGATGTACCCAAGAAAAGACAATTCCTCTTGGCTGACCTAAGCAGAAGTATTGGCTTGGGTCTCTGAAAGGAGCTCTTTCTTACTGCTGGTAAGTTGTTCAGCAGCTATACAGATGGACTGGTTTTTTGTTTGGGTTGTTTTTTGGGGTTTTGCAGGGGAAATTGGTGTTCGGTTTTGGTTTTTTTTTCCCAAAAGGAAAAAAAAAGGGAAGTTGAAATAGGCAGCAAGCTCATAACAGATTTTGGAACCTTCGCAGATGGTAATGAAGAGAGTTGTGGGAGATATAGTTAAGAAGGTGATTTTCCACATCTGCAGAATAGGAATGATGAAAATCAAGAAGACAATTCTGAAATAACATTAACTTCCAGACCAAAGTTAAGGCATAGTTATTTTTTCATAAATAAGAAACAGGCTCCTGGTAGGAGGTCTGAATTTTTGTTTGCCTCTTGAACAGCATGAAGCGCGCTGTCAGTTCTCACTAAATAGCAACAGTCAAGTATAATGTTCTGGATGCTACACAGAAACATATACATGTACCATGAAGCAGTAGGAATGTGACAGTATCAGGTTTTAGAGTTTTCATGTTCTCTTCAAAAACTCTTCAGTTCAGAAACTGTTCCAACTTTCTTTGATGCAAAAGTTTTAGGCAGAAAAATAAGTAGATTGATAAGTCTTTTCTTGCTTGCTTTCATGAAATCTGGGCAGTCAGTAGAAAGAAAGGAGAAAAGGACAAAGTGAGAAAAAGGGTGGAAGAAAGCTCTGAATACCTGCAGATTTGGAGAGAAAATTTCTTCATCTTGGAAAGGGTGGGAGGGAAGTTTGGAGAGTAACATTATACTAATTCCTCTTTGGAATAATCTGTAAAATTGGATATGCAGATAATTGACATACATAGAACTGTAAGCGAAATTGGCCTGGAGACCACACAACCCAGCAGACTGCAAAGCCTCCAGAAGGCCCAGCTGTTCCTGTCCTTCAGGACACATCCTTGTTCAGTGCTTTGCAGCTTGCTTACAAGCCGAGGTCTTTTTTGTCACAGTAAACAAAGAGAAATTCAAACCAAGCAGCCAACCCTGCTCACTGCCTATACACGGGGATTTCTGAGAGAGATGAAAAACAATCTCAGCTAGTCTGAAAGCAAAAGGACATTGCTTAAAGACAGTTATTTCCTTCCTTCAATTTGCATTGTCCTTACTCTTACTTGTATATGGATCACTGTTAAATAAGAGAAAGATAAAATAGAAAGCCATGGAAAAAACATAATGGACATATTCCCTTCTGGGCATTAATATAAACAATCAAGCAGCTACTTCAGTTACCTTTTTCGTGATCTGTCCTTGCTCCCGTTAGGAAGGTTTGCAATTCCATTTACAGAGTCCCCCTCCATAGTGAAACAGTGTTCAAGCACAACTATGTATTTCCAAGTGGCAAGATAGCAACCACATGTTAACAATTTCCGTCTCAAGACCAAGATGCTGCAAGTGAAAAATCATTCCTTGGCTTTCTGCCTGCTTCTGTCTGGCTTAATTAGCTGATCACACCAACAATCTCAGCTAAAATGATTCTCACTAAAAGGGTGGGGGGGAGCTGCTTGAACAGAGCTGGGTGAAGCTTTACACTGAACTACTACCCTAGCAAGATCCAAGAAGAAAGGATCAAGGGCTTTGGCTCAGCACCTTCCTTATCCAGACACAATTTGAATTTTTGGAGACTGAAAGCAGGATTCTGAATAAAGCCTGATGCCTCCTGAGACTGCAATAACTGCAGCTACACAAGTTCAGACATTGGTTTTGGGGGGTTGTTCAGGCCACTGTAGAGAAAGAGAACCACTGTAAAACTGAGAGCAAATTTTTATCAGAGTCTCCCAAAGTGCTTTGGATTTAGAATCACTTAGTAGCAGTCAAAATTACATTGAAGAGGAAGAATCACAGACATTTGCTCCACTGCCTTAGCTTTTTTTTTTTTCCCCAGTGACCTATTGTAATCAGCTCAGTCATAAAAGATATTTTCCCTACCTCTTTACTGCTTGGTGGTGGCACCATGCAGCATGGTAGCCTCACTTCTGTAGTATATTCACCAGCACAGAAGAACTCATGTTTCTGTGCTCTGCCTGGAGGACTGTACAAAATAAAGTTTTCCATGGTAATCAAGTCAAAGTGACATGTCCCCATGTCTTAATGCAACCCTGAAAGTGCTGGACAGCAGTAAAACAAACACTTAGTAGCATTTATGGTTTAAACACACTTTAAAAAAAGATCCTAAAGTCTTTACAAAAACAAACTGCACTTCTCAACCATCTTGCTGGAATTTTACAGTGTCCATCACAAACATTTTCCAGCTATGGATTATTTTTAGTTCAAGTTTCAACTCAGTAAGCTAAGGCATACAGACTGAAAGTGCATCTAATTAGCACAGTCAATTTAAATTGATTTTTGTTCACAATTTAAGATATGATGCATAAATCTCCATTGAAGATACGATGGTTTATTCACATCACCCCACAGATGAAGAGAGTCCCATGTGTTTATTTGGTGCAGGGCTGGTTTACTTCAGCAGACTGGTGCATATTAGCAAACTGAAAAGGAATGCAGCAGCCCATCTCCCATAAACACCATTTGGCTATTTAAGCCTACACTGCACTAGGAATAGAATTATATCTTACAAACACCACCAAATGCCAGCGCATATAATTTATTCACTGCACGCTACATTATTTTCAAATCAGATTTTATCTGTCCCTTACTATATAAAGCTGGGAAATATTCTCATACACATGGAGTACTTCTGCACTGAGGAATTAGACCGCTTTGAAATCAATTTACAGGCTATGCATTGAAGGTCAATCTACAAGGCAGATTCAGATTTTGATTTGGATCTTGCTCCTGGTTCAGTGACTGACCTCAGGCATGTTCGCCAGCTTTTATTTTTCACATTATCTTTCACTGAGACTTTGCTGGCTCTGCTTTCCTTTGTCCTATACCGTCTTCTGTTGCCATCCCTCATATCTCCTGCTTGCTTAAACATGGCCTCTGGAATGCTGTCTTCTCCAAGCTAAGAACAAGCATCTCCAGTATCTCTTAACATTCACGCAAATGCTGTTCATCCAGGTGAAGACCATGCAGCCAGGTCTGTAGTCTGCAAACCTTCCTACAAATGCTGCCTTCTTTTGGCCAAGTAAGGGCCATAATCAGTTTTAGTGCCTCAACATGTAAAGATGATTCAAATTAAAAAAAAAAAAGAAAGTTACATTTGATGCAGACAGATAATGAAGCCTTTGGACACAACCCTGTCTAATCAATCTATTTCAAATTGGGAGTTTGCAACATACTTTGGACTGTACAGTTTTGCACACAGGACATGCTCTGATCTTTTATGCTTCCTCCTTTAGTTAAGTTAGGTTTTCACACCGACAGCAGAGCTATTGTGTGCATGACATTTACTGCTGGAAATGGATGCTGTGTCTTGGCAATGAATGGAAAATCTGAGCATTAGCAATGAAAAGATATCTTCAGAGTGTTCCTTGGTCTCTTGTTAGTCATTCAACGTAGAGGAATTCAGCACAGAGGAAACATGCTGGGTGAATGTCAGTGTTCCCAGCTCTGCCTGAAGAAAGAAAAATCCTGCTATAAAACAGAGTATGGGCACTGAGCATGACAGGCTCCAGATTTTCAGTGCACACCAATGAAAACCTTCCTGACAGCAGAGTTCTAGCAACCCAGCTGGGGTTTATTTGGGAAAAGTGCAGTTTTCCACATAGGAAAGTGAATTGAGATGCTTGTTTTCAGGTTGTATGGAAAAATCTAATTGCTCTGACTAATTTGGATTTAGATACAGCTTTATAGCCTGCAGCAAGAAGACACAGTCAAATGGATGGAAAGTATAGTGTCATCTGAACCAGGAGTTCCCCATTTTTTTATAACCTCCCTTGAGAATGGTGTCCATGGTCTGTGTCTGACTGAATCCCCAGGAGACAACACAAGCTCTTTGTACAGGTAGGGCTCTAAGGCTTTGCATTCACTTACTATTTTACCAGGTTTTTATCACTTACCGAATTCACCTGAGTATGCTTTTCTCTCTATCTGGATCAGTGTCCACAGCTGAGACAGCAAACCCTTTTCTAGCTGAAGACAATTCCCACCATGCAACCTTTTAAAAAGTAATTCACAGCCTGGGTCACATCCCAAACGCTGTGTGCTTGCCTGGCCACTGTGTGCACAGACTGGCATCGCGAGGGGACTGGAGCCAGCTCCAAGCTCTGCCTGCTACGGACTCCCTCTGGATCTGATGCGTGTGCAGGGGTCCACAGCTTTTTTCCTTGCAGTGGCTTTGTAGGTAACAATCTGAGGATGTACAGAATAAGCCACAGAAGCTATGTAATTTAAAACAAACCTGGGTTACTCACAAAAGCATGTACTACACTGGATTTCTAATCTAGAATTTGTATGTCTTTCAAGCCAGAGCCAAATAAAAAGAGTTTAGACAAGGCACAAGATAGTTGTTGTAATCTCCCTGCCCTTAGCAATGCCATGAGGATGATGCTCTTCTGACTGATGTATTGTGTAATCATCTTTTGCATATAATTCTTCATGCAATTAGACTGAAATCTACTGTCTAAAAGACATGTTGAGCATTTATGCCCTGTATTTTCTCAATTTATTCATATTGAAAAATAGGGAATATATCCAGCCAGTCAAGGTTGCACTCATGTTGCTCTTTTTGCAGTACCATCCATTATAAATGTTACTTACAGCAGCTGTATTTAACTTCATGCTGGCAACATAGATTAAAAAAGAACCCACATTTCAGTTGTTTACAGATTCTAAACAAAAGATAATTATTTGGCTGTGGAAAAATGATCTAACAACATATCTAAAACCTGCTTACTTCAGGGTTTCAAGAACTCAGGGAAGGAGAGGGAGGGATTTAGTGGAAATTTTTTGCAGTTCTTAAAGAAGACTAAACTTAAGCAGAAGCAATCAAGGATTTGACTTTCAAAAATTGTTATTTTAATTTACGTTAAGAAAGAATAAAAGTTTCTCTCTTTCCTTTATGTCATTATTACAGTATACCATTACATATGGGCTTTTTGTTAGACAAAATTTTTCTGGTAAATCATGGTGAAGTATAGCTTTGGCTCTTAAATGAAATATAATTGTTTAATATTTACATTTTTTCACACATTCTTGCTAAATAAATTCTAGTAGTCACTGAACAGTGTGTTTACCAAACAATGCAGTTTTAATACATGCACAAAACCAATTCTGCACACAAATGTTTCTGTGGGAGAGTTAAAACTGTAGTAATTTGGCACCAGAGCAACAGCGTGAGGTACTTGGCAAGTTTTTATATTGGACAAGCAAGAAAATGTCGTTATTTGAAAGAAGTAATTTAGGATAAATAAAATATTTACACAAGCCCAAATCTAATCAAGGTGCTTGCTTTGCGAAGTGTATTTACATGGGTGCTAGTATACTAAAAAAACCCACAAAGGACACACATGAACATAAAACGAGACGAATGCATTTACAAATCACATACAGGTCAGTGAACAAAAGATGTTGCCCTTGACACACAGTCACCGGTCTATAAAGAGGGATGTGTGTTTAATCTTAGCCTGATTTCCAGAGGACAGATGGCATCGTTTTGCAAAGCCTCTGGTATCACAAGGCCTTACATCAGCACTGCCACATCTGCAAAGTAACAACTCCCTAATAGGTAACAGATTCCAGGCTTGGTGATTTTTACCCCTAGAACTCCCCAAAAGGATACACAGGAATATTAATGGGAAGCCAGCACTGCTGCCTTTTTGGATGGTGCACTCCTGTTTGCTTTGCTATCCATCAAGTGCAGCATGAATGGGCAATGCCGTGCAGCTCCCCAGGATGCTGCAGAGAGGAGAGAGAGCCATCAGAGAAAATTACATCAGCTGAGCTGCAGAGCATAAACGATAGAGCCAGCAGGGCCCAGTGCACCTTCCTTTATGCCATCATGATGCCATTTGATGGAAACCAGCTGCTCTGGTCATGTTCTTCACACTACACCCAGCCCTGCCACCAGAACATGCAGACAAGACCCAAATGTCTGATGCTCTTGTGCTTTATTTTGTTTTCAGTAATTTCACATACTTATGAAGATTGGCGTTCTTGTAATTAAAACAAAGAATCACTATCAACAAATCTCTCAGACCTATAAACAAAATTTAAACTGATTTCCACAAGCTGTGTCAGCACTGCCAATACAGCATTAAGCCTAGTAAAATACGACTTTTAAAAATATATCTGCCCATTTCACAAGGAAATACATCCGAATACATCTCTAATGGCACTCTGTCTCTAGTTACTCAAAATCTTCCTGTCAAAAATGAATTCTCTTGGCTTGCTTTACCAGAGGAATCACGGCATACATGCCAAATCAACAAATCACTGGGTAATTCATAATGATGGGTTATCAAGAAACTGATAGAAAGTGTTGCATGCTGAGGAGGATCAGACTAACCTTAGAGAAGTGAGGGATAAATTTTCAACCCACCATTCCTAGATTTGCGTTATTAGTGCCCTTATTGATGCCTAGCATCAGTGGGATAACACTTTTTTATGTTGGGGTTTTTTTGCTGAAGAAAATAAGTCAGGATCAGTTTGGATGTGGCCTTGCTCTCAGTTGAGAGAGGTGGATCCCTGGGTGTCCTAACAGATAACCTGTTCCCTGAGCTGCACAGGGTCCTGGGAAGCCTGGCTCCTGGCAAAGTCCCTGGCCCCAAAGCTTCCCCACAGCTGCCTCCCAGACTCATCTTCCAGGGGAAGAGCTGCCCCCTGTGCTGCCTGGATGCCCACTGGAGCGTGGGTGGCCTGGCAGCAGACTGAGCCAGCAGGCAGAGAGCCACATCACGTGTAAAGTCAGCTCTGACTGAGCCAGGCTGCCTCCTCACTTGCTTCTTTGCTGAACTTGAAAGCAAAATGGACATCTTGCAGTGGAAAACCTCAATGCCAGTGCATCAAGTGATCTCCTGCTGGAGAGGCCTGCCAGGAAGCACCCTAGCACTGCTCCTGCTCCCTGGCAGAGCCACTGTGGCATAGAAAGGTGTCCAGCCAAAAGACAGACGAGCTTTACCCTCGGAGCAGTGGGCTTTTTGATGACAGTTATACTGCTCCTGGGCCAGGAAATGCCTGGGAACAGTGTTCTTTCCTCCTTAGAGTGCACAGCTGCACCTTGTCTTCCAAACTGGCTCAAAAAGTGATTGTCACACTAAATTCTCCCAGGAGGATGAGCAGGTTTTTTTATCTGTAGTGAGATAGAAAAACACACAAACGAAAGAGAGTTCACGAAAATACTTCTATGATTATTTTTCTGGAGCACGCACAAAAGCTGTTGTGTTTGGCAATGAATTTAACAGTCACTTGGTGTTGTTCAGCTCTTTACCTCTAATAACAAATACTCCTGTACTGTTTTATCTGCCTGTTCCATGATGCTTCTGCAGGAAAAATTACCTCATATATTTGCACCTCCCATATTTGCACACTGTAAAGTTCATCATTAGAAAATAAACAGGAAAAACCACCCCTTTGAATTTTGCACAGCCTAAAGCATCTCTCAAAATAAGAGCACTGAACAAAACCTTCCTGTCATTTTATTTTTTACTTCCAGGGCCAGGTTTGGAGCATTTTTTGTACATGAATCAGTAAGGAGCTCCAGTGCAGGAAGTGCAGAAAGGCAGGAGCTGCAGTCTGCTCAGTAGTGGTGAGTCTCTATAGGTCCAACCTAGAGAAAGCCAGGCAGGAATCTCAAGAAAGGGGTGTTGTTTTACATGGGCTACATGTCTATTGCCCCAGTAGCTTTCTGGTTTCTTTACCCTCTTCTATATTTTACATCATTCCTCTTAGTACTGAAAAAATCAGGCTTAGGATCTAAATCCCGAGACTTCTGTGAAAGCTTTGATGCACACCTGCATATAAGTCTTGTGAAGCCAAAAGTGATTTCTCTTCTATGAATCTATGATTTTTATTCTTTGTTAAGTTCTCACCTTTTACTGTGTTCTTCATAAGCAATTATACAGAAGTGCAGGATTTGTTTTATACCTCAAATCAAATTTCATTCTCAGTTGCTTCAGAAAAGGAACAGACCACTTGGGCTCAGAGTCGTCTCCTCCTGCTGCCTTTGCTTCCCCAGCATCATCGATGGCACATTTATATCCTGAGGCAAAGGGCCCTGCCAGTTCTTCTGTGTCATCTGAGGTGGTGAAAGTGCTTTCTTTTATCCAATTGCCAAAAAACCCAAAGCCAGCAAACCCAGGGATCTAAACTAGCTCAAAAGGAACTTAAAAAACCAGGCTCCTGTGGAGAGCTGCTCCTCCTCTGAAGGATTTATGGCTTTCTCTACAGATCACAAAAGTATATAATGGATCAAGAAGATAACGACAACTATAAAGAGAACGAGTATGTACTCTTACATCCTATTCTAAAATGTTCTTCATACAAAACTATTCACTGTAATCCCTGCATGAAACATTCACTAGCTTTATACACTGTTGTAGAAACACTAGAAAACATTTTGTATATCAAACGAAGTTAAAGTTTTCAGGTTTTGTCCTATAGCTGGTATTTTATGGTATTTTATTTTATTGCATGCTAAGTCTCTTTAAAATTATTCTGTGCAAGCTGCTGACAGGTGTATAATATCTGCACAGTGGAAACAAGGCATTTAAAATCATGGAGCCATATTCTGCACACACTCTACTGTAAATCCCAAGTAACTTTGCTTTTTTAATCACTGGATTTAAACTAGATTTATAATGAAATTCAGAAATTGTCCTGTACTTCCACTGATTAAGCTTCCAAGTCATTTACTTATGACCTTTTCTGAGTACAAAGACATTTTAGACAGTGTTACATAAGCGACTTGCTAGATACACGATGACTTCAGTTAGAAAACAATGATGGCAACAATTACAGTTTCTCCTTCTTCAATCTTCTTTAGTACTGCTGGAACTAAAAAAAAAAAAAAAAAAGCTTCCTTTTTTTGAAAACTCTACAATATTATTTTCACTTCTGATCCTGTTCTGTGGCTCAAAGAAACACAAAAGGTACATCTAGAAGCAACTTACTTGGTGACATAGTTAATTCCCTGCAAAATATCATGGATTTTTTTAATTTAACATTGTTTTCTTCAGCATCCTCTCAAATGTCCCGAAGAATACAGCTTCTGGCACTTGTCAGGAAACTAGTCTACAGTCTCTCCAGGATCTCAGTAGGCTGACCTGAGGACTGTGAAATAACAGCCCAGTCCAGGGCAGTATATTTCTCTTAGTAGTAAAAAAAGTAGGAATGGAGTAAGACAAACCCCAAACCCTAGACCAAGATCAAGCCCTTGAGATCTACCTGAGACAATACTATCAAAACTACCTCAGGAATGTTATTGCTTTGCACTATCCCAAATGTTTTCCCTCTGGAAAGCACTCTCCATAGCCTCTGCCATGGAGTGCTGAATCCATCTGATTGCTTCACTAGGTGATATTAGACCCACCAAACATTCCTAACAGGATAGACAGCTCATGAAACCTGGCTTATTTTTGACACCACACATCCACAACTGGGAGGAGATCTGATGTGGAGTTTTGCAGTATCAGTGTAATCATGCTGGGGTGGTGCATTCAAGCAGAGGTTGCACAGAACAAGGTTTGCAACACGAGTATAGAGAGTGGAGACCAAAAGGATTATTAATTCATACATGTAAATACATACTGAACATTCTGACTCTCTTCTTTTCTTTCTGGTCAGTTATTGGTAGCAATTTTTCAATCTGCATGGAACATATTTTGAACTTGGGAAGTCCTTTTGGCTACATGGAAAAGGAATTACTCCCTGTGTTACACTTCCATTCATTCTACTGATCAAGCTGGACTCAACAGAATCACAGAATAATCTGTGTTGGAAGGGACCCTCAAAGATCATTGAGTCCCACTCACAGCCCTACACAGCATCAATCACAAGCGCCTTCAGTTTTTTTCCATGGCAAAATAAATTCCTGCTACCACAAGCCCATGTGCATTACATACTGTGTGTTTTTACCCCTTCACCTCTGCATTTACTTTTACCAAGATATTTCATTTGGTCTCTGCATTTATGCACTGCTGGAAACTATAAACACATGAAACCTCCCTTCTCACAGATATGATCTCCTACTTAAACAAAGAGTTAATTATCTCTGCCTTTATAACCGTGATTAATTCCAAGAAGTCAACCGTTGTTTTCCTTCTATGTTCAATACAGAAACTTGTCTGACTGCTTGCTTATCCCACTAAAACCACTCTCCCTGAACACTGCCTCCAAGCAATGGCTCTCCATAAGTTTGAGGAAAGAGGGACTGGTTGTGTCCACAGAAGCTTCTTGGCTCTCTAGCTCTGCAAGCCCTCCAAATCCAGGAGCTTGGGCCAAACAGAGAATAGGCTGAAGAAAGATGCCTCCTGTCTCAGCTTCACAGTTACTTCTTCAAGTCCTGGCAATGTGAGCCAAAATTTCCCTGACACACGAGAAGCAAGAAGGGCTTAGGAAACATAAATGGCAGATTGCTCCAGCCAAAACACAAAATACTGCTCAAACATTGGTGGAAGAACTGTGTCTCACATGTGACAGGTGTCCTGAATGTGAGCTAAGAAAGACTTGGAACTTGGCCTTTGTGTGTCTCCACTCAAGAGCTGTCCAAGCTCATCTGACAGGACACCTACAATGACACAACCAATGCAGAACCACAGAAGCATTTAGGTTGGAAAAGACCTTTAAGATCATCGAGCATCACTGTAAACCTAACATTGCCAAGACCACCAATGGAAATTGATTCAGTTTCAATTAGTTATTGCTATTTTTCTGCTTCTATTTTGACATCACTTAGAGCTATCCACTGCAGTTGATGCCTGATCATAGAGGAACTACAAGCTCAAGCAAATTCACTTAATCTATGCAAAGGAGTGAGGATGCTTTTAGCTGGGGTCTGTCTGCAGTGAGTAACTTAGTGTGCAGTAGCCAGAGTGTGAATTTGCAGCCCACCAACTCATCTGCACAAGGCTTTTGAATGGTCACTGGGAAAGCAGCATAAGTCACTATATATTGTATACTAAGGACACCCATAAAGAGTATACTTCAAAGTAGCTAATGAACTATATATTCACATCCTGCCTAAGTATCCACTTATTTGTTCCATGCATTAATTTACAACCTAAATTAGAAACCATATGAGTTGGTGAAACCCAGGTTTCCTTTTGTGCTACAGCAAAAATAAAACCAGAGGCACTAATAGGTTAAGGTAGCAACAGGAGAGGAGGGACTTGTATTCCAGTAATTCACACGAGGACCAGCACTTAGTTCTTCTCCCACCCAGCTTCTCCCTCTGCTCTCCCCTGCACCAAAACCCAGTGTCCTGCCCCACGGCTCAGATGTCCAGCCCTGTTCCCTGGTTTGGTCACTCATTTCCCTGCTTCTTCAGGGCTTACTGCAGCCCAGTGATGGCCCCAGCATGGCCCAGCAGAGCAGACTGTTTCCTGCATGCCTCCTGACTTTCCACTGAACTGCCCTATGATCATCACAGTTAAATAAATAAAAGAATTTCCAGTTTAGAGGGTTTAATTCTCTTTGATTTAATGCTTGTCAAAAGCTTTTTCCTCTTGATGTAACTAATGTGAAATTCCAGGAAATGATCAGTTAAACCCAAGGAGAGTCTGAGTGGACACTTGTGCTGGCTGGACACACAGAGTGTCCAGCAAGGACAGTCCCAGAACACATTGCTGTGTTACAGCATGCTGCTTGAAGTTTTCATAAGACTATTTTCTGCTATATTCTAACTCATGATATGCAATTTTCCCCCATCTCCCCAAGCCACAGCCATGGGATCTCACTGGTTCCCGGCCCCACGGGAGGAGGGTGAGGTGAGTGCCCCATACTGAGTCACAGAATCCCGTGGAGGTGTTACACATCTCTTGGCCTCCAGCCTGGGATATGTGCCTCTTCAGATGCCAGTGCCAGGCCATGAGTCCTGATACAGGAAGTGTGGCCTTTATGGCATCTGCTGTGCTTCCCAGGCTTAAAAGCAGGGAATAAAAGGAGAATAAAAACCCCTCTCCAAAGCAGACTCTTTCTGACACTCCATGTCTGTATAATCTCAGTCTCTTGGCTGGGGCCTGTGGAGTAGTGCCAGCAGGAATACTGACACAGAGTTACTCTTCCTCACCATCTCCAGCAATACTGCTCACCAGAGATGTGTTTCTTTCACGTGTGTAAAATAATTTCCAAAATAAAGGATTTAAATACAGGTTACTGATCTTATCTGGACACTGTCCAGAAGAACTAAACAAAAGCCTTTTAAATAATAAGATAATAATAGCAAAATCATACTATTGTGTTTTAGAAATATTTATTCAAAACTGTAAGAAATAACTGCTCTAAACAGTCAGGCAAGTACCAGAAGTTCTATCATTTGGGCACATATTTTATGGGGTTTTTTTTGAGACTTACTCTTCGCTCATATTTTTTTCTGTTCAGTTTCCCCCATGAGCCTGGCTGGTTTTTTCCCCATTTCCTACCCCTCTGTGGTTAATCACATTATTTTTGTAGCTTCCTCCTCCCTCTCCTTGGATGTCCTCTTCTGGGTTCATGCCTTCACCTTCTCAGCATCTGCCTTGCTCAGGTGTTCACTCAGAGGAGAAGCTTTTCTTGCTATGGGACCTCTGAACTGATGGCCCCCTCTGCTCCCCTCCGGATCTGCCCCTAGGAGCTTTGGAAAACTGAATTAATGAGTGTGGACAGCATCATTTTGAAAGGTGCCAGGCAGTTTACATAAGATGGAAAGATGCACTTTTACAGGATCAAAGCCTCTGCAGGAGTAAAGATACCTCTTGGCCTGAAAACAGAGCTCTTTTACAAGAGTTTTTGTGCTAAAACTTTTATAATGCTCTATTCTGTAAATTACAATAAAACCGAATTCTGTTATTTGAAACTAACACCCTCCTCATCACACCAGCTTTGCATTATGTGCTGAAAGCTCCAATTGCAACTACTTGAGTGATGGGATGGGACTGGCTACAAAGTCAGCTGGCAGCAATTAGGAGGGCTGTTTTGGTTGCTGCCAGCACCTAAATCACATTAGCCCACTGCCACACTTCCCTAGGAACCTACTACAGGTCTGAGTATAAAAAAGTGTTATGAAAGAGAAAAGTCTCCAAATAATGCAATTGCTCACACCCACACCCAAGAAAGGGAAATATTTATAAACAATTCTGCCTATATTTATGTAGTTTCCATGGCTCTCCTCTGTCAAACTCCATCTGTGCTTTGCCTGAGACCATCTTCCTTACTTCCATTTACTCTCTGCCTGTAACTTTTCAGGGATAAGAGAGGGATTTGGTTCATAATTTTGACTGAACAAACTGCAAGCAGGAAGAAACATCACTCATCCATGATAACATATTTAGGTGAGTTATTATAACATCTGATACCTGAGTGGGGCAAAAAATGCAGAAAATGTCAACGGTGACAGCAAAGACCCCTTATCTACCCCATAATATCTTGAGGTGCTGCTGTGTCAGGCAATATTTCCTTCTAGAACTTGGTTCTGAGTGAGGAAGCTACTGTGTAAAAGGGGGCCAGAAAAGGTCAACCTGTTTCCCTGACTGTCCAGCAGAAGGACAGGGTTGTGTCCCACAAAAATCAGGCCAGTCCTCTGTCCGGGAGGGTTTTGTTTCCTGCCCTTATTCCAGCACATGACGTGCATTTTAGGTACAGGGTAGCTCTCCAAATACCATTTCCACTGATTTGTGCTGCTGTTCCATAGGCAATGGTGACTGTTGTGCAGTGTTTCCAGCAGATTAATGGCTGGATGGGAGGAAATGGTGGTCCATAAGTAAGGTGAAGTATATTAACTCTAAACAGTCACTAAATCTTTAGGAAATGCCCTGACCTCTGTTGGTTATTGCTATAAAAACTGGGAAAAAAATCCCAGGCATTTTTTCTCAATGACATAACCACCACTGGTATGCATAGAATATATATTAGTAAATCCTCTGGCTCTCTCTCAGTACTCTAGTCATCATAATTTGCTATTTTGGGGGAAATACATGCTAATGTGCTGGGACGAGTGAGGGAAAGAAGCCCTTACTGCTTTGTAAATCACAGTCAGAAATGAAGGCTCAGTTTCTCATTTTCTAAAGTGTCTTTACTTCCCTATAGCATCACTTTTTAAATTCTTGTTGTTGTTTGGAACTTTACGCTCCAGTCCTTGGAGCCATTTACTTCATCCCTTCCCCTGGGTAGCTCCTATTGTTTTTATCTTGGAGGATTCACCAGAATACGACTGTGGGGTGTTTGTGTGACATACGTGTGTGTGCAGAGGAGGAAATGAGAGCAGAAATGCGTCATCAGCTTTTGAAAGGGATGTTATGGCACAGACAACCAGCAAGCAGCTCTGACTGTAGATGGTGATGGACAAAGTGGGCAAAACCATACCACTGCCTGAAGAGGGAGTTATGAAAGTGAGAAGCTTAAAAGGAAGGTAGCTACTTCCACTTAATTCTTAGCACTTTACTGAGGTCTTTATTGTGCAACCTTTTCTCCCCCATGCATTTCATCCATTGTGTGCTCCTCCTACCAATCTGCTTTATGGACATTTTATTGCTTTTAAGGACCTCTCAGAAGACACTTCAGCTTATGTGAGGACTAACAAGATTTCAATGCCCTGTGTCCTTGTCCCTCACAAGACATCACTGCACAAACTATCCCAAGGAATTCTTTCAGAAGGGACACCATGCTGTTGCCCATAAATCTAAGGGCAGCAGATGGAAAAATTAAAACTATGATGACACTAAAAGATACAAGTTAATTAAATAAGGCAGAGGAGTATTTTAACAAATGCTATCCTGCCACACAACTCAGCACTATTTTAAAGATAATGCTATTGTATTTCCATCAGAGTCAGCAGTAGATGCAATAGTTCTTGGATAAGATGCTCTGCCTCCTGGCAGGCTGTTGAGAAGGAGATGGAGGCAAGAACAATGCCTGAAATGACTTGGAGGATGATAAAGGCATTGTTTAGTCCAGCTCCAAGTTAGGTACTGATGATGCACATTGGAAAATACCTTCTCTTTAAAAGCTTTGGTAACAATATTTTTGATTAAAGGCAAACACTAGATCTGTATTATTAGAGCAACTTTTGTTACAGGGTGCAGGGAGAGTTGCAAGATTTAACAGATCTGCTCCAGTCATTTATAGATGGAACTAAATTGGAACACATGCCACTCCTTCTATCCTTTTTCGTTAATCCTCTTCTCTGTTTGCTCAAGACTCTTCACAAATGCTAAGTTCACTGACAGTGAAACTTTCTATTTTACAGGTTTTGAGCTAGACTTAGAATCATAGAACCATAGAATAAGCTGAGTTGGAAGTGGCCCATCAGGATCATCAAATCCAACTCCTGGCCCTCCACAAGACAACCCAAGAGTCACACCATGTGCCTGAGAGTGTTGTCCAAATGCTTCTTGAACTCTGGCAGGCTGGTGCTGTGACCACTTCCCTGTTCCAGTGCCCATTAATCCATGCGTTGCCAGGGACTTGTAAACCACAGGTTGAAAGTTGTTAATTTCTCCCTCTGTAGAGGCCTTGCATAAGCCAAGAGCACCTCCACTGCACAATCCCTCATAGTTTCCTTAAACAATTTCTCTCCTCTGTGATCAAGTTGCCTTCGCACAAAAGATGATCCACATAAGCCACAGCACTGCCTTGTTACTATCCATGTAATTCTCATTTCTCCATTGCCACTGTTTTTGCCAAGCTTTCTACTCACTGATCAGCACTTCAACTCACCAGTCTGCAGAAGCTATTGCCTTTACTCTTCAAACCTCTATTCTCTGTGTTGACAACACCAATCTTCTTGTTGTGACCCTTTCTGCAATTATAACTCCATTAATGAGTTTCTCCAGGAAGGCTAGGAAAGTGCTGGGTGATAACAGACATCCTATCTTACTGCCAGTTACCACCTTGAACCAGTCGCTTAGCCTGTGTTGTTTGTCAAGATCCCTGATCTTACCACACCTGAGAAGTTTTTGAGAGCCAGCCTCACCTGCCTCCACTGATTCCACAGCAGTGCTTTGTGAACCACAAAGTGCTTTATTAAGGCAGACCTAACAGGTCACAGCTGTTGGAAAAGGACCTGATTTCACTGATCAGCCATCTCTGGTGACTTGTGCAGCTTAGCAGCTCACCTTTCTTAGGAGCTAACAGCAGAATTTACTTTCCTCGTTCTGTTTTTAAGAATTTATTTTTTTCTTTCTGCATATTATATAGCGCATGTAACTTCCTGAACAGACTAGCTCCTCTTCCTCTGGATCATTTTGCTCAGAGCCATCCACTCTTTGGACCTTTTGTTTTCACTGATTTCTGGATGGCACTCTCAACTTTCTCTGCTACAATGCAATCCTCATCATCATCATTCTTCTTGTAGACTTCTGTATTTTGAATATTACCTTGTCTTTAGAGTGTCTTTTCCTGAGATCGTATGTTCAGTTCAGAGTCTGCCATATAGTGCTTCCTTCTTAGTCCTTATTACTTTGAATATCTCTCTCACCTTGAAAAATCTGAAGATAATTCTGCAATTTCAAAGTTCCTCAGAAAATGCTTTATTTCCACTTTATCTGTTTGCTTGCACTTTCTGCAAAGTTTTGGGAGTTTTGCCCCTCATAGTGTGCACACCCCTTCACAGTGTTCCCTGCCTCTGCTTTTTCACAGGCCAGGATATTTTCTACTATCAAGGGTACCTTAACCACTTTAATGGCATATTCAAGACAGAACTTTTTAAGGACCTGTAGATATTCCTCTGCATTTTGTTCTGGCCTTGTGCCAAAAGCCTGTGGCTCACCATCTTCTCGGAGTCCAGTTTTGCCATAGGTATCTCTGCCGTGTTCTACTAATGCCTTGATTTCCTTTCACTGTGTATGCTGCTGTGAAGAAACAGGAGATTTGGTGGAACCTTTGTCACTGATATAAACAAGAGGCAAGTGAGTTTTAGGGAAGAATCACTCATCATACTGTCAATACCAGATGGATTTTTTCAGGTCAATTTTCTATTTAGCTTGAGCATAACAATGCATGTGTAGATGATGTAGTAGAAGCTTTTGAAGAGAAACAGTCATTCACTTATTGAATTTTGGTTTTGCCTGCAGTTACTTCTGCAAGCTCTCAGCACCTGGTTAGTCCAAACAGCACTTGGGGCACAAACATTTCTCTCAAACTGCTCTCTAGACCCCTTGCAGCAGAGCCATTTGGTCTCCTGAAGCATACAGATAATATGAATGGTTTTCATATATTTTGGGAGTACAACAGACACAGAACAGCTAAACTCTGAGCTCCTCTAGCACCTTTGCACGTTCTTTCAAAACAGAATCCGTATGTGACAGAGTCGGGGGGCTTACCAACTCCAAACTTCACTAGCTCATAACAAAAAAAATGAACTAAAAAACATAACATAACTAAAACTTCAGAGAGACTTTGTAAAATAAATAAAGAGTTTTGCTCTGTGTAATACTGCTCTGTATAAGCTCAGCAGAAGCATCTAGTTCAGAGTAGGCATGAGTTTTATGAAAGCAAAGAATCTAATCTTACATGCACTATGATACAAAACCCATTTTGTGAATTAGACTCTGGGCAGAGACAAGCACAGAATCATGTGGCAGACCAAATGCATTATTTATTATTTAGTAGGGCTTCTGTAATACAATTCCGTACATTGACTTATTTATGAAGTGAAATAAGAAAGAAATTGAATTCTTGTGTGAAGAAAATAAGGTTTTATATTCAGCTACTATGCCAGCAAAAATTGAAACTAACAAACATGAGCTGAAACGATGCCATAATGTTCTTAGCCACTGCTTAGGAAATATTGACTGAAGCACATCAAAGCAAATGAAGGAAGTTGCATTTGGTAATGGTGAAAGATGACACCCTGCTTCTGGTTTCTCAGGCCGCCAAAGAGCTTGTGCATTAAAGGCAGCAGGAATGAGAGCATGAAACTCATCCTCCTCCTGAGCATTCATGGCAAACCATTCACACTACTGCCAGGCTTGGCACTGACAGAGATTTGGGCTGGCACCACCAACGCTAAGCTACAGTAATCCTTTAAAATAAAATTTGCCACCAGGCAGCAGGAGAGTGACTCAGAGTGCAAGATCCTGTTCTCCACACTTGTCTGACTGTGAGACCCTGCTGGCACTGTCAGTGGTGATGCCCATGAGCACCAAATGTAGTGGTAGTTTCTGTGACACGAAGCCTTGTGGAGACTTACAGGAGACACGGGAGACAAGAGGAATAGTGGCATTGAAAAATGCCCTCTATCTTCTTTACATCAGAGTGTCCATATTGTGTCTGTGACTCTCCTGGAGACCAGCTTTCTGGCTTCCCACTGTCTGGCATTGTATTTCTAATTTTGTAGCTGAAGTACCTAACTCTCACAGTTCTCTGAAATATAGTGTGATGCCCAAGGGCTGTACATTTCTCTCTACTTGGTCTCAGAACTGGAAATTAGTCCCTATTACTAAGGCTACCATTATAAGTCTCTGGATTTCGCAATTCTTCACATAAACTACAGGGATTGTCTTGGGCCTTCACGTGTCACTTCATGTTTTAAATTAGTGTAAGTGTATAGGGAGTCTTCTACTTTACTTGACCTTAAGCAGAATGAATCCTTAAGTGATGCTGCAAAAACCCCCCAAAATATCACTGATGAGCATACACCTAAAGAATTTATTTTCTCTATTATTCATTTCACACACTAAATCATCATAATTTTTACTCGTTTTTTTTGCATTTGCCACTTTTCAAGTTAATGGCTTTCTTTCCTTTCCTAAATCTCACTTTTTCTAGACGTAACAACAGAAGATTTGCTTGAGTGAACTGAAACTTAAAAACTGATCAGAGACATGTTAAATTGAAACTTTTTGGGTGAATGGAAAGAAGAGTGCCATAATTGATTTATCAGTTTTAGAAGCGGTGGTACATGGCACCAAGGGCTTCCAGACATTTGGACACAGAGGAAAACTCGGAGTGCAGAGAACACGCTGAGGCTCTGCTCTTCTGTGGCCAGAAAAGAACAGCCCCTCTGTGGCTTGCTCTGCCTTGGCTTAGTTCCCGCATTACCAGCAAAACAACTGCCTAGCAACTCAGCTTTTCCCACAACATTTCCTGTGTGCCCAGAAAAAAAGGACAGCACCTAACATTCTCTCTGGATAATCCCCTTAGCTGAGAGCTGTATCCAGCCCTCTGTACACGTGGGAGCTGTAACCAGCAAGGCAACTGCTGTCGTGACAGAGAGGGCAGGCAAAGTCAAACCAGTCCCCTGATCCCGGAGGCAGGGTTTTTCAAGTTGTGCAGGTTATCTGCTCATGAGACAGACAGAAAACTTGCTGCTTCTCTCCACTGCATCTCCCCAAACAAAGGCAGGAAGCCATGGCTGTCAGCAAAAAGGTACAGACATCCTTCCTATTGAGAACCCTGTTTTGTGAACTGCGAGGGAGCTCTCTAGCACACACTTCTCAACTGTCGGGAGAGTCCATCTGAAGGCATTAATAATTCAGCCCTTTAAAAAAATAGTGCTGGCTTGAACATGTGAAATTGCTTTTTCAGTTACTGCCTTTAAGAAACATTTGCAGTCATACAGCAGATTTACTAATAGTTACATTTTCTTATCTGACATCCCAGCTGCAGCAGTGTCTTGCAACTCAATGTTTAAGTTACTTCCCTCACAGTTTCAGCACCAGTAAAAACAGAGCTGCCTTGAATCTTCTGCAGCTGTTTCTGGGCAACATGCTGAGGGGACTGCAGAATACACAGTTTTGCCCATATGTTCTCTGGAAGCACAAACCTTCTCATACCTCCAAATATTTGAGAAGCACTGTAAATAAGCTCTAGCCAGCATAATTAAGAAAGCACTCTTAACCAAACACGCAGAAATTAGGGCAGCAACTTACTTGCCGTCTTCATAACTTCCTCAGGAACATTGTCTTTTCAAATGAGTGCAACAGGAAATTGTGGTGATTACGGGAGAGCTGCACGACTGCAGCTCAAACCACGCACTGCAAAGTGCAGAGGCAGTCAGCAGTGGATTGGTAACAACAATACGCAGCCGCCTCCCCTTCTTCTTGTATTTTGCATGTAAATCTTAAACTGACGCCATGTGGAGAGAAGTGACTTTAACAAAGATCTACAAGAAATATGTCTGTCAAAAGGCTTTATTACTCAGAGCTCTGTGCTCAGAATTGCGGTGCTTACCTCTTGAAGTGCTCCAAGACCTACAGATGAAAAGCATCCTAGGCCTGCTACCATTTAACACTGATTTTATCTGGACAGGTGGTTCACTGTCTTTATTAAAGGCAGTACTGACCTTTAGTTCCTCTTCATCACACAGAGATGAACTTGGACCTCTCTTGCCCTGACTTTTGCTGCAGTGTGGTAGAGATGTGCACACTCATGGGCTGAATAGGTCTGAAGACATCTCCACATGTCCTTGCATTCTCTGCTGAGGCAGAACTTTGTCCAAAAGGGAATCAGGACTCTGCTCCTACCTTCTTACAACAGGGTTTCATGGTAAGGCAGACAGCTCACTCAATCCATCCCAGTGTCCCACAGCCTTTTAGACAGGAACTACAATCCTTTCTGGTTTCTAAATTAGCATCTAACAGATGCAGAAAGCAGCCACTAATATCCAGCTCACAGAAATATGCATGTAAGACTGGGAACTCATGGAAAAGCTCTGATAGCATCAGATACTGCAGGCATGTGGCGTGTCTTTGATAACTGGATTGCCTCACCAGGGTTTATACTTTCAGCTCTGCATTTTTGTTGGTCAGTTTAGTACCCACTGAATGGTTAGATAAGGTAGAGATTAGCAGCAGAGCAACAAACTTCATGCAAGTGGACGAAATATTGATAACTAAGTTATAACTGCAAGAACAGCTGAAAAATCTTGCAGAAATGTTGTGGTTGGAAAGATGGCAGAATTACAGAAAGGAGCAGTTGTACAGCACTGCTGAAGGGCAGATCTAGCCTACAGAACCTGTGTTTCTGGGCATGAGTCAAGAAACTTGCAGAATTCCTCCAGGAACTCCATCTCAACCCAACTCTGTAGGGTTGGTGAATAGGGAAAAGTGTGTGTTTGCAAGCTGAGTTAGCTCTGTGACACAGACTCCAGGAGGTCCTGCTTACACAGCTTCATGTCAGACTAAAAATCACTAGACACAGACATGTAAAAGGAAACATCTGTGCCAGCAAGTTAGCAATGCTGTCTTGCACAACACAAGTCAAGGGGCATGGAAGGAGAAGTTTTACCTAGCTTTGGTGAAACCCATCTGGTTTCTCTGCATTTTACCTATTAAACATAGAGAGACTTTCCTTGCTGCATCTGCAGATAGTCTGAGCAGCAGTGTCTGGAAAAACATGGTCTGAACTTCCGCAGAGCCCCTGCCTGCACCAAGCACACCTGCTGTGTGGGTTACTTGACACCCTAGGTAATTTTGCCACTTTTTGAAGAACCTGCAAATGCAGACAAAAAATAGCATTTCCCCTCTGCCTCTTCCCCTGCCTCTACTACCATCTTATCAGCAGATAACTGTAGCAGATGATTTGACAAGAATGTTGGATATTACTTGCTGACTGAAGTGAAAAGGCTGGCCCCTGACAAGTCAGACACCTCTGTAATTGATCCAGAACTAAAGGTCCTTCTGTCCTTGAGTTTCATCTTCCATTTCCTGTCTGGGTTCTTATTGCCTTAACCCTCTCTTTCCTTTTCAAGTGACTCTTCACTTTCCAGCTTCCTCCCTTCTCTCTTATTCCTAGACTCACACAATGGTTTTGGTTGGAATGCACCTTTATAAGTCATGTAGTCCAAACCCCCTGAAGTGAGCAGGGACATCTTCCACTAGACCAGGTTGCTCAGAGCTCTGTCCAACCTGACCTTGAATATTTCCAGGGATGGTGCATCCACCACCTCTCAAAGTAACCCATGCCAGTGTTTCACCATAAAAAAAATTGTTCCTTATATGTAATCTAAATCTATCCTCTTTCAGTGTAAAACCATTACCCCTTGTCCTATTGCAACAGGCCCTACTAAAAAGTTTGACTGCGTGACCTCCTCTTACTAAGAAGACTTTGAGTAAGTAAATATACAAATTTTTTAAAAAATTAAAGGCCTTTTTATGTTTTGATTGTTTCCCTTTTAGCCCATATTCTTCCCTTCAGAATGGACTGTACAATGCAATCCTTGTGATTGCTCTCTCCCTTCTCTCCTTGTCTCCCAGCTTTTTCAGGTACAGCTATCGTCTCTCTTTCTTTAGTTTAACATTACTGACTCCTCTGTGGAAGTTCATCCAGCTGTCCTGTCCTCTTTCTCAGCCCATCACTCTGGCCAAGGATTACCAATTATTTTAGCTGTACTGCAGGAATGTAACTGACGTGCAGTGTGAGAGGGGAAAGAGGATCCAGCTGCAACATGCTAGGGACGAGCTTCCCAAAATAATCCTGGCTTTTAAATTACTGGCTTTCTATTTAATTTCTGAGACCTAATCCTTGCATGAAACCCACAACAGCTAAAGAAAAAAGGCACCTGAACTGTTACAACCAGTTCAGTTCACGGGGAAGAGATGCCAACACAGCTGCAGAAGAGGTACCAACTTTGGCTTCAGCATGGGATGAGGCTCTCTTAATTCCTTGTGTTGGAAGTGTTGATCTTTGCATTAAATATTTACACATTTATGCTGTGTCTCTTCCTGCTCTTGATGTGTAAGCATTCCCCTGGGTTTGGGGAAACCCATTTATTGTTTGGATATTTAAGGATTCACAAGAGTAGATGGAAGAACTCAAGTCTTCTTTTCCTCCCTCGATCTAGACAAGTGGTCTAGTCATGAAGTTATTGCCTTTCTCTAATTACTTCATAAAGCCATCCCATTTTGTAATGAAAAAGGTTAAAACTACTTCCTATAGCATTATGTAGCTAATTTAAGCATTCATAATAGAGGTGAGTTCAAAAACTTATGAAAAGAAAATTAACTTGAACTTACACAGGTGTTTGAACTATTGTTTAAAGGGCAAATTATCTTCTACATTGAACCAGTTTCATTGAATATCAAATGTACCTGGTCTTACCAGTGAGTTCAGTGAGTATTTGCTTAAAATAGAGATCTCAATGTAGCTTAGCTACATGCACTAGGTAGCAACAGACTGTACACAAAACATACACTTAACTCCCGAGGGAACTTCACTGCTGGAAACTTGGCACAGAGGAACTCCCTTTTGTGCTGTACAGAAGTACTGCAGGGGTTTTGAAGATATAAATTTTTAACTCTGATACCTAAGTCTTTGTTTTTCTGATGCAATACTCTTGAGGCTAAATGAAACACTGAAATATGTTTCCTTGCTAGGAGGTACATCTCCTCACGGGATTAATGGGGTTTACTCACTACCACTTTCTCTTGGGATCCAGACAATTGTTCGGATAATTATTGTTAAGATAAATATTGATCTTGCTACCACTGATTGCATTTGGGTAATGTTAAGACATTACTTGCCTGTGAATCCCTCCACTGCATTTATATAACTCTTTTCACTTGGTGAGACACCTTATTGTCTCCACCCAAATAAAGATTACTGCAAATACAACTGGAACAAATTCTTTGGAACAAATTTTTCTTTGGAACAAATTTTAACCATTCTCAGAATGATCAGATCAGCTAAACCAGATCTGTACCTCAGGTCTATAATTTACATCTGAAAGTGGAGATTGTAGAGGTTCATTGGGTGCAGAGACAAATATCTGTGGACTAAATAATTACTCTAAACAATCTGTTTTGATAAACACTGCCTGAAATAAAAGCAAACCACAGGAATTCATATTAAAATCTTGGTTCTCCAGAGCTGATAGTACTATCTATAATAAATAGAGGTTTATGCAAGTTTATTTTTTGAATGGACAAGGAATTGTTTTGGAGTTCAGCCTTTTTGTTACATGAAGCTCTTACTTTACATTAGCTATTCTCATTAATGGACACATTCCTGAGCAACATTTTAAAAATACAGTTACTGCGTCGTACTTTGTTTCTTTAATTCAAACCATGTGGCTTCACTGTGGGGGAGGAGATAAGTATAAACCAAACATGGCATCAAGTCCTGCACTTTTTTAAAAAGGGAAGGATTTTCATTTTAAGTGCCCTTCTTAAGGAAAAACTTCTGAAGAAGATATGAATCACAGAAATTTTTCAGGCCTGCTCCTCCTCCTCATAAAGATTTGTTTCCCACAGTATAATTGCTAGTTCTTTGCAATCAATAAAAGACACCTCCTTTACAAATTCAAAATTGATTTTTGGACAGTTAAAAGACAACATCCAAACAATTCCTTGTCATCTTTTCAGAAAATTTATTAACACAGCTGGAAACAATCACTCATTCAGCAGGAATCCCCATAGTGCATCTTACAGGAAAAAAAAAAAAAAAGCAGAAAGGCTTGTCTCACTGGAATAATTCAGACCATTGTAAAGGAATGGTTAAAAAATTACAGTGACTTTTAGAAATGGGGCCACACTGACACTGTGATGCAAAAATGTGTACAATACAAAGAACATAAATCCCACTTCTTTTGTTGACCTCAGCAAGAACACAAAATGTGGAATGTCAGATTGTTATATTTCTGTTATTTGACTTTGCCAGTTCCATATCTGTCTATCTTGACCTTTTTCAGTCTGAGCACAAATTCAAATTCCATTGATTTAAAACATGTTTTATACAGAAAGTTGTCAGGAAGGGCCACATTTCTGTGGTTTTGTTCCTTGCAGACTTGCCATTAATCGCATTATTTTCACTGACAACGTTAGTTTCTGTGCTTTTCTGAATTTCTTGAGACCTGTGCAGACCACATGAGAGATAAGGAACCACTGATCCTACTCCACACTGTGATGAAAAAATTGTTAATCTGGTCCTTTGCACTTGCAATTTACAGAAACCACTGCAAGTCACAGTATCCCCCAGGTTTCTTTCAAGTATAACTTCACTTGAAAGACGTATTTGGTTGTTATGGGCAATTTGTGAAAACTCATTGAAAATTCAGGCACCAAATTGTTTTGGCAGCCCATGCTTGTGTTTCTTCCTATAATAGCTGATTCAGAAGAATAAACTCCCTTTTAGTGGGAGGCAAACACAGAACCTAAAATTGTAGAGTAATGATTAAGAGAAGACGTATATTAAATAGCACTCTTTTATTCATATATGTGAGGTTTTTACGTATGGATTTCCTTAAGGACTTATGAAATGGTATTGAATTGATGCAGTAACATCAGACATGCACATCAAATTTGTTTCAACATGCATATCCACTTCAGCTGATGACAAAATGTTACCCATAAGACTATTTAGGTGCTGGAATTTTCTTTATGGTGTAGGACATCCAACAAAAATATACATAGGATCTATTACTGTATGTATAAAAGCTTCTTTCTAGGAAATGCAGAATTTAATGTGAAATGTGAATTTAATGTGAAAAGCTTATGTTCCAATTAAACCCACTCTCTCTGAACCCACTACTTTTGTCAGAACTTAGGTCTCTGAAGAGACATAGCAAAAATATTTACAGGCATAGAGAATCTCAACACTACGACTTATTTCAAACATTAAAAAATACATTTTGTTTCCTAAATCCAGGCTTATTCTATATTTCTCTTCTCTATTGAAGGACTACATCATTTTTGCAGAATCAGGGCTTCAGATACCTTTTTGTCAGTTAACAGTATCAGATAAAATTTCCTCCCCAAAGTCATATGTTTATAAACTATTCTGATGTTTCTCTTGTTATCTTTCATCCAATTTTTCAGTGACATTCTCTTTATCATTGTTCCCTGAGATTCTTAGCATTGGACAATATTGCTTCAAAACCAAGTGAGGTACTTTAAATGTTTTTAAGTGATCATACCAAGGATTTAAAGCACAGATCATTGGAATTTTGGCATCAATAGCTTGCCTCTCTCATCCACTAACACCCAGTGACAGTAATTTCTGTTTTTTAAAGATACACTTTGCATTTCAAACTCACAGAGTATGCTTCAAGTTAAGTCAAAGTTATTAAAGTGACAAAAGGTTTTAGTACTAATAACCAACACAAAATGATGGCATAAATTTCTGTGTATGATCCTACAGGGGCAGAGGTGAAGCAATTAACTTAAAAAGCAGTCTTGCTGCAGCCTGAAGCAGCTTCTCTCTGCCAACACCCCAGTACATGGTATGTCAGTATTGTCTACTGTGGTAGTTTTTCCTAAGAGGCTGACTTCTGAAATCATGATTTCTCTGGTATCAATATAAATTAATACAGGAACACCTATCCAGACCAATTCACTTTGGGCTTGCCAGTTGATATTTCAAGGTAGAAGTAATTCAGAAAGAAAGAAACACAGGGTGCTGTGACACCCACTGGTATCTCCCACTGCTAACACTTGGCTGTAGAGTCTTTTTGCAACTGCTGGGAAACGATTCAGGTTGGGAGTGCGGGAACTTCCTGTCTCGGATTCAATGGATGTTTTTACCAACTGTAATTTATTGATTGAAAAAATAGCCAACCACAATAACTGAGTTTTTAAGTGTTATTGCCAACCTTTTATTTATAGAGAATTCGCTGCGTGAAGTAAAATCAATTGCTAAGCAATGGGCCATGAAAAGAAACTAGAAAGTGCAGGATGTGGGAACAGTAAGAAATGTCCATGTTGCAGTCAGTCAGACTCAGGTAATGGTTGGACTGGATGATCTTAAAGGTCCTTTCCAACCTAAATGGTTCTGTGATTCTATGTGCAACCGCTAGAGACAGGCACTCTGCCTGAGGGCAATAAAGTCCTCAGAGCATAATTATAGATACAAAGAAAGACAGGAAAATGAACTACTTTTAACTACTGGACATTTACTTTTGTGGTTTACTAGTCAGTGTTCACTGCAATGTTAAGCCCTGTAATGTGGTCCAAGGGGACCAGGAATGGAGTTTGTAATGGATATACCTTTAAATTGTTGTTATAGGAATTACTTTACCAAAATCAATCTGAACCAATGGAGAAGCCTTACAAGAAGCAGTGCAAGTGCAGCAGTGGCCCAACCCAAGCTGGCTTTGGTGCCCAGTGGCTCCACACAACAAACCCACAAAACCTCCCCCATCCTGAGTGACCATCATTACCGAGGGAGCCCAAAGCCATGGACTAAACGAACTCAGTGGACATTTTATGGACATTTTACAGGGGTCATCCACAAACTAAAGGAATGATACCTGTGTATTATACCAAAAGATATGAAGGGGCGTGGTGGTTAATGACGGTGTATCGGATAATATGGGATCTGACCATGATGTAAATGGTATGGAATAAGGGGTGGAGAATGTGATGGTTTTGGTTGGGATCAAGTTAGTTTCCTTCATAGTAGCTGATATGAGGCTGTGTTTTGGATTTGTGCTGGAATCAGTGTTGATGGTAGAGGAATGTTTTTGTTATTGCTGAGCTGGGCTTACACAGAATAAAGACCTTTCTGCCTTTCACTCCACCAGTGAGAGCGCTGGGGGTGGACAAGCAGTGGGGAGGGGACACATCTGGGACAGCTCACCCCAAATGACCAAAGGGTTATTCCATGGCATCATGACCAGCATATTTAAAAAAAAAGAAAAGAGGAAAGAAGGGGCAGGGGACACATTCAGAGTGATAGTGTTTGTCTTCCCAAGTAACCATTACACGTGATGGGGCCCTGCTTTCCTGGGGATGCCTGAGCACCTTCCTGCCCATGGGAAGTGGTGAATGAATTCCTTGTTTTGCTTTGGTTGTGTGTGCACGGCTTTTGTTTGATCTATTAAACTTTATCTCAATCCACAAGTTGTTCTCACTTTTACTCCTCTGATTGTCTGTCCCATCCCACCGGAGATTTTTGGGGCTTAGTTGCTGGCTGGGGTTAAACCGTATCAAATATATTCACTTGACATTTCCAAACATACCCATTTGTATGTAATGAACAGCCATTATTTCTGTGTATGGCCAAGGAAGGCCATCAAACTGAAATGGAAGTTACTTCTAAAGAGAGTCCCACATTGGTGAACTCCTTTCATCATCTGGTTTAATGGCCAGATGACAAAAAGCCCATACCTAACAGCTGTGAAAGACACATTTATTGCTTAATGAACCCCCTGAGGACCTTCTCTGTAAACAATTTTACTAGCAGTATTATAAGTAAAACTGTGCCATTTGGGAATTCTTATTCTACACTGACAAAAAATTGATCAGAAAAGGACTGTGAAACAACTTACCAGAGATTATTTAGCAGGGCAGTGATAAAAACAACTGTGACAGGAATCAGGTCTGCTGGTCCCTTTCCTTCTCTGTTTTCTAGAGCACATGAATGGAAAGATTTATTACCAAAGGTATTTGCTTGCAGAGCAATTATTAGTGCTGACTCCTTTACAAAATCTATCAGCTGCTTAAAATGTACCAACTCTGTGCTACCGAAAAGAGTTACATTTATATGGCACAAAACAAAAAGATAATTCTCTCTGGAGGCTCTGGTAGCAGTCGCCCAGTTCTGCTCTCAAGGTCTAATGTTACTCTCTGGTGTGAAAGGGCTCTGCAGGACATTGTCTGGTGTCCCAGAGATTTCAGGGTGGGAGGCTGCTGGGACAGCTGCAGGTCTCTCCTCTCGTACAGATGAGAATCGCATTAAACTTGCTGGAATCAAAGACACTTCAAATCAGAATTTAGCTTTTGCAGTAAATTGGGCTGATGTGTGGGGCAGTGGAGTGATTTAACCTAATCATTGTAAGCAGAAACTTGGTTGCAATCACACACAGCCCAAACAGAAAAACAGAAAGGAAGAGACAGAGGAAGAAAGAGAAAAGAAGGAAGGAAGGAGACATACATCAAAGAAAAGTGGTCATCATAATACACGTATTTGAAAGGAGGAAACACTGGAGCCAGACAAGCAAGGAACCAAAAAGATAAACCGGAAACCAAATCCTCTGTTTGTAAAAAAGGGCAAAGATATCAATATTGAACTTGTGTGTCCATGTCTTCCAGCTGCTGGGCTCTGCCCAGGAGGAGCTGATGACCCCAGTGCAGAGCATGGGATGGCAGTGGTGCAGCACAGCTGGTGGGAATACCTGCTGTGCCAGACCCGGCAAAGATTCCCAACAGCCTCCTTCCTACTTCCTCCTGCAGCTGTGTTCCATTTCCAGTTAAATATGAAGTGAGGAATTTCACTGAAACTATTGCAACTAATTACAAACAGGAAGATAGCGGGATTTTCCATGAACAGCCTGGAAAGACCAAAGCAACATTTGTTTTATTTAATTTAAAAAGCTGTTATTTTTCTCAGTTCCAAGAAAACTAAAGAGATGGCAAGAAATGTGATGTGCAGATTGCCTGAACTGGTGTTAATTATTTTTTAATCACTGAAAATTAAATTAGGTTTTAAATAGACATTATTAATTCTTGTCTGGGTTGTCCAAAGACAGTGTAACAGGGTAACAGATATTGAATTATAATTACAAGAATATATAATTATATCAATTCTAGAGACTATAAGAAGGATTTACTGGCTGTTCAATACAGAATTTGTTCAATTTACAGCACAGGTTATTTAACCAAAACAATAAAATAAAAAATTATGTAAAATATTATCTTTCATCCTAAATTATTTTGTTTATTGCTTTTCATTTTTAACTACCTTGGAGGGCCTGTTTCCGTGTTTCCAGGCACTGCTGTCATGGTTCAACCCCAGCCAGCAACTAAAGATTTATTTTTCTACCAATTTTACAAATCTGATAGTCTTTGGTCATGACTGTCAGGAAAAAGGCATTTTTAGGTCTCTGGATACTGACAGCTGGGGCCTAGGAAGCTTTAGGCAGCACAGCTTGCGTGGATCCATTGTGCTCCATAGCACTTCCACGGCCATAGAACTTTCTGGAGTACATGGATGCCTGTTATTTAGAAAATTGATCCCATTTTAATTAAAATAATAGCTCTCTTTTTAATGGCATTAGATTATTGTATTTTGAGGGAGACCAACAGCAGTCTGCATCTGGTTCCACAAAAGTCAATGTCAGTATTTAATATCAGGTATAGGAAACTGGTCAGACTTAAATAATTCTTAAATACCTCATTATAGTACAGTTGAATAAAGATCAGAACAAATGAGACATTCACGAGATTCAGTTTTCAGTGCTTTATCTTCTTCAGACACTAAGAAAATGGAAAGAAAATAAGGCACTGTAACTGCTTCCAAGATCAGCACCCTCTGATGGTGCCTTTCATCAGTTGTATGCAAAAACGATCAATCAGACAATCTGAAAGCTGATCTCCTTGGTGAGCCTGGTATCAGCTGGCAGCCATCAAGGACCATGCTAGACTCCCTGTTTCATACTTGGATCTGAGGTTAAAGAAACAGTAAACACTTGGTGGTCTTCCATGGCAAGTTTGGGATGGATTTTTCCTATGAAGTGCTTTTGTGATATGCCTACTAAGTCCCTTCTGAACTCCTGGAGAATGCCTCCACAAATTTTGTTCTCTGTAGAGGGATTAAATAGGACCCATCTAGATTTCTCTAGATTCCTTCTTATACCCTACTATATCAGTAATGTCACACAAGCCACGATTCAAAGTGCTTTGGCAACAGCTGACAAATCCAGGTAGATACTCTGCAAAGACTTCTGTAGTATATGGGCAATATAAGTAAGGGGAAAAAAAAGAGGGAAGGAGAAAGCAACCTTCTTCCCTTCCCACCACCAATCAAATATCACTGCTGGTCACCCTTAAGACCTGGAGAAAAATCTGCAATGAAAGGGGCATTTTGTGGAATGAGACACGATCTACAATGGGGAAGAAATGTCCATTGTCTTCTGGAGTGCCAAGATGCCAGAGGCACTCTGTGTGACCAAAGCACTAATTTTCTCCGACAAATCCCTCTGCAACCACTGCAAAGCCCAGCAGAGGCCAGATTAATATCTAGGAATTCTGCAAATTTTTTGGTCATTATTGGTCTAGCACATATTTAACAAAATACAAAGCCTTCTGAATTCCTCATTAAAGGGTACAAGGGAGTTCTCAGAAGATGAATAGGAAATACAGCTATGTAAAAGATACAATATTGAAAGTAGTCCAGCATTAAATTGCATCTGAAAAAAAAAAAAAACCCTATACATTTCTACAAGCATACAGAAAGTGGAAAAAAAACGCATCTTTTTTTCTTTTTTAAAAACCCTCTAACTGCTGACCTTGAGCTTCACTGAAGACGTGTGAAAGACAAGAGAAGAAACTTCATTTAAACAAATATAAAGCTTATTTGCAGTCCATTTGTTGACAGCCCTGTAACACTGTCTGGCAAACAGATACCAATCTGGATAAGAAATCTGTTCGATTAGCATGGAAAGATGGCTACAGATGGAAGTGGCTGCGTGGAGGAGCCCAGCCAGCCAGTGACAGGGTTGCTTTCCTCAGGAGGTCCAAAGTTGGAAACAAAACGATGGGGCCAAAATTTTATTTTGCATCAAAGCATGTCAGGATTTTCAGCCATCTGCACCCCACTATTCTCTTGAGAGACAGCAACCTTTGACATGCCAGCTTTTGCTAAAAGAAGAGGAGTGGCTAATTGGATTCCTAATCCATTAATACTACTCTTTTCACTGAAGTGACAGCAAGTGTGATTTGTCATCTTTGCTTCCCCTGCTGCTTTATGTGGCTGTGTAAAACTGGAGCAGAGTTGATTGCTGCTGCTCACACTTCACTGGTGTGATCTCCAAAGCCTCTGCATAACCTGAACTAATGACCTAAGAGATGCTGCAGAAGTCTCTGGCCAATTCAGCCATATAGGGACAGGATTTACTTAGGTAAATCCATGCTCTGGTGCTTTGGAAGAAGCAATGCATATTTACATAGCAGCTGAATTTGGTGTACAGTTTTAAAATTCCTTTCTGAGTATTATTTATTGCAAGCTACAGAAATGAAAAGTGGTTTGTTTGGGTTTTTTCCTATGTAGGGATGAGCAGGTTTTATAAATAAGGTTGTATAATTGGACTTTGTTCCTCACATAAAAAGATGCAAAGTATATTGCAGCTCTACTCCTTTAATGACTCAACCACATATTGGTAATTACATTATGAGGCTGCATTTTGTTCATTTTAGTGGGACAGAGCAAGAAGGGAAGCATCCATGAGCCCAGATTATTCAAGGCACGTGCACATAGGTCATCTGAACTCCTCAAAATTACACCCATTCTGCTCTTTCATTCTCTCCCGTAACTCATCAGCCAAGCAGTTTGCCCTTAGTTCTCGTTCCTAACCACAGGAAAAAAGTGTTGGAGGAGAGAAAAGATGCTATAATAGTTCAAGATCTACACGTAAAATGCACGAAACTGAGCTGAGTGTTTTAAAATCCCATACATTTAGAGAACTCCCAGATGTTCTGGGAAACATATGTGAACTGAAACATACATGTTGAAGCAAAACTTTCCAGCATTTGGTTGAATGTCTAAGGGTATATGGATTTAAGAATGGATTTTTAGGAGGATGTATCACTAACAGCTGTCACATTTGGGGAGCTTGCAATCTGAAAATTCTTTTATATAGACCATTACGGTACTGGCTTACCCAAAACAAGTAGAAAAGTGTGAACAAATGAAGGGAGAATATGAACAAAAAGGAAAGAAAGGAGATGAGGGGACTCAAGCCACCACAAGAAGCCGTATGCCAGTGATGCAAATAAATGCTGCTGTTCACATCCATTGGGGGAAGCTGAGGCAGAAGCACTGGCTAATGGTCTTCAGCATGGCTAGATGGGCCTGTATGTAACAGACCAGCAACTATCTGCAGTTTCTCCACTGTGGTTTCCCCTGTGGTTATGACCTGAGTTGTAACTGGTGACAGAACTACGAAGATATCTCTAACCAGGACGAGAATAGAGGTTATTCAGACAAGCCTGCAATAAGGTGAGGACAGCAGCAAGGTCAGATGGATGGAATCAGACTACAAGAAAAGCTTGGTTTCCTGTCTTGGAGCAAAAATAATAACTTCTACACCACCAGCGCCCACTCTCATCTTTTTGTAAGCAAACTGAAGTCCTCAAACTGCAGTTTCTGCAGCAGTTTAGGGGATTTCCTGGTAGAAAGCTGAAAAGCAGGTATCCTTATCAGAAGCTAGGAATGTGCTACATGCCCATCCATGAATAAGTATCTTATGACTTTCAGAAATGACACATGCTCCAACACTAGGCTCACTGAGCTGGAAGAGCAGAGGGAGTGGCACTGGAGACACTCAGAAATGCTGCAGCCCAGGCTACCCTCAGACTGGATTCTCTGAGCATCCACACAAAGGAAGTTGGGTCTCACTGTCATGAGTGACTGACACAGGACGAGCTCTCTGAACCAAGTCTAGGGTCGTGATAGGAATAAAGGATGGGCCGTACCAGCATTGTGTCCTGCCAGTGTAGAAGTGTCTGTGATGTTCTGTGACTTTGACAAGGTACAACATGGGGACTTTCCTTCTTCAAAATACATAGCAATGCCAAGAAGGGAAGACTTAGTCAATCTGGTATGGAGCTCCCACTTTTGGTGGGAGCAGGAAGAGTGCCCACAAACGTGCGTATGGACTAGAATCTCTTTCTGTCCTGACATCTAAACTAGTTTTGAAGGTTTAGGGGGTTGTCTGGGGAAACCAGCACTGTGTTTGTACTCCAAGTTTGAGTCTTATGGCCGTGATAGAGATGGTTTTAAGCTAGATGCTTGCATGTTGTTAGCAGGACAGCTGTGGAAGTGCAGAAACCAATGTGTGCTGCAACATCTACCTGAGGAGCTCATAAAGTTGTCAAGCTGTTAGTTTTAAGATGGCTTTGGCATGCCTACATTAACTACAATAACAATATATTTTGTCACAGTCCTGCTTTTTCACCTTTTGATAGTATCCTGCTTGTTTACACAGAACATAGTAAGTCCTTCTGCCCTTTACCTCAGGAATCAGCGTAATATTAGACATTTTCATCAGCCAGCATTGGATACCACAGCACATATTTAAACAGTGCTGCAAGCCTGGGATATTCAGTTACTGAAAAGAACTTGATTGCTTTTTATGCTTGCCTCTTATGTCCACCAGTCTCAGTTACAATTTAGCTATTTCCCCTGCTGAACAATGCTAATGACTTGGAAAGGCAGGTAAGTGGAAGATAAATTTCAATTAGCAGGTAAAAACCTTAAGGTAAGCCATGGTAGGGCATATCTTTTTTTAGTTTGAACTATTCATACAAATTACTATTTATAACTGTGCAGTGTACTGTGAAGATGAAAGAACACCCTCCTCCCCCAGTTTCTAGCCACCCCCTACCAAAAATCAATTATCTCCCACACCTTCCCAGGGCATTAGTATAGAGCTGAGGAAAAAAAATACGAATCACAGAATCATTAAGGTTGGAAAAGACTTCCAAGATCATTGAGTCCAAGCTTTGACAGAACACCACCATACCAACCAAACCATAGCACTAAGTGCCACATCCAGTCGTTTCTTGAACAGGAAGGATGAAAATATCTTCTTTCATAATGCATTGCTGCCATTCCTAACTGGGCTGCCAAGTTCTAGTTGGGCTTCCAGGTCTAAATGCTTGAGAGGGTAGCAGAATGAGTGCTAGTTATTATATGTAATGGGTACAGTTTCAGGTGATCATCGCTGAAAAAATTGTTAAAAATCCAGTATGAGGTTTTAGCCACAGAAATTCCATTGGACAGGCACAAGACATTGCTAGTCTCCAATGGGAGCAAACTGCTTACTAGCACTGTGCAGTTCTAGGCAGACCCAAATTCACAGCAGTATCAGAATAACTTTAGGATTATACCTCTTCCCCCTCATGCTTCAGAACACAGTCCAGACTCTAATTCTAGGGATGGAGGGAACTTCTACAGATTATTTCATTACAGATCAGAGTGAGTTTTGCCTTTGATGTTGGCTAACGTCCTTTTTTATTCCAATCTTGTTTTCCTCATGCTGGCCACAGAGCTGAGCAGTGAACACATGCATGATACTGACTCCTGTTTTCTGGTTTAAAACCAAAGCCAAAAATTAGAGTATAGGTCAAGAGGTGAGGCAGTCAAAAGCATTTGCAAAGAGAGGCCCAAAATGGATGAAAGGACATACAAAATTCCACCACACTGGAGTCCAGCCTGTGCTGTACTGCAGGAAGTAACTCCAGGAAGAACTCCATGGAGAAAAACCTTTAGTGTGCTGAAGAGGGTGAATTCATAGAGCTGTTACTCTTCCTTTTCCTCCTGTCAGATAAATGAGTAGCAGGGAATATAGGAAACTGTATTTGCGTGAAGGATTCTATGTCCTGGCCCATGGAGTGATCAGATAAGTAACAGGAGCTCTAAAAAAAGCATATTCTTAGAAACTGCGTCATCTGAACAGATGCAGTGCTGTTAAAGTTCACTGGATAAACTAGGTTTTATTTTCTACAGCATCTCTTTAAATACAGTAACAAGAAGTCAGCAGGCTCACGGGTGCATACACACTGGAATGTTTGCTGCACATTAATAACTCCACAGCACAAGGTTCCAGCTACGTCATCCAAAACAAACATAAAGCAGTTTTTGGTTTCAATCCCACACATCACCTCTGGGAATTATGTTGAAACTTCCTGTTTTCCCCACTACCTGCCATGCATTTCATAGCCTACAAATGCGAGCTAGTGAAGAGCTTTCAGAGATCATACTTGGAAGGAAACCAAAGAGCAAGAAAACAGCTTCAGACTAACACAAATGGCTGAAAAACCTGCCCGTGAAATATGGGCAGGAAAAGGGGCTTATGAAAAGGACATCATTCATCCAGGATTTGTTTCCAAAGTGATTGTACCAAAGCAGCAAGGTCCTCGCACTGAACTTCAACACAGAACTGCACCCCAGCAGCCTCCTGGCTCTTCACAGACATCTCCACCATACTCTGTGCCTGCAGGCACTGAGAGGAACAGCAATGTTGTCCCTGCTCTGTGATTTTAAAGGAAGGTGGAAACAAACATTTGTTTTACTGAACAGTGATTCTTCTCCATATACAAATACCTTGATTGGGCTTCAGCTGCTGCATGTTGTCTGTTACTTTTTCTTGCCTCTGCATCAGCACAGGAGAAGGAGAGCCTGAAGTTCTGGCTGAAGAATGGTCTGGGTTGGAAGGGACCTTGAAGATCATCCAATTCCAACTCCCCCTGTTGTGGGCAGGGACACCTTTCACTAGACTACCTTGCTCAGAGCTCCATTCAACCTGGCCTTGAGCACTTACACAGATTGGGCACCTACAGCTTCTCTGCGCAACCTGTTCCAGTGCCTCATTGCCCTCACAGTAAAGATTTTTCTCCTAATATCTAATCCAAACCTGCCCTCTTTCACTCTGAAGCTATTCCCCCTTGTTTTGTTACTACATGCTCTTATAAATACTCTTTTTCCCCTTGACAATTACCATTACTGATTTTCTAAAGAGCAGATTTCCACTTTATTAAAAAAATATGATAATGTTCAACAAAACCTTGGTAAGCAGTGGGCTGCTATTTCACATCGATTCAGTCAGTAATGAGGGACAGTAAAGTCTCAAACAATTTAGTGTTTCTTCATGTACTAAACTTCAATTTGACTGGGCTTCAGAGGCTGCTACTTTGCTGTGTGACATTTAAGCCCTGATGTCAGAGAAACAAGCAAAACCTTGTGCACAGCCTGGTGACTACAGCCATACAACCAGCCTAAAAGTTGAACCACTTTTTGTATCATAGAATCATAGAACATGGTGAGTTGGAAGGGATCCACATGGATCATTGAATTCCAACTCCTGGCCCTACACAGGACACCCCAAGAATCACACCATGTGCCTGAGAGCATTGTTCAAACACTTTTTGAACTCGGTTACACTTGATGCTGTGACCACTTCCCTGGGGAGCCTGTTCCAATGCTCAACCACCCTCTGGGTGAAGAGCCTTTTTCTAATATTTAATCAAAACCTCTTTCTTTCCTTACTTTAAACAAGGGAAAACAGATTTTTAGCCATTTATTAGTAGCAGTGAAAAATTTCACATGCTCACAAACATTTTAAGGCAACTTTAGCCCAAAAAATGATCATCACCATCTTTCCCTGTAGGATATAAACCTCATGAGTATTTTTAAATCTGCTCCAGTTTTTTGGTCCCCAATTCAGAAAAAAAAATAGGACATTCATTTATGACCTATTTTCTATTATTAGGAACCAATCAGTTTGCAGTAGTAACAGATAATAGAGTCCAATGCCATGATAACAGGAAAGACAACATAGTGACATTCTTTGCAATAAAAACACGTCCATGGAAAACTTTTTTACAGCTTCTGGGAAGCAGATGGTCATTATGCCATTACAAACACCAGAAAATATCAGGTAGAATTTTTTTTTTTTTCCTGCACATCAGGTTTTTTATTTGTGGTGCAAAGATTCTTTTAATCACAAGAGCAATTGTATTTCTGTGGTGGGTTGAACCTGTCTGGGTGCCGGGTGTACACCAAAGCTGCTCTGTTTTGCCTGTGATAGTTACTGGTGGGTGATCTGTCCCTGTCCTTAATCCCACCCAACGAGCCTTTCTTTATGTTGGTCTTGGGCATGCTCAGCATCTGATGGAGCCCTGTGTCCAGTCCATTGTTTGTGACCTTATGAACCTCTCATCTGATTCTCTCCAGAGGAGTAATTCCAGTTCATTTACTTCCTGCTGCTGCAGGACTCTCTCCTGGCCTAAGCAGATCCCCATTCTGGTCCTCCTACAACACATCAGCCTCTGTCTCTGCCTGTTGGAGCAAGCACTTGCACTGAGACCTCTCACTACCACCTCAGGACATCTTGTTGACATCTTGCAACTATTTCCCCTCTCACACTTTTCCATTTTCCTGCAGCATCTACTCATTCTGTAATGGCCTTGTTCAGCTCACTGACACACAAAACCTAGGCTAGATATGCCTTTGGTCAGGTCCTCCATCACTGCTTTAATGCATGTCTGTCCCGACCCTTCCAGGTCCCTTCATTCTGTCCCTGCATACCTACAAGCAGTTACAACAAGAAAAGAAGGGGTACAGAAATTCTGGCCTTTGTTTTCTTCAGTCTCTCCCAGCACGTCTGCTAAAAACTGTCCTTCTCTTTGGCACTCTTATAAACCATTTTGGAAGTGGTGCCTTTGCTGAGGATCCAGTTGGCTGCCCTTCCCCAGGAGGAAGGGATGTGTGCCAAGAAGCGTGGCTGGGCAAGGCTGTAAACCTCCCTCTGAAACCTCTTTTATCATTGCTGAGGACTCCAACAAGGGACACAGCCATGTGACCGGCAGCCCTGAATGCAGGGGCATTGCAGGAGGTGGAGAATGCTCTGCCAGAGTGCTACTCACACATCTCTCTCCCGGGGAGTAAACCACCAGGCAACGGGGGTTAAGTGATTCATGCCCTGCTTGTATATTTCAAAAATCCACCATCTTTGTCTCTCCTGAGGCATAAAATAAAATATTATTTACAATAACACTGGCAAAACAATTTTTAAAACCCTCCCCTTTAAGGATCTGAAGGGAAAATAATGCTGAGTGTTAACACAGATATGTTTCACAAACTTGAAATCTCCATATTGTAACCCAGGGAGCCTCTGATGTGAGTACCCTTCTCTCTGCAGCACCTTAGTTAGTAGAGGTATTTTTTCTTCACTACTAGATAAGTGAGTAGTTAACAATGTTTTCCTAATATGAACTCTTGAACGGATTTCCCTGATTTTTGGTAAAGCTGCCGAACAAGGACAAACTGACTGATTCCTGGCAGGTTTGTCTGCAACAAATGGTGGAAGTGACACTGTCATCTGCATACTTGCTGTTCCTACATGGGCAGTCTATTCAGCCTGACTGCTGAATACAGCAGAGTGCTAACAAGGAGTTTACAGTTACAAGGAGGTTTAAAGTAAAGGAAATAATGCAGAAAAAAAAATAAAAATAAAGTGGCTTTTTGAAGATTACCAGCAGGCTAAGTTCATACCACAGGCATTGCTGGGACTGTATATTTTGCAGATGCATCTAACCTAGCATTAAAAGTTGCCAGCAGCCTAGGAACAGCATGACACACGCACAGAGCCCCACAGTGATGCTATTCTGTAAAATCAGTGGCAGCACTAAGAATAAAACTCTAAGGCTACATCTCTAGCAGTAAATAAAACAGGCTAGACACTTTTCCATAACCTAAAGCAATGCAGCATGGCCTGGCACGTGTACACAAATCTAAACTGTTCCCTTTTGCCTCCAGACATGATGGTCATATCTGAACCACCCATTAGGAAAGGCCTGAGGCATCCAATCCTTTTTGTTTCCAGCAATATTGTTAGCTGGCATGGACCAAATCTGTACCATGGAGCATCGTAACAATTAAACAAGACATATGATTGCAGACCAGTGCCCTGGTCCTGTTCTACTTCCTAGTATAGAGACATAGCCTATGGGCAGTCTATGGCCTTGTAAAGCCTTTTAAAAGGCTCTCTGGAGCTCTCTCATACTTTATCAGTTTTAGTTGCTTACCCTAATGGGTCCTCAGACCTTGCCCGAGAAAAACAGCAGTGCTTTACATCTCACTCATAAACAGATAAACAGCTTCTTTCACTTGGAAACATAGAGCAATGAACAATTCTTAGAGTATCACACATAAACCATGTCAAACAACCAAAGAGGAACCTATGTTAGAAAACAGGACTAATAACCACGGCTGCCTAGTCTGTGAGAGGATTTGGGAATGAGAAGGAACTGGAAGAGGTAAATGGGATAATTTTGGAGAACAGTCTCCAGTGCACCGGCTCCTGGGGTTAGGATGCTAACATATTTGTAACAGCATAGACTTGACACAATGATGTGCTCCAGCAGAGACATCCCCCCATTCACCCATTCCTTCCAGGTGATGTCTTAGGTATTAACTTTCGTATTTCTCAAATCCTGTAGTGCTTAGTGTGTAACTCTGAAGTGTCTTGTAGCCTGCTAACTTCTGCTCTCTCATGCCCACTAGACATAGCAAAGCCTCTCCAAGCCTGCTCTCCAAGGACACCCAGACTGTCCTAGGCTCAAAAATCTGTAAACCAACATCTTAGAAGGTGGAGGGAAGCTTGGGGAAATTACATCATTAACTGAAGTTTAATTGGAGAATTAACCCTGATATGCAAATGAACAAAACTTATAAAAGTGTGAAGAACTCGTAACTTGGGGTCCATCTTGGGTGTAGCCTCTGGCCTGCCCAGGGTGTACCTTTGAAGGCCCTTCAAATAAATACCTACCTTTATTCCCTTATTCCTGTCTAGTCGCTGTTTTTTTAGATGGCCACATCAGGCATCATGGGGATATTACAGGTGCATCCCCAGCTGGTTTTGCTAAACCCACCCATGTTTCACACGAGGCATCTTCCCTCTCTGTGATATGAGGTGATGCTGCTTGTTGGAAAAACACATCAAAGTTGTGCATGTGGTTGGTTTGGGTTTTTTAAATCACCATTTTGCATATTCCTATAAGGTCTAAAAAGTTATATAGAAACCAAGTAGAAAACCTGAAATATTTCTGAACTTTCAGTTTTCTGTATTTCTCTAGACCAGAAATAAGTATGGATAAAATACAATTCTCTCATTCTTCCAGCGTTATTGTTAACACACACATTGCAGACTGGATTCAAAGCTTGCTGAATTTAAGAAGAGCTTTAACATCAAGAAAATGGCCTCAGCTTCCTGACTATTGACGTGCCCATTTTGAAAACCTCAATATCTATGAAGCTGTGGGCTTCTTAGACTTAGTGCTTAAAACCAGCGAGAACAATAATAGAAAAACTATGTGCTTAATTGCATTTACTAAGGGTCAGTTCAGTTTTGAATCTGCCTTTTGAATTCTGTTGGAAAAAGAAATGTACAATTCAATTAGTATTCAATGATACCAGTGCTGATGCCACAAGCACAGCCCATATCCCCTCAGGAAGGGCAGGAGCTTCTCCACTGAAAGGCCTGATGTGCATTAGTGCGATGGTTTGTGGGTTGCTGAAAGCTTTTAAATTACACATTTCCAGAGTAAGAGGGTATGCATGGGGAAAGAAAAATGGAAATAAGAAAAAAAAAATCAGAAAATAAGCCATCTGGGGGGGCTGGAGGTTTGAGAGCAGGCCAGGGCTGCCTGCAGAGGTGCGGTGGCATTTGGAGACACAGGGACCCCATTCTGGCTGTGCTGTGCGTGGGGCGAGCGTGGAGCCCGCATTTGTCACAGGCTGAGGTCAGGCTGTGGGAATGTAAGAGAAGAGGAGCCAGATCAAAAGCAGGGTCTCTTCTGTGTGCTTCTCGCTCAGATCCCATGCTCAGAGGGCAGGCTTGTTGGAGTGTGTATTTCAGATACAGCAAGTTGGAAAATTGCAGTACTGGAGGTTACACAGCTGCAAATTAGGTAAGAACTAGGCACAGCCCTCTAAACTGATGAAAAAGAGGAACAACAAGAGAAAACAGATGCCTAATGAAGTGAGCATTTACCTTTTTAACACTGAACGTAGACTGATTGCGTGGTGGAAGCTGGAGAGGGGGAAAAGTTACAGAGAAGAATGATCTTGAGAACATCTTGATTTTTAAGAAAGAATATTCCTTTGGGCAGGCATGAGGTAAGACAGAGTGAAATTAGCTCCGCTGAAAAGCACTTGAAGAAGGAATTCAGCTGTGGTTTGAGAGCACAAGGACTTCCAGGAATTAATCTGATCTCCCAGCTCTGCCTGGCACCGCATCAGAGGGAGAGGAGCTGGGAGGTGAGCAGGCTTTGAGCTGAAGGTATCAGATGGAAGTTTTGCTTCTCTGTTCTCTGTGAGACAGGCTGACTTGGGAAAGCACCATATTTAAAAGAAATAGTTTGTGACACAACTTTAACACATTTGAAATGCACAAAAAATCAGAACCTAACTGTTTCGTAATTATTCTTTGCAGTGTGACAAATAATGTTTCAATATTTGTGTGCCCAGGCATCAGTAAACATCTTGAAAAATAAGCCTAAAGCACTAATTTTACACCTAAATTAGTGGCTTGCTTTTGAGATATCCAAGGTGCCCAGCCATCATCCTGACTCCAGAGGAAGCTCTTGGAAGCAAATCAAAAAGGGTAGAGGAAGAGGGGAACAAAACAGATTGTTGGAAGCAGATCCTGCTTTCTGACTATTTGGGCCCAACACAGTCACCACGCAATCAGGAGTTGGTGATGGAAGCTCCAAATTGCACAAATGGCTTCCAGCTCTTTTTTTTTTTGTAGAGCAGAGTGTGCAGAAATCGAGCAGCCGGCAGCAAATCAAACATTTACCGCTTCCTTGTCTGCAAAATGAACACTGACACACTCTCCTGCATCTGGAGGCTGCCTCAGCATGAGCAGAGCCATGAAGGAGTGCATCGTGACATTAATTCCTTGGCAGAACAAGGAGTTACACCAAGGGCACTGCCACACTGCTTCAGAAGGATGTTCATCACCCCCACAACTGTCTGGACCCCTTGTGCACAGAGAGCAGCTGCTAAAGGACAGCACAGCCAGTCCTCAGGAGCTTGCTCCCGTTAGGTCTCACCCAAGAAAAAGAAGAAGCAGCCCCATCAGACTGGATATTTTAGTGGTATGACATGACCAGGAGCAAAATGCCATATGTCTTCTGTCTTCATTGTGATAAAAGTTGAGGGCAGCAGACATGGCATTTTACAAGTTCCTGATGCTCAAAAGCCTTGGGAAATTTAAGAAAATTAAAATGAAGCCAAAAGGGAGAGCTAAGCATGGTTTTCTGTCCACACTTCACTTACTCAGAATTTCTGTCACTGGGCCAGTGAAGGCTGGGATCTGCTTCTCCACAGAGACAAAGGTTTAAGTGCTGTGAAGATGGTACTGATTTTTTTTTTCACGTTAACTGAAACAAAATATATTTACTAGAGGACATTTGTGAGGGCAATGGTGTATGAATGGCACCTTTCACACCCCAAATTAGATGAATACCTATTAGATTAGTAGTTAAACAGTTTCAGAAGCAAGAAAGTGGCATCAAGATCTGCAGCCATTATTCAATGAATTTGAACAATGAGAAAGAGTTTAAACTTCTATAATCTGCTTCATCTGGGACAAGCTGACTTGACCAACCAGAAGATGAAACACATGAAATGGAATTTATATAATGGAATAAGCTTCGCTCATTTGCTGAGCTGGAAGAAGTTTCACATGGAAATTTAGGAAAATGCACATAAATAATACCTATTACTTCATTTATTTTTTTCCAGAAAAGCTAAACAGAAATACTTTAAATAAATGGTATGCAAAAAAATATGCCAACTTCTGCCTTACAATTTAAGTTGAAATTAACTTAAATATATAAAAATCGTTTTAGAATATTACAACAGTCTAAAAAATAGCCTTCTGCAGAGACAAATTCTGATATCATTTTAGTGTTGAGGATTGTGAGAGAGAAAGAGCGGAATTCCTAACAGAAGGGAATGAAAATCGTCAAAGGATTTCTATGTTAACAAATAGGATTCTACCAAAGATCATCTATTTCGGAGAAAAGCACCATCTGTCACCCTCATACAAAAAAAGGAAAAAAAAAAAATTTAAAAAAAAATCGTATTTCGGAGCTCCCTCTGCTGGAAGCAGTTACTTTCCTTTGGCTTTCCCTTGGCGTACCTACCACAAACACTTCCAAAAACCCACCACCTTTTCAGCAATAAACTGGGCGTTTTACTTTACATGTGATATCAAGGAAGAAGAGATTTCTTTCCTCTCTGCATAAGAAGAGCAAATGCAGGTAAACCAGTACTGCTCACTCCACAATTGGACAAAAAAAATTACAAGCAGGATTTAAAGATTGACTGTACTACCAGTGGGACTTCTTTTGATGTTTTTCCTCTCTTTTTTGAACATAGGAATTCGTACTCACAAAGCTTCTCCCGCCACAACCCTTGTCCTCTTTTTTCTCTCTACCAAATCAACAGGGAATCAGTAAATTATTGTTTAAAAATACAAAAGGGCATTCTCAATAACATCACTGCAGGAACAAACCTTAAAAATATCATGTAAAACACTCATGACAGACATGCAGCAGAACTGACACAGTGGTGATAAGTTCACACCTAAAATTGTATCTGTAAGTGTAATTGGGCAGTGCCCCAAATGCCTGGTTCAGCTGTAGGCTGTAGGTGCAAGACTGACATTGTGGGATGAGAGCTTGGAGCATGCCAGAAGTGTGTCAGCTCAGGCAGGGTGCCGTTTTAAACAGCCATCTTAGAACGGGATGAAGCACGCAGTGGAAGGAGATTTCTTCTTTACCAACCACAAAATGTATTTAAATGCCTTCCTCAACGGGGTCTTTTGTCAGTTTCTATCACCTTTGTCCTTTTTTTCTTTCAGCCTTTTGTCTGCAGACAGGCAAGGCCGCTGGCTTCAGCTACGCAGTGTATCAGCTGCTCTGCTCAAAGCACCACCTTTTAGCTCAGTGACTGCCTAACCAGGCTGGTGTGGGACACACTTGGCACAGCTCACTGGCAAGCCTGGATATGCACAACTTCACAGGGATTTAAAAAAACCTGGTATGTTCATCATCAAAGATCCAGCATATATGTGTGCATTCTCTTAATATAGAATGGATATAAACCCATGGTGGAAGAGATAAGTGAAAGAGCATTCTTGGGGATATGCACAGGTGTGTGCTTTCAGGAGACAGATCGAGGGTGAAAAGAGCTATGTAAAAATAAAAGTCATAAAAGCACAGAATCATAGATTGAGGTTACGAGGTCAGGACTAAAGAAAGTGAAAAATGATGTGAAAAGTGAAAAATGGGGTCACTGAGAAGGAATTAAAGGTGGGACAGCAAAGGCAGGAAGGATCAACATCACAGGCCAGGGAGAAGAAGGACACTATTGTGGGACAAAGGAAGAATGCCACCACATCTCAGAGTCTCTTTTCTGAGAACACCCCCCTCTCCCCCAGCATCAACCTACACAGAAAGGAACATGAGAAGTCACTTTTTTTCTTTTCTAGACAAGCAAAAGAGGCATCTTATGCTTTCTAGCTTCTTGTTACTTTTCATCACTTACTTCCACAAGTATGAGCCCTCCTTTTTAATGTTAGGTTTAAATACTTCACTGCAAATCTGAAAATTCTGTGTGATAAATGTTGGTCATTAACATTATTCACTGCTATACTGTAGATATTGTCCAAGATGTAATGATACCAGCAGGTCTAACCCACTGCCAGCAGAGGCACTGCTGCTACGAATTAAGAGAAAGTGGCTTAAATCAGTATGCTACTAAACAGACCACATTTCACTTTAATAATTATACTAGACTACTATTATTTTAGTGACATTGGTTCTTTGAATATGAGATCATGTCTGATAACTTCACTTAACTTTATTTAGTTTACTCTGTTCAAGATGAGTAGTAATAGGGATGTAATCTCCAGGACAGCTGTTAAAGACTAATATTTATTTCTCGGGTACAGTTACTTGACAGAGGATAGACTTACAGAAGGGTCATACCACTGCTGCTTAAGGTTAGGGGTCAATGTGCATTAATTCTAGGAGTTTCATCCTTTTATCCTTCCTCTCTCTTTAAATATCAAATGCAAAAGAAATATATAACTATTAAAAGTTGTCTTATCTCGAGAATTAATCACAGAAGAATGAACTCAAATAGTGAGAACAGGATACATAAAGTGAGTCAGAAGAGAAGAGTGCATTTTTCCCTTTAGTCAGAACTGATTCTCCTTGGCACGCAGACCAACAATTGCTTCATGTCTTCAGGGTGCTATTTTCACGGCTGCTGAGTTGGGTCCATTCTTGGGATCCCCTTGGATACAGCTGGTGGCTGCAGCTGCCAGCAGCTGCTTAAGCAGACTGCAGCTTGGAGCACCACAGCAGGGCCGGGAGAAAGCCCCAAGGAACAAAAGGCTGCTGTTCCCAAACAGGAGGTTTTTTCCTAACCTCCTGTCCCCATGTTCTATTTCCAACATACAAGCATGGTTCAGAGAGTTATATTTTTTTGCTGTTGTTCACACTTCTTTTTTGCACGGCCATTTCCATTACATCTGCCTTTGGTAGTTATTTTGCCCTGCTCAATCAAATCTGTGGCTAGGACAGCACAGGAAATTGATCTGCCTGAGAGAGCCTGAATGCTAATTGATGGACTGATCCATGGAATCATAGGACTGTTTGGGTTGAAAGGAACTTTAAAGATCACCTAGTTCCAAGCACCCTGCCATGGGCAGGGACACCTTCCACTTCCTTCCAGGTTGCTAAAAGCCCCATCCAACCTGCTCTTGAATCCAGGTCCCTGTGTGTGGGACTGTATTCTTCTACTTTGCTACCCCCAGAAAACTGTGGGTATTCTTCAAAGAGGCCATGGCATGAGGAGGGTGCCTTATTTTCAAGTTCTGCTGGGGATGACAGCTGTGCAAACTCCTAACAGATTAACTGAGGCCTACGCTGGTTATTTTTGAAAAGACAGAGGAGGCAAACAAATATTGCCAGTTTGATGGTAGATGATGTTGTTGTTGTCATGTCCAGGGTGTAAATTCCTGGTAGTCATATTAAACAGCAACAGCTAAATTTGATTTATTTCTTATCAAGAATTCCCTTTCTGTTTCATAGACACCAAAAGAAAAGGGCACACTGGATATTGACTAACAAAAATAAGGATTATACAGAAGGAGTGTGACAATATGTGTGACAATAGGTGACAAGAATTCTTTAAGGAAGTTGGTATTGGATGCTGATACATCAGCAGCTTCTGTTTGATTACAGGTCTTGGAAGACTACACAGTGTAGAACATACTTTGGAAGAAAACAATGGAGAGTCCACATTGGGCAAGTTATTAGCTCACATGAAAGAGAGATGCTGTCTGCTGGCCTTTTCATTTTGGCAGGTTTATTTTCACACCAGTTCCTTAAGAAACATCCAGTTCCAAAAAGATGAAAGAATCTAGAAGGAAAACCATCTATTTTTACTCCAATCATTCTTGTCATCAACACCCCAGAGCTTATTGTCTGAGTGAGCATAAACTGCGTAATGCCATCTAAAAATAAGCCCATACACAATATTTAGTACCAGAAAATAAATCTCTTTAGTGCAGGAAGAACATATTAACTGCTGTTCTTACTGATTCCATCAAGCTTTTAAAACTAAAGTTAGCTGGGTTTGAGTTACTTTTCCTTTCCAGTCTACTTCTCACAAGTTCTCCTCTATTCCCGCCCCAGATTACCAGCCTCATCACCAGAACATTCTGCAACCTGAGCCAACAGGGAAAGCATTAACTTTTCACATCTCAAGATATTATGAGTTGCAGTGAAGAAAACAGGCTGCCTGTGACATCCCCTTACAATATCATGGACCAGAAGGTTCCTAATGCAGTCACTTTCCCCTCAATTGTCTCATCAGACTTTGGCCATACTGGGGCAGAAAGGCTGCTTGACACTGTTAAGTGTCAAATTTACCTCCCCCAAAAGCAAAAAATGATGGTGAACATGTCAGGGACTGTATAAGAATAATCTTAAGAATGAGTATTATTAATCAAGATCTCTCTTTATGAGTGAGTGCTCTAACCCCTGTGTTTAAAGGGATTCCATAGCTGAACTCCTGACAGAAGCTTGCAGTGCTGCAAGGAGGTGCACTCAGATTTATCCCAAGCATATGGACTAATGAAAAGGGATGGTGCATGCTAAAGCCTAAACAGGACAAAGATGGGATGCCTTTGGGGCACGTGCCTAGGACCCAGGACGTAGCAAGTACCCCCATGTCCTGTAAGTTAGACATAGCTGGAAGTACCTGAGTAACACCTGCAAACTCATGTTGCATGCACTTCAAAGATGTTCTTTCACATGACTTTTTAAATTTATCTAGTCAGTTGTTCCAAATTGCAGCTAGAACGAGCCATCTGCATGCTTGCAGAGTATCAGTTCTGAAAGCCACTCCTTTCTTCAGCTTTTGCTTGGTCTTATAATTGAGATAATACAATAAATACTGTAATTCTGACTGCCACTTCATTTTCTGCATGAATTTCAGCCTACTGGTTTTAATTTAAAACCCAGTGTCTCTGCTTCTGCTCTCTCCTAGCAAACAGACATTCCAGATTCAGAAACAGACAGTTAAATTTAATAAACATGTAATGCTCATCTCCTGTACAATCTAAACTGACACAATGACCCAATTAAGCTTTTTGGCATCACAAACACTTTCAGTTTAGGGAGGGTGGTGGTTATGTGGCAGTAATAGGAACCAGATATTTCTTGTATTGTTTGCCTGGTTTAGACATCTCAAATAGAACAGTTAAGAGGCTCCAACAGTGGCAGTTTGGATGAAGACGTAAAATTAAATTAGACCGAGAGTCTATCAGCAATATCAACCTGGGGACACTGTGAGTTCATGAAGCAATTGTTTTTATGTAGTTTAGATTCCCTGATCCGAGTTCAGCATGTTAAGACTGAAAATAAAGATTATATCTGGATTTTTTTTAAACATGTATGATGCTTAGATTAAGTCCCTGAAATTTCTTAATAAACTAGATAAGGTGCTTCCAATGATTCATCTTTTAAAATTAGTTAGAGATCTGAAGTTAACATATCTATCATTCATGAACTTCTAATAACAAAGCCTGTTCAGAACATAAGTTTAACTTGGATGTATGAGGAATACGTTTAAAATAAATCACACTATTTCACTCACATTCTCAAAAGAAACCATGCTATCTTGAGCCCTTAATAGTGACCAGAAACAGAGTTCATTGACTCAGAATAGGAACTGTTCAGTGAATGAATAATGACCTATTTAAAATTTGCATCTTGTGTGTCTTTGTACAAGGCACACAGCTGGCAAATACACGGCACAATGGGATACAATACCTGAAGTTATATCTGGACTGGAATACCTCTGTATCTGTAGGCATCTGTGATACGTATGCTTTCTCCATCATCAGAGGAAGGGAATCTCTGGAGTGACCTCAGTGGTGCAGTGTCCTCTCCCAAGACAGGCTAGTGCTTGTTTAATTTGTCTTTAAGACCTTCAGTGATGACGCTGCCACCGTCTCTCTATGGTCACTGACTGCTGAATTCTGCACTGGAAGCACCTGCACAAGCTTTCTCAGGGATCTGCTGGTGGGCAGGTCTGCAGTGTCCTCAGGCTTGCTCCTGGATGTGACACAGAATCACAGAGTCACTAAGGCTGGAAAGGATCTCCAAGATCATTAAGTCCAATCTTTGACTGGATACCACGATATCAACTTGACCATGGCACTGTCATGTCCAGTCATTTCTTGAACACTTCCAGGGGTAGTGACTCTGCTACTTCCTGGGCAGCCCATTCCCATGCTTAACCACCCTTTCAGTGAAGAAATTCTTCCTGATGTCAACCTGAACCTCCTCTCCATGTCTGAAACCTGTGCTGAAGTGTCAGATACAGGCAGGGTCCCACACTCTGTTCCTGCTTGGGCCACACCTGAGCACCCAAAGCAGCAGGCACAGCTGGTTCTCAGCACAGCCCGAGAGCCAGGTTCAGCCAGCAGGGTAGACGTGCCTGTTGGGAGGAACTGCCAGCAAAGCTGTGAAAGCCCACTGATTAAGAAACTGTTGAAAACTTTTAGACTGAAGTTAAAAGCAATCAGGATTATATTACGGATACAATTCAGATGCTGGAGTTTCAATTCCCTTTCAGTGAAGAAATTAGGCAAAAGCTTTGATAATTCTGTCCCCAGATCCAGTCTTGGTGATGAGCCAACTGTCATCACTACTGGCTGTGCTAGGTAAGTGTGGTAGGGAGCAAATTGGCTGAATTCCGTGGGGTTTTAACTGCCCACCAAGCAAGCGTTTGAAAGGTAAGGAAGCATTAGGGTTCAGTAACAGTCTCCTTAGCCAAAACATTCATGGGCCATCAGAAAAAGCTGGGGAGTGGTAGATACTTCACCAGAAACCAGGAGCAAAGAAATACAAATATTACCAGGTACAGAAAGCATGTTACTATTGTCTGAACTTGGAAGAAGAAAGCTGGCAAAAACATATGGTACAGGGAAGTTGGCAATACCCCTCTAAAGATTACAGAAACAGAAAAGAGAAATATCTAAAGGTCTTTTTGGCAGATATTGGTAATTTATTGTATTATAGTACTGGTCAAAGCTGTTTGATTATAACTCAGAAACTTTTGTGGGCTGCTACCAGTAAAAGAAAATAATCTTTTTTTTTTTCAGAGAGAGGAGAAGTCTCTCAGCATAATATGCAAGGAGAAAGAGCATTCAGCTCAAACCTGGATTGCTACCAATTAAGCTAATGTTAATCAGCTTAATGCCTATGCTAATGCATAAGCATGTTATTGAGGAAAGGATGAGAGGTACCAAAGCCATCCTTGCCTTGGACACTGCTGACAAGGAACTTTAAATTGTGTGGCTCTCAGTGATAATACATTGTGCTGAGCGGGTATTTATTTTCTCTCCAGTTCCTTTTCCTGAAAGAAATAATTAAAGATAGAAGCAGTCCATAATTACATTAGCAAAGAGATCTGGAGAACACCTGACCATCTCATTCCACAACCATGTGGGTTTTCAGTCTGAGATTTTGACAGTAAAATAATTTCCAGTAACACTTCTCTTTGGTCAGGCGAGTTTCTCGCCCTGAGCTGAGGAAGGTGTAATGCCCAAAGAGTCAAGTCATGTGTGAGTCTATGCCAGAGAGTACTGCTGAGGTATATTAAGTTTTTTGGCCCGATTATAGAACCATAGAATGGTTTGGATCAGAAGATACCTTAAATGTCATCTACTTCCAAGCCCCCCGCCATGGGCAGGGATATCTTCCACTAGTTCAGGTTCCTTAAAGCTCTATCCAGCTTAGTCTTGGCCACTTCCAGGGAAAGGGCATCCACAACTTCTCTGGACAATCAGTTCCAGTGCCTCACCACTCTCACAGTGAAGAATTTTTTCCTAGTATCTAAAACCTACCCTCTTTCAGTTTGAAGCCATTCCCCCTTGTCCTGTCACTACTGTCCTTGTATAAAGTCCCTCTCCAGCTCTCTTGCAGGCTCCCTTTAAGTACTGGAAGGTGCTCTAAGGTCTGCTCAGAGCCTTCTCTTCTCCAGGCTGAACAACCCCAACTGTCTCAGCCTGTCTTCATAGGACAAGTGCTTCAGTCCTCTGATCATCTTTGTGGCCTCCTCTGGACCCACTACAAACAGGTCCACAACCTTATTAAGCTGGGGGCCCCAGAGCTGGATGCAGCAGTCCAGGTGGCCTCTTGCCAGAGTGGAAGAGAGGAGGGAGAATCACCTCCCTCGACTTGCTGGCCACTCTTCCTTTGATGCAGCACATCAAGAAAGCACTCCATAGCTGACTCCATGCTCCATGTTCCTTCAGTGCATTCATAATATTGGAACTAATTCTAAAAATAAAAAAACATGGTGTGACCCAGGCCAGGGCACTCTGTTTAAATATCATACGTCCTAGTTTGGAAAAGAGTATTTAAGGTCAAAGTCTGTCTCTCCATCATGGCTTACTGTTAAGTGCAATGGTTTCAGGTAACAAGGGCAGTGCTGACACGTAATATATTAAGAAAGAGTTTAGCATATCCTTTGATAAATGGAGATTCTTAGAATTATACTGTGATTATTTCTTCCAACAGTAGTACTCAGAAATCTTTTAAATTACATTTTTAGCACGTCAGGAGAGTATTCCTACCCAAGGAAGTGATATCATTTTGCTGTTGTGATTCCCGGGGCCACGGAAGAAGCAGCGCAGACCGCCACCGTGTTCAGTGACCGACGAGTATTTTTCACAACAGTCGGCTCCAAGGACGTTTCCCTCTACAAAAAAAAGAATTGAAATTTTGGAGCTCCCTCTGCTGGTTCTACAGCAACTTTCACGTAATCGCATTCCCTTCTCTCCGATTGCTCATTATGACTTAAATAATTAACTTCAGGTATTGTTGTATGGAAAAAAAAATAAAGTTACTACATTGCTTATCAGAGCACGTGCCTGTGGTAGTTGATGTTACACTGGAGAAAAATCTGGCATTCCGCTAACAAAGAGAGAAAAAGGTTTCTTTTCTTAAGTCTAGTTTCAGAACTTGTAAATGCATAATCCAATGCAGGCAAGAGTTTAGTGGGAACATATGTCCCTATCACTCCATTTTCCCAATTCCTAATATGTGTGCATTCATATTATGTGACTGCTTTTACACGTTAGAGTCTGCCTTACTAAGTACAAACAAGGTCAACCAGGAAGCCAGCACTTGTGAAAATGCTGCACAACACAGCGCAAACTCATCCTTTATACACCTTATTTAACTGTTACATGGCCAAGAATTTCCCTTATTTTATGCAAAAAAATTTTCTTCTTGTCATGTATGTAAATGGCACTAAAGGGTTCTTCTTGTCATGTATGTAAATGGCACTAAAGGGTTCCAGTTCAGAGTTTGCTGTTCTAGGATGGCTCACTGTGCCACACAACACAATCACATGGGTATTTCATGTGCACGTGTTTAAAAACCAAACAACTGAGAGAGAACACAGACATCAGGAGCAGGATTTGTCAAAGGTATTGCTCAAGTTTCATTGTCTTCATTACCTTTAAAGAGAGCTCTAAGTCCTTAACTTTAAAAGGCAAAATTTCACTATATCCAAGTATTTTCTGAATGGAGTCTGAAAATAGATTGTACAACTTTTCTTCCTGTTTCCTTGCAACTAACACACTGGTTTCGCAGTTAAGCTGCCATAAATTCCAACCAACCTGAGCTCTGCACATCAACTGCATCCTATAACCAAAATGTTAACATTGGAGGTATACAGCTCTCAATGTGGCTGATAAAATACTAATGGGAGAGCAATAATATAATTACAGGAACAGCTGATTAAATCAAGATAGCACTTAACAGTATAAGCTAATTCCAAATCTAATGATTATATTCGATCATATTATCGTTTCAGTGACACCATTGAGAGGTGATTAGAGATGGAAGTTTAACTTTCAACTTTTTAATAATTTAATTTACATTTATTCAATCACTAACACAGAATTTCTATTTTCTCTATGTTCATTGAGAGACTAGTATATTTTCAGTTTTCTTGAAGAAAAGGTTTCTTTCAAAGGATTAGAAAGATACTTAGTTCTGAATATTGATAACTGGATAATGGACCCATAAATACATGCTGCTGAGCTGAATCTTGTGAAGGTCATTAGAAAATTATCCCACTGAGGTCACTGGAAATATTCCTTCTGATTCTGGCAGAAACTGGAATGACCCATTAGTGACTTTAAAGTTTTCAATCTTCCCAATATTTTATGGTATATTTAAAATAATTTTGGCTTGGGTCTTCGTTATTTATTTAAACAAGGAAAAGATCTTTCAGTGATGCTGTTAATCACTAGCTATAGAGTATAGCAGAGATGTCAGACATTAATATTCAGAAACTATAAGCCAGACACTGTAAAAAGTATTTTTTATCAAAAAAGTTAAATTGCCATAGTTTAGGGGAAATTTATTCTACCTCTGAATACAAAAGTTTCTGAGGTCAATCTGTGATCCAAAAGAACCTCTTAAAAATCATGGCTGTAAAGCATACAGACCTTGGCATTCAAAGACAGACATTTTTACACCTCCACATCGCCATCAAAGTGAGAATGGAGTAACGCTGCTGTCCTACTGGTAGTGTCGAGTGAGAGTGAAGCTGCACGATTCCTTCAAGAAGAGCTGTGCTTCCAGACCACTGACATGGACTAGAAGCAGAGCTGCAGGTGCAGCTGCTCAAGTTGCTGACTGCTTCTCTCATGCTGAAGCTACAGAAGTGTCACTTTTCTTCCTTGTGATGTTTAGTTCTGACAGATGAACAGTGGCTGGTGGTGAGTAGGTGCCTTGAATGGAGAAAGAAAACCCTTCCAGAGAAAGACAAGTAACATTTCTGGAAAAATGTGGTGCACTCACCTAGGATTTGGCAATGAAGATAAGCAACATAAGGATGCTGCTGAACACGGAAGACGACTACATCAGGGAACTTGCAGCTCCCACTGTTCTTCATCCCTGCTTTCAGTTGCCAGGGAGGAAGGAGTTAGAATAGTGTTGACAGCAGTAACAGGGTGATTTGGAACTTGGTACCTGCTATTCAGAAGGTGCCAACACCTTATGAGTGATCATGGTCATGTAGGTATTGCTTGTATGAGATCTTCTGTTGGGGACTGTGATGACACATACTTCTTTCCTTGCCTTTTTACATGTGGTAACTCTCTTATGACTACTGAGTTCAAGTTAAGAAATGTTGCTGATGGAAAGATCACTGCTCCAAAGGACATCTCTTCCTAAACTGCATTGCAACAATACATCTTATTTGTACAATAACATCTGCATTTTTAAACAATATGCACTTGTTGTGCATATATTGTTGTGTTTGTAGTTATACAATGATATATATAGAAATATTATGTGCACAATTGTAATTGTACATACTGGTTCAGAATAATCAAACTTGACAAAAACCACATTTTCACTCTTTTCTAAAATAGCTGTGCTCCTTACTAAGTAAAGGACATTGTTATTCCTTGGAACTATTACATACTTCTGTCTAACAGAAAGGAAAGTATTGATAAGCAAAGTAAAGGCACACCAGATACCTAAGGGAGATGACATAATTATTATTCATTATTAATGAAGCTATTGCCTCATTTACATGAAATACAGAGCACTTAATACTCTACCTCATCTTCCCATCAATAAATACATTCCCTCTAGAATGGGATATTATATGTCCTCACTTGGGACTTCTGTTCACATGGAATCCACTAATCAGAAGTTTCAGTTCAGTCTGACTTTGCCTTGTCTTTGGCTTTAGCTCACTTGGTTTTGTAATCCTGGTGCACATCACATTATGATATTTAACCCATTAACCTATGTATCCAACAAGAATCATGACATTCAGACTACTTAAGAATAACATGAACAACAAGCAAACTCAGTCATGTAGGGTTTTCTTCTGCTTGCCAGTTATTTAGAATGAAAAGCAGCATATGAAGGGGAATAAAACTGGCTGGAGGTCAGCACAAGAACATTTTAGCAGAGTAGCTCATACACATGGCACACACTCCCTTTTCAGTTCAACTTCTGCCACATTTTTTTGTGGCATGTTTAAAATTCTCATACGGCTCGGAAGAACTGAAGGCTGGTTTTGTAAGATGTTTACATGGCAAGCGATTCCTATTCTGGGTTGTTTTACAAGTTTAAGAACTAGCTATCTGCCCCAGAAGTGCCTTAAATAGGATGGGCAATACCTCCCAGGGGAGCTTTGGAGGGAGCTGCACTGACATTGCAGGAGCAGGCAGTGACAACAGCCCTGAGTTTTGGAGAAAGAAAACAACAAGGGTCTGGGAGGAAGGGAAGGATGTGAGGAGGCACCTCTAGGGGAGGGTAAGGGACCAGTGGCAGCAGTCACAGGCTGTGTCTGATAATGGCTGACAATGGTCTCCAGCCAGACTGGACTATAAGAAGGACATGAAGCACAACTTTGTCCTCCTAAGTGCTGCCAGATCCTGAAAGATAACAAATACCCACATAATCTGCTGTCTCTATGAAGAATTTCAGGTGGTCCTGAAGGATCAGAGCTGATTAAGCGTAACTTAACAGTGTGACTGTTTAAATTAAAGAAGTAAAAAATATTAGAAGAAAATCGTATATAAAACAAGCTGCTTTCTGCCTTACTGCATTTTCATTTTGGGGACGTTGCGCATAAACGTCTCTGGATTGCACTGTCTTAAATGTCAGTTTTGCAGTGATGCTTAAGTGAACAGGTGACAAATACCAGATTGCTGCATCCTGAGACTCATCTCCAAGTGAGGTAACCAATAAAGGAAGAGATGAATTAAGGTGAAATGAAAAGATCACTAAAAAGATTTTTTTAAAAATAAAGGAATTTTAAAAACCCTGAAACAAACAGGTAAAAATCCCAGTAGAGATCTGGAAATAACTTGTGGCTGTATAACCAGGAACAGCTTTGTAGTTTTTCTCCATCTTATGAAGACTGTGGTCAATAGCATCTAACCCAGAAAACAAGCCTGAGGCATGGGTGATAGCCTGTTTCTGTAAATGAGAAGTAGAAAGGAAGACTCCTTGGGAAGCCTCTTTCAGCAGGACTTTCCAGCTACAAAGGAAGTGAGGAGACAGGCCATCAGAGAGGTCTGTACATCAACCAGTGATGTATGTAATCAAGGAGAAAAATTATTCACAGCTTCCCCTTCCCAAGTACTGGCAAATGAGAAGCAATTCAGGCACCAAGCAGAGCTACCTCATGCCAGTCTAAAATATCTAAGATCCTAATTCAGAGGAGTGTGGGTCCCAGTTCCAGTCCTGTTTTAGCCAAGGTTGTTCCTTTCCCAGTAAAAGTACCATGTATGCAGCAGGATTAAAACAATTATGATAAAACATTTTCTTTTTTTTACACAAAAATATAATTAAACAATATATAATGAAATTGTTGGGGTTTTTTTGCTTTCCACCTCCCTTTTGACTCATCAGCATGTCTCCATGGGCTGTCCAGAACACTACTATGGGACGAGATCTTGTCTCACACTGACTTGACGAAATCTGGTTTCAGCCAAGGCAATGGAGTCTGGCCACTGAATATCTAACAGCATTTCACTGCTTCTCACAAATGAGGGCCTGACCAACATACTGCTAGAACCAGTGGCTTCTGAAGTTTGCTTTAACTGGATTTTAAGACAGCAACATATATATTCACCTTCCATGAACACAGCTGAATAAAATATTAGTGTATTCAATAATAATTGGTTTGATAGACCATAGACTCTGAGAGGCAAGTGTTAAAACACGGAGATAAAGGCTCAGTGTGTGGCCAGGAAGACAGGCTGACAGGAAGTGACTCATCTGCCCCTTGACTGCACAAAGTACTCAAAAAGAAAATTCATCTGTAGGTTAGCCCAGCAGACTGTCACTGCCATAGTGCTTTAAATTCTCCAATCACTGGGCTACTGTAGCACTCAAAAAACATTAAAACTTGTGATTATTTGTGGGGGAAGTTGGTTTATAAAGGGAAAGGAAAGAAGTGAGCAATGTGCCCTGCCAAAGCACTGATAAATGGGTTCTGTAGCAGTGGCAACAGTGAGGGAGAGAGTAAATCAGCAGCAGGTATCATTTTCTTATTACTGTGAGCTCCTCATTTATCTTGGATGGTCTGAATTCATGCTATGAATCAGAAGCAGTACCACAACAGTAGTATTTCAACTGGTCTGGTAAAGAACAATCTCAACAGTATCTGCTTTTCCAATTTATTCTTTGGTTGCTTACCCCACACACTTGGGTGAGTAGGACCTGTTTGCAGACAGTTTGAAAAGGCAACCGTACTTTTCTTCCAATAGTATAGAAAAGATGGGCCTTCCTGCAAGCTCAGTGGAATGTCCCTGATGTCCCTGTGCCTCCTTTTCTTTGCTTGTAACTGGGAAACACAGCCCAAGTGGCCTTCTAGGCAGAGTGACCGGATTTTTCAGCCTCCTTCTTTGATTCTTTTGGGCTTTTGTTCCATTTCCCATGTTACACAAAAGGGAGAAGCAGATCCCTAAAATCTCAAAAACCTCTGCTCAGCAAACAATCACTGTTCCATTTCAGAAAGTAATATACTGACTACTTCTAATCGGGGGGTCTGAAAACTTTCTTTTTTACTGATACACCATCTAGCATATTATCCCTCAAAAATTAATCACCAGTAAGACACTACCAAAAATGGCAAATTGACTCTACCTAAATTCTACAGTCTGTGTTGGGATTTAGCTGCCTAAAACACATCTAAGTAGCAGATAGCAACACAATCATGCTCTTTCCAGAAAGTCTGGAAAGTCTCCAGGGCATTATCGAACTTGTCCTAATGTGCTCAAACCTATAGTTTTGAGGGGTGGAAGCTTGGCTAGTAAAGACAGTAGCTATGTTCTGGCTTTGCACTGGCCAGCCAGTAACATCCATCAAACCAAAGAGATAGCAAAGAGGATTTCTGACTGTAAATGAGGCCACCATGCAAACAGCTGATGCAAAAAATTCAAGTAGGAGGACCACCACAAATGTTCATAGCTCCAGAATTCTTGACCCTTCTTTCAGTGCAGACACAGCATCCTGTAGGACACGTCTGATTTTCACGGGCAGTAGGTCATGGGTGCATGTCACCCTCACCCTAGCACAGGAGTGAGAAGGAACATGATAGGGCGGCTATGTGCTTTGGGAGGGAGGTGGATAAATCCCCCTTGTTTTGGTCGATGTCATGTTTCCAGTGGAGGAACTACCACATAATCGGCCTGGACAGCAATGTTTCCGTCATTTTGCAAAACTCTTAGCAGTAAGCCAACTACTATCCTTAGCGTTCTCATGATTTCACTGTACCACTCCGAAGTAGTTGGGCCTCACACTCCCTCAATTCTCTGAAATTCTGCAGTATTTTAACTCACTTGGTTTCAAGGGAGCTACTTCTAAGCACATCAAGAGAGGATCAGATCTTTCTGCTAGCAAGTCTCCCAAGGGATTTACTGTGCTGTAAGCAACCACTCTATTCTCTGTTTACCTTGCAGGTAACAACAAGAATATTCTGTGGAGAATTCAAACACAGAAGAAACATATCAGGCAAGTCACTATAAGAAAATTAAGGCTTACCTTTCTCTATAAACATGTAATGCATTAGTAGATTAATTTCCCATTAGACAAATGAATGACACAGGATGCAGCATGCTACAGAAGACAAACTGCATATCAGATGCAGTAAAACTCTACTCATAATTAAAATAACCAAGTAAACATTATCTGACGCAGAATCAAGCTACACCAGGGAAGCTTTTCACCATGCTGCTAGGTTTGAAGCGTAGTTTATTTGCTAGGGCTTAATGCCTGCATTAAAGTTACCCTGGTTACTGGCGACTCCTGTTCAATCACCTGAAATTCATTGCCTCTACAGTGGAGAACCGTGTGTTTATTACAGAGTTGGGTTTTGATATAATGACCCAGAATACAGACACAGATACCTGAACCAGTGTATTTAAAACTGAAATTAAAAAACAGAAACAAAAAGCTCTCGATGTGTGTTTTCAACATCAGCTGTATGACAAGGAGTACAGTAATCAGAGGTGAACCGAAATTGTCATGATACTGATAATACAGAAACACTTACCATAGCATGATGATAGATCACAATATTGGTAACCGTGCTGAGACAAACAGCACATAGAGATGAACAAAATATAATGACACATCTTGAGCACCATCATTTTTCTGAAGAGGCACAGTCACTTGGAAGGACAATCTGAATCATGTGTAGTTCTAACCATTACATGAAATAAAGGAAAAAGTCAATTATGCCTGCTCTTATGCAAGATCACTCACTCTGGACACACGGACATAGCTATACAAGTCTTTAGGGTTCACCAGTTCAATCAAAACACTGAACTGAGACAAACAGTCTTGGGAAGAGTTTAGAAAACTAAAAGCCAAAGCAGGCCTGCAGCACACGCAGTCCTCGCTTATGTAACGTATATGGCCCTTAAAGAGAGTACATTCACAGGTCCAGGATGATTCTATGAAATGCTTTGAAAACCATGGATACAACTGATAGAAGGGTGAAGATTCAGAAGAACTGCACGTTAAATAATTGGGAGGATCTACATGTTACGTGCTTGGATTTTTCCTAACCTCTTCATCCCAATCAAAATCTAATGTTGCATCATCCAGCTCTGCTATGGAGAAGAGAGATGTCTTTGTGACCACGCTGGACTTACTAGAATTTCCCAATGCAAAACTCTTCCTTTTGCTAGGATTGCTCACATGCACCTTCAGCAATGGGCTGTGGCTTTCCTTGTTGGTGTCATTCTTAATGGCAGGTGAGGTTTCTGATTTTGCCTCAGGACGTGATACAAAGGAGAACGTTGACAGCTTGGCTAATGTGCTGGAGCGCACCTTCCCTGTGCTTGGACCACCAAGTTTCTCCTCTCCCTCCCTTTTCTTCTCAGTGGGTGGAGGTGACACAGCATCAAAACTGATATCAGAGCGTATTGTTGCACTTTCTCTGATCTCTTTCCCTAAGGCGTGACTCTGCTGCTCTTTTTTCCCTTTATTATCAACTGATACTTTTTCCAAACTACATTTTCCTAAGCGAGTCAATGTTATCTTGCTTTTCTCAAGTGGGCAGCATTCTTCTGGAAGCTGCTCTCCCTGGAGCTGCCCTCCCGACTTAAAAATCATTTCACTCTGAAAAAGAGAAAATTCTTCATTTGTCTTCTCTGAAGAATTACCAAGCTTTGTCCTTGGTCTGAAAGAAAATTTAGCTAGTTTAGCAGCTGGGGGACTTTCACTTTCTTGCTCATGGGAACTTACTACCCTTGTTTCCTTCACTACTTGATCTTTACTTCTTTTTCTCATGGAAATTGTTGCACTTTTTGCTGCTACTGATATGCTGTTCTCTTCTCCTAGCACAGAATCTGCATCACTTGAAAGATCTGGTAGGCCAGAGGCAGGTAATACTGAAGGAAGGGCCTTTGCGTCAGGGTCCTGAGTACTTGTAAAGAATCCATGTGACTTCTCTGTGTGCAGCCTCCGCCAGCTTCTAGAAGCATCTTGTCTAATAACTGAATCCTGCAGATTAGCACTTGGTGCTGGATCTGCAATATTATCTTTTGAAGAAGAACAGTTGTGTTCTTCAGTCCTTTTCCTGCTTAATTTGGAAACTTTGTCCTTTTGTTTCAGAGGAGCATGCAGATCCATAGCTGCTAGTGACTCTCTCATTCCATTTTGCTTCCTTGTTGTTGAAGCAGATCTTTCTTCAGAGCTTGAGGTTTTTGAAGCCAAGTTATTTGGAGATATCTTGGGCCCTGGAGATTTCTTCTGAGAATTTTCTTCAGCATCAATGCTGCTCTCTTCCAAACTGTCAAACCATGCCAGGCTGTTCGTATTTTTGTTATTACCACGTACTGGGTTGCACAAGGGTTCTAGATGAATATTCCCTTCACAGCTGCCTTCAAACAAAGGTGTTTGTGGCCCAGAGTTATCCTCTTCTTGATTTGAAAGTTCTGACTGTGACCTTTGCTTTGACTGCCCAAATGCATCCTCATTCAAGCACCTCACAGTAGTACTGAAATTTGTTTCTTCAGGCTGCTGCTGGCATGAATTTTCCCTTTGTAATCTATACAATGAAAAAAAATTAAACAATAGTAAATTAATTTTCTTCCTTTTTCTTTCTTCATTGTATTAGTGATACATAATACGCATGACTGGTGGAAAGCTACAAATAATGTAGGTCACAAAAGTATATTATTAAGTTTCACATACAGCTCTGAAAGCTGGTGTTGCAGTCTGTGATCTTTCAGCACCTTCGACAGTAAGTGGCAGAATTGAGTGTCCCCAATAGAAGTCAGGCACATGGCCAGAGAAAGCAACCACCTAAACTGCATTTCCTTGGGAAACCAAACAGAAAAAAATAAAGACTAAACAAACAGCTTTGCACTACTTACAACCACTGCTAGAGCCCCTTACAGATTTTACATATTCTATAAGTCTATCTTCTAGAACAGGAACCTAATTAAATCTTATCCTGAGCCAGGTAAAGTGTCAAATGAGTTACCGGAATGGAATACCTAGGTATTACTTGGAATAGTGGTTGTTGTTGGGTTTCTCTCATAATTACTATGAACTTAACATGCCAAAAACGTGATAGAACGAAAGCATCTCAAATCACTTATAAAACTTAATTATTACTGTCTGTGGCCATCAATATTCTCAGGGCCCTCCAAAACAACAAAGGTGCTTGAGTGAGGTTTCCCTCCAATCTCAGAATAGCTGATGTTCTATTATACCTAAATATATATTTTCCAAGGCAGACAGCATTCTGGTTTTTGCTAAACAGTGATACAAACCATGAGTGAAAAGCAGCCACCTTCCATCCCAAAAGTGACTGCATTTGTATAGAAGAAATGATTCTTATGCATTATAAACAGTTTCTCTGCTCTGTGAGAGAGACAGCACTATATAGACACGTATGTTTTAGAATAATTACTGTAATTGTTTACTAACATTGTTTATTCTTAATTTTTTAATGGAAGGTGGCAGAAATTATATGACTCATCAAGAAGGGATGAGATATATGATACATGCTTGTTTTATTGAAATATAGTTTAGGGGGAACGCATGGAACACGTCTTCTAATACAGAATGAGTTGTTTTAAAGAGGACATTCATGTAGTACTAAGCTGCTTAAGAGAGGGAAGAAGAAATCTGCTTAATTTGCAGCAGAGGGCATTTGGTGAGATATTGGGAAAACCTGTATGAGCGTTGGGTGGAGCAATCATGGAACAGACTACAGAACAGCAACGGAAAATCCTCATCATTAAAAGGCCTTTGGAGCAGATAATATGAGCTCCTGCCAGGAAGGTCAAACGCAGACCTGATCCTCTCTTTGTGTTTGATCTCCCATTCCATCCTACATTTCTATGATCCCCTATGAACACCTCTGTTTTAAATCTAGCTTTTGTCTGTCTGTTGAAGATATCCCACTTTCATCTGTTTCTGTTGACTCTGTGGTTATTTAACACATCATTACTACAAGTTATAAAATAAGTCTCAAAAATATTCAAAGGAAGAGTGAATTCTCCCAGCTGTTTCCATTAATTTCAACAACATTAATATTTTCTCTTCCTTTAACAGTAAGAAAGTACAAGTTTCCTTAAAGCCTAATCTCATTTCAGGAAGAAAATGTGTTTTGTTTTTTTTTTTTAATTTTATTTCCTTCCAATTCTAGAGTTTTTCTGTCAGGCTCAGTGCATTAAAAGTTTTCTATTAATAACAACAAATAGATTTCCCAAAGATTATTGCAGTGAGCTGAAAACTAGAGATGCGACAGTGAAAACTCCAGCATGTAAAAAAGAAAAATCGCCCAAAATTACAGAACTTTGATTCAGGCTTACATTTTCCATTAATAGAAAGGGAAGGATCCTGACAAGCCCAACACAAAAGGCGGCTTAAAAAATCATGAAGCAGATCTGCTGTATTTTACCAAACAAGTAACAAAAGGTTATATAAAAATATTTGCACAGCTACAGAATCTAGCATTTTGACTCTAAGAAGCACTTTTGAAACTTATCTGAGCGTAATATTGAGATATGAGTTGGGAACTCATTAAAATATTTGTAAATTCCATAACCCAGAGGCAGAAATGATCTTGTGATGATCTCAAAGTGCTACTTTAAAACAATCTCCCTGATTATCTATGTCCTCTAAAGAACGAGTCCCTTTCCAATGTCAGACTATTTTTAGACCCTCTCCAGATACTAGTGTGAAACAAATTCTGTTTCCCTTCTGAATTAGTTTGTTACTTTGTGTATTATAACCTGTCAAGTCTTTGTAGCTCTTTGTGCAGAAGATCTTTCAGCTCCAGCCGCTCCAATATGATTTCACACTGTGTTCGGTACTGCTCCATTGGATTGTCTGGAAATGAGGTGTGTAAGGCATTGATGCCTCCAAGAAGTGCACCCCCCTATGGTTCCAACGAGATTAAAAAAAAAAAAAAAAAAGGAAACCACCTTTATTATTAACCACCAAATTTAAACAACAGAGACAATGTTATCTGAAATTATCCCTTAGATATTTTAAAGCTTAAGGTAGCAAATATTTGCTAACTGTATCCACACAAATAATCCTATTAGATTTGCTCACATGGTCAAAATTGCTCCTAAATGTAAAGCAATGACATGATCAAGCCTGCAGTTTACTCATACTTGTTTATTTTTATTGACACATGGAATGGGAAGTCCACCTAAAGCTTGAGAACATCATGACTGAAAACAAAAATTAGGATTAAAGATGTTTTCCAAATACCTTGTAAAAATTGTGCCAATGTGAGGAACTTTTTTAACTGAAGAAGTTCTGACTGCTAGAGGTTTTCATTAGCTTTGCCTAATTTCTTAAAGGAAAACACCTGGGTATTAAGGCTTGTCAACACAGGTTAAATTTTTTGAGGCAGAAATATTTCTGAATAGCACTTTGAGAGTAACTTACTATTTGTGAATAATTCCAGTGAATTGTAAGTGATTTTAATCTGGGACAATTTTTGCTGTGCCTTGTAAAAATGAAGTAGTTTTTATTTGGAACAGAGCATCTGCGCAGTGATTTGTTCCATAACAAATAATCTAGAATAGCTCTGTAGTTAATTGCTCTTTGGAAAAAAACACCTCACACCACAAACCCTCTATTTTGCCACAGATTAGTTAGCATTTACCACTCCTGTCTAATCTATAAAGCTCAATACAACTAATGAACAAGATGTGTATCAAGTGCCATGGGCACAATAGCAAAAGTCAATGAAGTCTCTAGATCCAGAAATTGCTACCTATGGTATCACACGGATTACACGTTTTCAATTATTGTAATTGAAATGGTTCTCCCATTTTGCAATGTTAAAATACTACATTAAAAAAAAATTACATTGAAAAACATCACTCTGTGGCTAATTGAAGCTCTCTAAAACTACAGTGTGCTAAAATTAAGGCTCTTCATGCAACCTTGAATGCATCCCACCAATGTTACAACTTGGGGGTTTTCCCCCCCATCACTTCAGGAACATAATAGATCTGTTCCACATAGAAGCACCAGTCTCTTGGCATGGAGAAGGCTCCTGCAGAACCCCTCTGCTGTATTTGCTTCAGGAACTGAAAGGTTCATAGACAATGAGGCAGGGACTCAGTCTCTTGGTTAGAACAATTAAAAGCGGACAAGGAGGACCAGATTCTGTCTCTGATGCTATGTTCCAGTTTTTGTGATTCAGAAAGAGCCAGTCAAGTAAAGAAAGAAAATAAATCTCTAAGTGGGATCCTGATTTGGTGTGTGCACAGAAGGAAATTGCAGACAACAGGAAATGTGCTCAGACAGTCAAAGTGCTACTACTCTGAAACTGGGGCCCCAACCATCTCTCGGGGGTATGCTCTAGTGGACCATTTCTTCTGGACTATGCATAATTCAGCTCCAGATCAGAGGATCTGGAAACATCCCACCACTTTGCAAGGAATGCGTGAAGATAGAAGAATTGATATTTCTGAAATATTCAAGGCCACTGGAGATGAAATCCAAAGAAAAATACGTTAAGAATTTGAGAATATTACCTTTAGAACAGTAGGTAATAAACAAAATATTGAGCAAAACATTGACAAAAGATGGTTGCTTTTAGACTGAGTTCTGTCAACCTGTGTCCTAAGGACCCAGTGGAAAAAAAGAGGACTACGTGGTTATATATCCTGAGATGTACAGCCATGGGCTAAAACAATGTCTTGTCCTCACTGACATTTCAGTCCTTTACGTGGCCATCACAAGGTTAAATACTGTGTGAGCATGTGAAATTCTAAGTGAATTTAAGATATCTTTGAAGTTTCATTCCTGTGCTGGTGCTCACGTCTCTGAGATACCATTTTGAGTAGAGGAAGGAAACCATATGACAAAACCACTGTAAACTGAGGGCAGAGGATCTAAGATGGAGAGAGACAGTATTACAGGCAAAGTTAGTGGAAAGGAAATGTATAAAATGCCTAGGGATGGGAAGACAAATTATAAAAAGGAGTAAAAGGAGAGGGATTGGAAAGAGAATAAAACAAGGATAGAAACATGACCAAGAGAAGGAGGGAGACAATGCTAGCAAGAGAAAATGAGGCAAAGAAAAGATCAAGCCAGGGAGCTTTGGAATATGCTCACAAAGTAGGAAAAAGAAATATAAAGGTGAATTAGAGGGCGAAACAAACAAAAAACTCCAATGAACTAGGTTGGTGATGAAAATGTGATAGTCTTCCTTCCCAAGAGAGCTCACAAGAAATATCCAGTCACAGGAGAACTGTGAACTTTAATTTTATACTGGCAAGAACATGACTTATTGTAGCAGTTGCAAAGACAATGTTAAAGATGGAGTTTGCTGAGCTAAAAGGTGGCAGCCAGTCCTTCCAGAATGACACTGGCACTTCCTCATTTACAACCTCATTCTAGAGACTGACAATTAGGCAGGAAACACAGGATATAGCTGTACAAAATGTTGTGGGTTTTTTTTTTCTAGAGAAGGAATGTGTTTCTGAAAATAAACTTTTGCAGGTTACTTCTATCTTTTTTTAATAAAACAAATAAATTACTTCCTTCAAAAAGAAACTACTTCAGTGATTATTTATACTTTCCAGGAGGAAAGTAATATCTGACCTTAAATAGCAGATCTCAAATTTGCATTTTCCTAGCAAAAATGAACATGTTTGCCTACTTGCTCATAAGAATCTAAGAATGGAGCAAAGATGGTAAGCATACCAAGTACTCCCAGGTAATCTTCTGCAGTCATATTCAGGCAAATTTCTCACTGACTCACATTAAACAAAAACTTGTTACACAATGTAGTGGATTGACCCTGGCCAGGTCAATCTGCAGCCCTTGAGGGCAGGACTGTATAAAAATGAAACAGTGACCCACAGTTAAAACCTTACTTTTAGATTTACTTGTGCTGATCAGGTAGAGAGACACACAGGGGACAATATACATTCATTATCATTATATACATACATTTCACTTTTTGATCTGTTACAGAAAAAAAATAAGTATTTCAGAGCTCTTATATTCAAAACCATATTACTTTGAAACCACTGTCCCATCAATTTTCCATCTAGTTAATTACAGGTTTAATTACAGGTAATGAAGACTTAAGTGGTATCTTCTGCAGTTTCAACAGATTCATATTTTAACTTCGATGCAGTGCTCTCATTGAAAAGCAGAGCTCCTCAAAACAGTGCAAGATGAATTGCAGCAGACAGCGAAATAATTTTTTCCTACTTAATAAGGTCAGGCCCTGTAGTATTTTTGAGATAAATTCCATTTGCAATGTTGTGCAATGGATTATCTGTGGCACAAACTGCAATTAGTCTCTCAACCCTCACTGAAAGGACAAGGGAGATCACAAGCTCCTACCTGCCATATGTGACTTTGTGTATCTGTCCTGAAGAGCTTTGTCTCCAAAAAAAGGAGCATATCTACTCCTACAAAGGTCTTTCAGACCCATTGAACTAATGGGTGCTATATAAAATGGTTTTAATTTGAAAATATTTAAATCGACCTGTACAGGAACATAGGAAATGCCATTTTGGATCAGACAAGTCAGCTGAGCAGTGGAGTACACCATCTCTGACACAGCCAAACCCAAACATTTCAGATGTGCTAAAAACCCCCATGCATAAAACTTTGGATAATCTGCTTATGATAATTTTTTTCCTACTCCAAAGCATGAAGATTTATTTCTCTTAAAAATATTCTGTCTGAAGTAATAGTGTCTATATTATTTTCCACATTTCTACTGAAAAAACCCCTTCTATCAGATTTAAATTTCTTTTACCAATTCTAAATGTGCTGCTTTTTCAACATCCTAATAATGATATTACAGTAAACTAAAATGTAGCCTTCCACACTTTTTCAATGCCTTTTTGCATAGAAACATTACATAAATCCATGTGATAACTGACATGCATGATTTTCAGTCCAACGAAAGTTTTGGAATTTTAAGGTTTATAAGAATAAAATTAATCTTCTAAATGTTCTGAGTTTTACTATTACTACCTACATAGTTTAAAATTATTTAATGGCTAAATAAATTGTAGGTCTTGGCAACTGTTTGAATTTGCTCCAAAAAATGATTTGGTTCTCTCATACCTAATTAATGAGTGACTATACAACATCATGGAACAAAAACCCATCAGAGGTTATTAAACACGGTGATATACACACAATTTCTGCCTCAAAATGTCTTTAAAATGTAGATTACCAAAAGCCAATAGAATGCCAAAACTTCACTTAGCCTGCAAAGTCTATAACAAAAGATAGCAGGACTTCATCCTAATCCAGATTTTTCAGTGTAATCTCTGTTTAAGGATTTTAACAACCAAGATGGACTAAAAAAGACTTGTCAAGGTCTCTGATTACCTAGGTTGCATGAGTCTATAAAATCCTTTCCAAAGAGAAGAAGGGAGCTGGCACATGTCTACATGTAAAACTGAATCCCTTAAATGTGGTATTGCAGCAATGGCAATGTCTGCAAGAAACCTTACCTGCATAGAAGATTCCATCACTGATACCACAGTTACAGCATCTTCCAAAGTCACAGTATCCCTAAACATCAACCGGGCATGAGCTATCAAAAATAAATGGGTGCAAGTGTTACCGAAGTCAAAAAAACAATTTTTTGAAAGAATTTTTTGAAGAAGAAACAAGATATTTCTTCAAATTTCTTCAGCCCTCAAACACTCGTCCATGGGCATAACTTAAACATAAATATGACAATTTTGATTTCAATGTTAATTTCAACAGAAACTGGAAGGATTAGTTTTTCTAGTGAACAATAGCATGTAATTTTCAAATTACAGTTACAGTGACAGAATAAAGATGCTTAACATTCTACAGTTAAAAAATGTAAAGTGCTGGATATCACAGCAAAGAGTGTGATATGAACCATCTTTATCTACATAGGCACATGTCATTACCATAAAGTAAAAACTAAGGTCTAATTTTCATCACAGGTCAGAAAAAAATTTATTCCTCTCCCTGGTCTGTGTCACAGATTTGGTATTATTTAAAATGCTTTTCTCTACAATAGCTTTATTTTTTTCTTCCTTCTCTTTCTTCAGTCAGCAAAATAAAAGTGGTTTTTGCATAAATATATAACAAAAATAGTTTACCACATAAAGCCTTTTTCGTAATGGCCATGGAAACACACTCAGTTCTTATTCAGCAATAGAAAGACAGGTGAGTTAATACCATCTAAATAATACTTTGAAAGAACAAAATCCAACTAAAAGCCCCAATCTCCCGAACTGATAAGAAGGGAAGAAACACCGAATGTGAAAATTACATGTGTATCTCGAAAAGTTAGGAATGTCTTTCACTTAAACGGAGAATTCTTTCCCCAAAATGGAGAACAAAACATAAACATCCAAAGTAGGAGGCACTACACTGCCATTTATGCTTGCTACACAAAATACAGTAATTCTTGTAAATTCGTCCCGAAAATATTTGATATGCCATTTTATAAAATAAAACCATGTTAAGACAGAGACATACTGCTTCCTTTGGGTTTTTTCTTATAAACGAAATATGACTTGAATACAAAGTTGGAAATGTTTAAGTTGTATGGCAAAATATGGTCTTGATTACTAATACTTCAGGAAACAAAAAATATATTATCTTTTATGTGATATTAACTTCAGGATTATTGATACTTAAGAAAAAATATACTAATTTTATGTCATATTAATTTCAGAGTAGAAGCAAATATTTGACTCAAATGGAGCCAAGTAAATCCTGAGATTGCCTTTCATAAAGCCACATAATCTCTGGGATTTTTCTCTTGAATGTAACTTCTTCCAGAGGTTTTAATATTTATTATATATGTGAGAATGTCAAAACTAAAACTGGTTTTGATAGTCTAAATGCAACACCCCTTCTCACATTCAAAATCTCCAGCCTTGAGGCTCTTTAGACGAGGAGGATAAAACAATACAAGAATCACCTATCCCCACCTCCATGAAAAAGCTGCTACTCTACTTACTGGCTATAATTATACTGTTCTATTCATTCCATAAAGGTTAATTGTTAGCCTAAAAATAAAAATGCCAGGGCCTTACCTTCTGCAAGGCGTATCAGACTCTCTAACAGGCGGATGGTGGTGCGAGCAGCATTCCTGCAGTCACTCTGACGCTGCATTTGATAGTAGCGAACAAGGATCAGGTTGCTCTCATCAGACAATTTTGGCTGTATGCTTTTTATAAGGCAGAAGTAGGTTTTCATCCTTTCCATGCTCCAGAGCTTTTCTGATTTGTTTGGGCAGCCTGCGTTACAACATCCTTGTCAGTAATTCTATAACAACAGAACATCAAGCTTCTTCCTAAGAACTCCTGTTAAATAGACAGGTGACTGTGAAAGATACATTACTGTACTTCTGGGGCATACTGGCTGGTCTGTACACTAGTCCTCAAGGACTTGGTCAAATTCTAGTGCAGAATTCTACACACCACCGATCCCTCCCGTATCAAAATCCACAGTAAAGCCTCCAGTAATTTCCATAGAACTACTGTCAGCCTCACTGCCCACCAGATGGTACAGGCAGTGCCAAGTGCTTTGGAACTCCTTAAAATGAAAAATGCTACAGGAGTGTACGCACCTCCTCTGGCTGTTTTACCGACTCTGTTGGAGCCAACAGCTACCTGCCATATTCTGAACATTTTTTGTAGGGAAATATTTTGGAAAAGGAAGGAAGCTAGCCGAAGAAGTTTCTTCTAACCACTTCTTCTGTAAAGAGGATCAAAGCCATGTTCCTTGACATGGATGGGGAAGGGGCTGGTCAAAATCAAATCACACTGCCTTCCCTCATTCCAGAGCACAAAGCTCCACATGGGGAATGCTATTGTTCGTTCTTTGAGCCCTGCAATACATGCATCTCTGATCTGTTCTGCCTGAATTAAGTTTCCCATTAACAGCAAGTACAATTGCAAGGCATGTAGGATATGCAGATCAAGCACTGTAAAGGTGTAAGATGGAAACAATCCACTTACTGAGCAGCCTGGGCCGAAATCTCTCATAAACGACCCCAGAGTAAAAGTAGAGTGTTATCAGCTCACCCCTCTTTAATTAATTAGTGATCTCTTACTTCTACTTGAAGAACAACCATACAGCAGAAAACCACCATGACAAAAATGTAAACACTGATTAATTTGAGAGACTCAGGAATAACAAACTAAAAAATGGAGGGAAATAAAAAAAAACTCCAAAACCTCCCAAACAAAGAAACAACAAAACCAGAAACCAACCAACCAAAAAAAAAAAAAAAAACTCCAACAAAACACCTTATGATTTAAAAAGGCTACTCTTACCTTTATTTTGCAAGATGAAGGATGAAATTATGTGGTCCCATTCCTCATTCTTCGTATCTAACAATACTAAGACCAGGTCAAATCTGCTCAACAGGGGACTGCCAAGAGCTATGTTGACAGAGACAGACTCATTGGGGTCATAATGGCCTTTTGGGTTTGTTGCTGCCAGGATAGTTGTCCTCGTGTTAAGCTTGCACACCAAGCTAGAGAATGGTATGGTGAACATTATGGTTGAATTAAACTGGGTAGGGAAAAGGATTCCAAAGTGTTTAAAAACCTTTGTGGTTTTATGCTATAAAGAGCACATCTTGTCTTGAAAGACCATAGGAGCTAAACAATGTACACAATTATTGTATTAATATTTATTATTTGTACAGTATTTTTCAGTCAGAGAATAGCAACTAGACACAAACAAAAGTCACCAACCAATATTGCCACAAATAATCTCTATATACAGCTAGATCCTTAAATAGTGAAAAACAACACTACTTTTCAGAAATAAATATTACTTTATGGGTTTATACAGTATAGAAACACTTTTGAATGCTGGAAAGTAACACTTTAGCTTAATTCACCTTTTAAGAGAGCAAAAGAAAATGTGACATAAATGTATGTTTTATTCCTGTGTGTAAACATGAATATGAACCCAAGTAAACAGTGATGGCAGCCATATCAACTGAAACAGCCATTTTCCTCTCTTAACCATGATGTCCTAGCATGTGCTTGTAGATGTGGGGAGAGATTTTTTTTACCCTAGTAGTCCAAATGCACTCCTTTTGGGTAAGGCAGCAATAGAGGCATTCTAACTTTGGTTTGTCACTGAGCTATTTCTAGTCAGCTCCTGAGTAACTGCTGCCTCACGTCCAAAGTTCCTCTGTAACTGAGAGGAAGGACCACAGATCTTCCACTAGCTTATACCCAACAGGAAAAAAACTTCTGTCCCATGCACCAAAGTAAGGCCTAAATTAACAAGGTGCTTAACCTATGTGTGCTAAGTTACTACTCAAAAAATCCTCATTAGGTGTAGTCCTTAAAAGTGAGCAACTGAGCATACATGTGCAAGTTAGCAAACTGTGTTTGGGTCTATTAAACCCAAACAACTGCAGCAAGGAACTCAGCTGAAATATGTCCCTGTCTTACTACGGAGACAGGACCATATTGACTCCAAGTATTTGTGCCCAGCTGGCAAAGGCTGGTAATCACCCAGGTGAGAGCAACACAACCCTAAGATTAGGTCAGTTGGTAAGAGCATGGTGCTAAAAACACCAAAGTTGTGGGTTCAATCCCCATATAGGCCATTCACTTCAGAGTTGGACTTGATGATCCTTGTGGGTTCCTTTCAACTCAGAATATTCTGTCATTATTTGTCCACTGTCTGACAAAGAGGATGGAGATGCTCAGAATAAGGGAAGGATATGATCAGTTACAGGAGCCAAGATGTGATTGGATCAAGAGCTGAGTGGAAGGTGACAAGAAGGAATATGGAAAGGGTGATGCCTTTTGAGTAGCAGAGATTTCAGCAACACCAGCCAGGAAATAATTTGGGCCTGGAGAAGAGCTGCATATGACGGACAAATTAAAATACGAGCTCAAAGATCCAAGTGGTGGGTGGGTGTAGTGGGGGGAATAGCAGATTTGAATACGCACTGCTTTGAAAAAAAAAAGGGAGAAACTTAAAGTAAGCAGGAATTTATATTTATGCCACACCCAACATATAAAATTCAGCAGCCTGGAAATCTCTTGCAAAATACAGCAGCCTGGAAATCTCTTGATGTGCTTTGGTTACCAAGCAATATTACTGGATTTTACAGGACAAGAGGACATAGCCTAAAGCTGTGCCAAGAGAGGTTCAGGTTGGACATCAGGAAGAATTTCTTCACTGAAAGGGTGTTCAGGCATTGGAAGGGGCTGCCCAGGGAGGTGGTGGAATCACCATCCCTGAAGGTGTTCAAGAATTGACTGGACATGGCACTTAGTGCCATGGTGTAGTTGACAAGGTGGTGATCAGTCATAGGCTGGACTTGATGATCTTTGAGATCTTTTCCAAACTTAATGATTCTGTGACTTTGTGGTTTTGGAAAAATGAAGCCCCACTTTCTGAGTTGCAACCAAAAAAGTCATATAGCTCCTCATTTCATATAGGACTATTAAGACCACTTGCAGCAAAGGACAAGAAAAAGGATGCCAAGTCTTTGCAGGAAAGTGCCCTGGCTTATAGCAGTAGATTGAAAACCCAGCAGTGAAGAGGGTATGTATTTATTCTAGTTGCTTGCAGCCTTTGGTCCAGTGCACTGTCCTTTGAAATGCTGACTCATCTAGTTTAGGAATACTGCTGAGAACAAAACTATTATGTACAATGAAGAAAACTGATATATTTAATCAGCATCCCTCCAACTTGTAAGTACAAGAGAAAAATCTCATGTTGTTTGCTCACACATGCTAACATGCTACTTACCCTGCCTTTGCAACACTGATGGTTTGTTGCTCCATTGCCTCATGGATACTGGTTCTGTCATGTTCTTTGATACTGTTGAACTCGTCAATGCAACAAAGGCCTCCATCTGCAAGCACCAGTGCTCCAGCTTCCAAATTCCACTCCCCAAATTCCTTCACAGCAGTCACTGTCAAACCTGAGGAACCAAATACTTCAGTCAGTCTCTTCCTTAAAATGCAGGAGTGAACGTGAGTGAAAGAAAGGGATCCAGCACAGTGGCTTGAGCCACTGACAGAGGGCAAACCAGCAGGGACGCTCTGCCATGTACCTCCACCATGTAACTTAACTCACTTTACAGCTACCAGCAAGCAATCCCACTGGTGTTGAGGTAGGTTAGCCTGGAGCTGTGGAGCAGATTCTGTTAAGCTTCTCACGTTTGGACTGTGACTTGTTTTAGGACTTTGTTAAATGAACAAAAGGGATTAGGATACGAAGACTAGATCTGGTGGATCGTACTGAATATTGGGGCAAATGCAAAGATTGCAAAATTACGGAATGGACCCATTCAGGTACTCCTCCTCATCAGCTATTAAAATGGACAGAAACTTTGGAGCTGCAAAGCAAAGTTTGGAAAAAAAAAAAAAAAATTTCAATTATCATTTAACTCATGGCCCCAAAAAGTGGAGTAAAATTCTTCCTTTAAACTAAGGAAATTAAATTTCTGTATGAGTTTTTGGTTTCCTCTAAGTACTAAGCAAAAATGAAAATCCAAAGATGACCAAGGACGAAATCGGGGAAGAAATTTTAAAAAAAAGTTTTCCAGTAAATCTACACATGATACAACACTGGGCGGATGGCAAGTCAAAAACCCTGCACAACTGTAGAAACAGCCACTCATTAGCAAGTATGTGCAGCTCCCTCCAATTCTATTCCCTATTTCCCAGCTTCTTCTCTATCTTTAGCCCTTCTTTTTCACTCCAGTGTTCAGCTCAAAATAACCTAGTAGTTGACAAGCTGCAACCAGCCTAAAATCTCCTGGAATTCTATGGCAAAACCTGCACAAGAATCCCCCCTGCCTCACCATTTGGTTCAAGGCTGCAAAGACCTTCTCATCACTGTGCAGCCCACGACAGTACCCATTTGTTTGCAAATGGCCAGCAAAAAGTTATTGGAATTAAATGTTTCCTGATAATATAATATGTACTTCAACTTGTAGTAAGGAATCTGCTGCACCATGCCCAATCTTTCTTGGTTTTCCTGGACTGTGTGCCAAACAATGTGAACAGTCAATCATACAGCAGAATTATAGAAACACAAAGTACTAGGCGGTACTAGAGCCTGGCTGTGCATTTATTTCTGAATCTTCTGTGGTGGGGGTACACAACTCGCACCCCCTGAGCTGTGGGCACTTTCTGCTCTCCCCTCGGAGCCGTGAGGGACGTCACTGGCACCGCACTGCTGTGTCACTCTGCTCCGCGCTGTCCCCTGTGCATGGCAGCCATGAGATGGCCTCGCTGCAGGCTCCTGCCGCCACACAAGATGGCTTCCCCCACTGCACACAGGGCCCTCTCACCGGCAGTGCTGCTGCACAGGCAAAATGCCCTGTCTCGTAGCTCTTCAGGGTACCCAAGCCCTCTACAAATAGAGGAAGGGGATGGCTTCCTGACAGCACGGCCGTGTGACAGGCACGCTTGGTTCCCTGCACAGCCCATCTTCGGTGGCCTCTCCAGCAGCAGCACTCGGGGCCATGCAGACAGCCCGTCCCACCCAGCGCACCCAGCACCCGACCAGCAAACCCCGCTTTGCCCAGGGGGCTCCCCAGCCAGCAAGGTGCTGCATCCTGGCACGCTGCCATTGGCCAAGAGGTCACTGCCACGGGCTGCAGGGCTGGGCTCATGAACCTGGCACCACTGCCCAGCCCCACTGCCCTGAGCTGGGGGTGCCTCTGGCACCCGGGACCCCACCAGCACCCAGCATAATCAGCACAGAAACAGGAAAAAAGCCCACCAAACAAAGCATAACAAAAACCCAAAGAGCTGAAATGGCCCCAAACTGAAAGTGCCCCATGGCACATGGTGGAGCCCCATGGGCAAGATGGTTTAGCCTGTAAGTGAACCACTGCTTTCATTCTTATTAGATGTTGAGAGCTTAATGCACCTTCCTGTTTGATTAGACTAGTTTCGTGCATACTGACAGCAGAAGTGCTTGTTCTGGGAGGTGTTGGGAACAATTTCATCACGAATGCTGGACTGAGAGTAGTTTTTCACTCTTCCCAAGCAGCCAGCATTGCAGTTGCTGTTTATACAATGCTGCACACTCTTAGCATATAAAAACCCACTTAGGATTCTTTTAAGCACTTGTGAATCTTCCCTTTTATAAATAAGGTTAAATAAAACTTTAAAATGAGCTCTAGTTGCAACCAGTTTTTTGTCTTGTTGAGATACAGTGCTTCTTTAACTTTTTGCCTGAAGTGAATGGACAAAATATTATGTTTTGTCCCTGTTCTACCCATGCTTCTAATTTAATTATGATATTTTACCCTACTATTCTTCCAGCCTCAATTTTCAGCTTAGGGCACTTTCCAAGCTGGATGTGGTCTTACATTGTTTGCAACTTGCAGAGGATGAACATTTTGAATGGAAATTAATTTCTTCTTCAGCTCATATGGTTCACAACTTTAAATATAATACACTGACAAAAGAAGCATCTTCTACATACGAATCTAAACCTTATTAATTTTAATAAAAGTTATTGTGGTAGGCAGGATAAATACAGTCCCATAAACTATATGCTAGTAATTGAAATAAAGTCACATCTTAGGATTTAATTTTTTCTTTTAAATAAAATCATTGCAAGGCAACAGCTTTCGAACTAATGTACAGAGTCCCTCTTGGTCACGAATGGAGATCTGGCTAGTTGCGTGATAAGATCTTCCCTCCTGATTTTCCCCCTTGCCTGGATTTTTAATGCATGCGGGAAAATAAAAATAAAAAATAAAAAATAAAAAAAAATTTAAAAAAANCTCGGTGCCCGCCGTGCCCGCGGAGGGTGGGCCCTCGCCCGGCGAGCGGCCAATCCGGGCGGGCGCTGGCGGCGAGCAGGGGCAGAATGGGCTGTAGTTGAGCGAAATAGGGAAAGCGGCGAACAGTGTGGAGCGTTCCCGGTGTAAATAAAAGGGGGGGC